>JARHVA010005172.1:600000-1167500 GCA_037957365.1 Torreya grandis | reverse complement strand
AGCATCATTGTGCTCCATCACCAGATGCAAGGATCAAACACAAAACATATAAAATGAATACCCACAACACTTGACACTTTATGCTAAAAAAAATGTAGATGTATACTCACATCTAACTAGATAAATCACCATCATTAGAAGTCATAAATAATAATTCCAAGATTTAGTAAAATATAGTTCCATATAAATATCATTTTTAGGAAAGTGACTATCTCTTTCATTAAATGATATATGCAGTAAATATTTATGAGTCGTTGATGCATGCTACAGTAATATATCATGATACAACACCTAATTAAATTAGTTGTTATTGGTTATATATATATATATATATATAATAATTGTACAGTTATAGTCAGATATATTTACTTACAGATATATACAACACACATCCAAATACTATTCATCTCAATACACATAATTCAAATGCAATGCCTACTTAGAAAGTGCTTTTTTGCTCCTTTTTTTCTACTTCATCTTCTCCCATGTTTCTACTCTTATGTACTCTTTACTACACTCTATTGCCCTTCTTTTTCTAGCCTTTACCTCCTCTTTTTCTTTTTCCTTATTCTATTTTAAGAAAAAATGGCGTAGTTTTTTATTATTTTTAAAAATAATAACTTTTCATTAATTTTATTTCTTTATTTGTTTTATCTCTTTGTATGCCCAAAGAGAATACTTTATTAAACTATGACATTATCTAGGCTTGTCTCTTGTAGATTTCTTGATTACATCAATTAGGTTTTTATTCATTGATTCTGCTAACCCATTTCCTTGGGGGTAATGATTTGAAGCTGAACTAACAATGATTTGATGGTCATGTACCCACTTAGTAAACTTTACTAATATGAAAGTAGGTCCATTGTCATAGACCACATTAATGGGTATACCAAATGAATTTATTAAATATTCTTCCAAAAAATGAATGATGTCTTATGCTCTAAATGTTTGGTAGTGATAGCTTCAATTCATCTAGTACAATAGTCTGTGGCTATTAGTACAAATTTATGTGACTGAAAAATTAATAAGAAGACTGAATTCTATGTCTTTGTTGATATTTCATGTGTTATTACAAAAAATGTCTAATTTGTGAGCCTTTGATTCTATTGTTTTCATCTTTTACATTAATCATGCATTGTTTGCTCTTTAATGTAATTGAATCTTAAAGATAAATTCATTGTGCTTAGTATTAAGGATGATTTAATAAAAACTTTCCTTTCTTTTATTTTTATTAAAAATGGATTTCTTTTCTTAATTTTTAGACCATTTTATTTTTTATTGTTTTCTTGATTTTTTTATTTTATTTTTATTTTTTTCTAATATTTTACTCATTTACCTTAATTTCAATAATTAATAAATTCACTAATTAAATTGACACCAAGTATTTGTCAAAATGTTTTAATGATAAATTCATCAAATCACTAAATCCAAATTTAAATTAATTATGCAAATCTCATGCAAGATGATCTCCAAATAACTATTTAACATATGCTAGCAAATCATGAGAAAATAACTATTTAATGAAAGCATAAATAATCACATGTGCAAACCATTTATTATGCAGTCTAACATGTGCTAGTTATTGTGACATGTACAGGGTTCTATCTAATTTCTCTATCATCCTCTAATATCTCTATCTATGTCACCATCTTCAATGATGTTTTCTCTCATTATGCTTTGAGGGATGAATTCTCCTTCATCAACCTCACAACAAGTAAGTTGTTAGATCATTACATATTGATATACATACATCATAAATTGTAACTGAAATAACAAATCAATATGTTTGTAATGTAAACACATATAATACAGCTAGTTCATAGTAATGCAAACATGTAACTTAAGTAATATAAAACTATCTCATAACATATATCTCAGAACTTAGTCAAATCTAAATTTATCAAATATACATATCTATGGATAATCATATAGTTTACTTAGTGAGAAATCGAGATGTAACACCCTTTCCCCAAAAACTAGTCATCGTCTTGAATGACTCTTATTCAAACATAAGTTTTGAATTAAAAACATTGTTAAGTAAAGAATTAACATGGTATAAAGTATCAAATTAAACAAATGAATTTAAAATATACTTAAAAATTTCAACATAGTCCTCCCAAGTAGTATTATTATTAGATTATTGGTCCCATAAGACCCTACTTTATGTAACATTGACCTATTATGCAAACAAAGTTTAAGAGTGTCACTTACTCTAAAGGGTTCCATCATGACCACTCTAGAATCCTGATCTGGCAAGATAAGCTTGCATATTTTAGGACTAACCACTTCTAATACCTTGAAGCATCCCATATACCTCAGTGAAAATTTTACTAACTTTCTCAAAAATACATGAGATCATTAGAAAATCCAAAATAAGTGGTTAGGGAGAGTTCCACAAAACCTTCCAGTCTCATCTACACATCTCTCTAATCTAGAGAGTGTATTTTTTATTCCCAAGAAAAGTATTTAGGGAACCTAGCAAGAATGATGTGTATAAGTTAATATTATCACTACTCTGCGTAGCTCCCGACAAGTATAATATGTCAATACTTTTTCTACTCCACAAAGCTCCAAATAAGTATGACGATGAATAAGAATTAGAAATACTACATTTCCAATGTATACAAAATTAAGGAATAAATGTTCTATTGTATACATGTGTATGGCCATAAGATTAAATTTGATAATTTTGTTTGTCAGATCCAAACTCAGTAACTACCGAGTCAATATGAGGCTAATTAGGATCCACTCATATGCCTTAGTTCCCACATTCCTAATTAACCACTCATCCCTTAGGTCTCCACAATCTAATGATCTCCAAAATGTGCACAAAGTTCATTAATCATATTTTCATAGTAACAAATCAAATAAAACATTTATATATGCTAAATAATTTGAGATGTACCAATATACATACAAGAAAAATCATATAATAATTTTGTAATTGTATTAAGTTGCCACTAGCCAAACATAACTAGTATCATATTAAACAACTTAACCTATAGTTGTATATTCATATCTAAGAGGAAATAATGTTGAAATTATCATAACATACAAAGGTCAAGGATCACATCATCCTTACAACCTTATACAAAACAAGCGATACAATGTCTCTTTGATTGCTCGACTACTACTCAACAAGTTACAGGTTTATTTCAACCCTTTTAAACTAACAAGATATTTTATACATACTATACCCTACTGACTTTTGGTGAAAGGTACATAATAACTCTTCAAAACAACATGATTTAATCAAAAAGAGAATAATATCAATCTAGTCAAGGGTTAATAATATATATCAGTTATAATCAACTTATAAGCCTTAATATAAATTCAAGGTTCAACACTCTTCATGGTCAAAGTTCACAAGTTAGATAAGGTAGTGACTATAAAAAGTCACAAGTGGAAATTAGATAGCTAACATCTCAAACACAAAATTCCTACATACCCTCACATGGTAAAAGAAAACACTACAACCCAAGTTGCCAAATTCACTACATACTTATCAAATTTATAAGAGTAGTATCATAGCCTACTTCCACAATCAAAAATAAAAATTCTAATCCATAGAAATGGGTTCGATCCATTTCTAAGTTGACCCCACTTAATAACAAGAAAGAGTTGAAGTTTTTATTTGGCAAGATTAACTTTGTAAGGAAATTTATTTCTAGTTTTGTAGAGATTGCCAAGCCATTAAATGTTATGCTAAACCAAGATTCCAAGATCGAATGGACAACTGAGTCAAGGAAAGCTTTTCAAGACATCAAAGTTTTAATTTCCCAAGATCCAATTCTAATAAGTCCAGACTTCAATAAAGATTTTTATCTTTATTAGTTCATCTCAGAACATAATTTTATTACAGTACTTACATAAAAGGTGGAAGACAATGAACATCTGATTGCCTTCATGAGCACCAATATGAAGGATGTGGAGTTGAAATACTCTATGATTAACAAATAGATATATGCCTTGATGAAAGCTATCAAAAAATATATGCATCCAGGAATAATATATATGCTATCATCCCAAACCCAATTTTCAAGCTTACTCTTGGCCAAAATGATTTGGGAAAAATAAGAGGCAAATGGATGACAAAACAACAAGAGTTCGATTTTGAGATTAGACTAACAAAGATGGTGAGATGCCATGGAATAATTCAATTGATGGCCAAAACTTAACCATGAATTAACATTAAGAAAATCAATGAAACTCAAGTAACTATGGGTGAATGGTACTCATAGATCATCCATTACCTACTCATAGGTACATGTTCTCTTGAACTAAACAAAGAGAAGAAGTGAGCCCTCAGAATCAAATTAGCTCATTACATGATCAAGAAAAAAATCTTATATAGAAATAACTATGAAGTCATCTATATAGAAATAAGTATGAAGTCATCTATCTCAAATGCATTTCAAAAGAGGAGGCTAAGGATATTCTAGACAACTTACATCATAATATTGACAATGAACATCCCTCAAAAAATTCTACGACCCACAATATTTTGAGGATGGGATACTACTGGTCAACAACCTTCAAGGATGCCTAGATTCATGTCAGAACATGTCATGAGTGCTAGGTATTTTATAAGAGAGAATTGAATTTTGTCATGCCTCTGAAGCCAGTAATTGAAGGATGCCCCTTCACCCAATGGGGTCTTGATTTTATTTAGGTGATAAATCTGAATTCCTTAGCAGAGCATAAGTTTATACTCATAGTTATTGATTACTACACCAAGTGGATAAAATTCATGGCCACCAAGAATTATAGAGCAATTATTGTCATCAATTTTATAGAAAATGTATTGACTAAGTTCAACACTCCCATTTCCTTGGTTTGTGATAACAATATAGCTTTTAAATTTTTTAAATTTATAGAATGGGCCTATGACAATCAAATCATAGTCAAGTTATCTTCGAAGTACTATTCCTAAGTAAATTAAGTAGCTTAGTCTAATAACAAAAATATGATGGATGCTATTAATAAATAAACACAAGATAGACCAAGAGAATGACTTCTCTTATTAAAATGTGCACTATGAGTAGATAGAACCAAGCACAAGCAAGCCCTCAAAGCTTCACCTTTTCTGGTTGTGTATGGACAACAACCAATAATATCTATTACTCTAAAGATACTAACTTATCTATTCATGTAAGATTATATAGATGAATATGAAAGGATTCAATTGAGACTACCTAAAATAGTCCATTTAAAAATGCAAGAACTAAAGTACTACACAAATTTAACAAACATTCTGATATTAACAAGTGATGCTTTGGCAAGGGATCCAAGATCAAGGCCTTC
This sequence comes from Torreya grandis, assembly GCA_037957365.1. Lineage (NCBI taxonomy): Eukaryota > Viridiplantae > Streptophyta > Pinopsida > Cupressales > Taxaceae > Torreya > Torreya grandis. Next base: position 1,162,196 of record JARHVA010005172.1, on the reverse strand, counting down.
AAGATTTTAGACTTAGTACTTTTATGGGATAAATCACATGAAAATAATAGACTAGGTAACAATGTCTTCCAACTAAAGACCTTCAAGGTTATGCGCTCACTTTTCCAGTCAATGGATAGTTTTTAAATAATTACTTCATGGCTGACCCAACTAAAGATGCATCAAAGTGAACTATAAGTGGAGATTTAGACTAGGAATATATTAAATTTTTTACTTTCAAGAATATATTTTTTACTTTTTAGATTAGTTTCCTGCCTCATAGAATAGTTTTCTTGATTTTTGCATTTTACTCTCAGTAGATTAGTGATTATGCATTCTAGGTTAGTTTTTTAAAATTGTAGATCAAGTCACACAATTTCATATACTAAAGTCACAAAGGATATGCCACAAACAAAGGGACAAGGTATAAGGAAACACAATTGGTATTCACAGGGATCTATTCTGATAGTACTAGATGGTCTATGATAAAAGTGTGTATCAAGAATTGATTAAGTTCCACTTAGATTGAATGATCTTAATATACTTTTGGGATCTACTTTGATATAATCAAGAAAAATTTAGAAATATTTTTCATCTCCAAAGGATAACTACATGACTAAATGCTAAAATTTGGATGAGAAATCATAAACATTAAACTGGAGACACACTGATAGGGACATATTGACCAAAATATGCTTTTTCTTATACATACACCCATTCAACTATGGTTCCCAACCATTCTATCTGTGTTTAAAAAAATAATACAAACTGATAAAAGATGGGTGAGTCAAACAATCTCTACTGAGGCTATAGACACCTATTTATCAATAGAGCAAGGCTTTGAGTGAAATCAGAGGTATCTTTATTGGGGCTATGGACACTTAAATGGTAGCACAACAATGTTCAAGATTCATTTACTATTTGGTTATGAAATTAGAAGGTCAAAATGAAACCTATAGTGTTTACCTAGGACTTGGTCAAAACTCTCATGATAAGAAAGACTTAATTTCACAAGAATCACACACTCAGGCCCAAGGAATGAAAGGTTTAATATGTTTCATAGGAAGTAGGAGTTTATTTCAAGGCTTGGTTTGTTTATTCTAGTCTGGGAAGGGATAAAGTTTTGTTATGATACATTATTGAAATTCTAGGTTCTCTAAACACTCAAGAGTTTTTTCTCATGTGAGCCACCACTTGTTGTGCCCTAAAACACACATCTTATTTTAAAATTTCAAATGGGGACACATAATTATTGGAAACCTCTTTTTGGTGGCTCTATAAACCTTAGAATTTCATAATACGATGTTTTTCATTCAAATTCTAAGGTTATTTATGTCAATCTAAATTTACAAAAACTCGAATCATGAAAATCAAAGCTAAAATAAACATTTTAAGTTATTTTGGACCTTGGATTTTCATAAGTTCTTTCCAAAATTGATGCTCTAATTTATCAGGTAACAATACTAATATATTTTTTATCCTAATTTTCTTATGTGATATTTATGATCACAAGACTATTGAATGGGACTGGTAAACCACCCATAATCAGGCCTCATATTTATTTACCAAGATTATGATAGGTGACACTATCATGGCTCTCCTAGACCCTTCAGCTTTTTCAAAATATTTATAAGTCTTCAAACAAGTATCGAGCTCTTGGGCGACAACACATGGCATTATGGCATTAAATAAATCTTTCAAAGTTCAACTCTAAAAACATTCCATGTGGTGTGTTATCATGAACCCAATAACATAGAGACTTTATAAAATTATCAACTAGCTAATAAGTCTAAGCTGCCAAAGTTTAATGGTTTCAAGCTTATGATCTTCCATTTTTTTGATTTTCCATGGTTCTGAGCATTTAACACTTGGAATATTTTCTTCAATCAAAATTTTGGAAGGATTAATAAAGTCTAATTATTTATATTTGATTAGTGTCAAGATTTTCAGCGTTGAATAGGTGACACTTGGCACCTTTTCAATCAACCACAACTCCATAAGTATAAAATCAAAGTAAAGGGTTCAATGGTCTCGTGGCCTCTAGATCTTTGATCCTCTATATCTCTGAGATCATGACATGTGTTAGCCTTTCATTACTCAGAACCCTTTAATACATACACAATTCCAATATACAAATGGCCAAGGCTCTGACCTTCCAAGTTCCTGCAAGCTCGAGATTGCTCCACATGGCTCAATCATGTTAACTAATGACCCTAAAGCATATGAAACAAAACTAAAAACCTAAAGATCTAGATAAATAAAGATCAAACAAGTGTAATAATCCAAAGTGAGCATGGCCAAGGTACACATAAAAAAGGTTAACAACAAATCAAAAGAGCCAATGAACCAAGAAGTGACAGTTATCTCAAATGGGATGACTAGACATATAAAGTTAATGAAATATTACCATTTGGAAAATAAGTGAACCTAATAAAGTTGACTAGCACATTCAAATTGAAATAGGAATTAAATATAAATCTTGTTATTTTCTTTGATGACACATGAATGCATTCAAGACTCATATTTTAGATTGATATATGCAAAATTTATGTGAAGGAAAGTCATTTCACCATTACTCCTTTGATCAAGCATGGTAGTGTTGATCCCTCGAGCATTCAAGAAGCCCTAATTTTTTTTGAGCTTTCTATAATAAACCAATCAAGTTATAAGAAGAATTAAAACATTCAAGTTGAAGTAATGGCCTCCTCTTCAAATCAGGGTCATCCTCAAGCTCCTTCCATGTATTCTTGGGGTGGAGCCGAGGAATTTCTGGATACTGTGTTTGACAAAAGTGACATAGACTTCAAATTCCTTCACTACTCAGTGCTATGGGATGAAGTAAAATCTATGGTGTGGTATTATATGCAAGATCAAATTTATCTAGATAAAAATTAATATATAAATGACCTATTTCCCATTAAAGCGCAAGGCCTCCACCAAGCAAGAGCAAAACCAAAGGTAATACCTTGCATATACCTACTTAGAGTTTTATTTTTTAATGGAACATTTTATGGGGATTATCTACAAATTAGGAAAAGCAAAAACACAACTGCTTATATTTTTGGTAGGGCAATTGAGAGGTATCTTAGACTTTTAGTCTTTGAGACCAAGTATAACCAAGTCTTGGCCAATGTCTGACTCGAGTAAAATATCGTAAAGGCAAGGTTGAAATAATGGTTGGTTAAAGGCTAGAGGATGAATCCAAATGGAGGGATTTCATCCAATTGTAAAGTTAAGTTTAGACCAGAAATTAAGATAGTTATGGCTCTCCTAAATTAATTATATGGTTTTACCAACACTACGTATGTACAAGTCAAGTAGGTCTTATTGTTAAACATTCTTTTAACATTTGACAAAATAGTCACCCTGAGATAGATCATAAGTGTCAAGCTAAAGAAACAAATGTTTTATACTAATCAAAGGCCAGCTGATTAAAATTTCTACATGATGTCCTATTTACTAGATGCATTATTAGGCACAATTTATAAGACCCACGAGTAATTATGGCAACCCTCAACAAAATACCCAGGAAACAGAATTGGTGAAGATTTTTTTTTTATGTTCACATATAGGTTTAAAAATGAAATTCAAAGGATATATAATGAGGTATATCCTCAAGTGTTTTAATCAATTCATGGAACTCTAATTGTTACATCTTGATTTCACCATATGACTTATAACCTTTAATCTATTGATTAGTATGGTTAATATCTAATTACTATTGTTTTGGTTTGAACCTTATGACATATAATAAAATGGGACAGTAATCTTGTTGATTAGTATACATGTTGTGAATACTGTAAGTTATATTATGTATATTATGGATATGTATTTGCTACTTTTTGTATCATTTGTGATATTTATGATGACTCAGACTAACTACCTACTTGTTTTAAGGTGGATGCAAGATAGATCCCACTTTCAGAGTTTGATGGGGGACAACATCATTGGAGAGGATGGGCTAGATGGGATGAATGAGGTGAATTTAGAAGAAATTGCTAGTGACCTTAGACACATGCACATTAGATTTTAAATGATATGCATAAAAATGTTAGTGTGTAATTAAAAAATGTTATTTGTGATTATATTTATGTGCGTGTAATTAGTTTTAATATGTATTAGATTTATTTAATCTAATTAACTTGATTTTTTAATTTAAATATAGAAAATAAATATTACTTGCTATAAAGGTATTAATATTGTAAATACAGTAATCTTACAATAAAAGCAATTAATGATTTAAATAGCTATTAGTTAACTAAATAATTATCTTAGTGATGATTATTTGCATGAAAATAGAATTATCTTAATATTCTAAAGCTAATTTAATGCAATTTAAGTTAATCTTGAATATACATGTAAGAAATTAATTGAAAATTAAAAAATATATTTGATGATTACTTTAGTCAACTTAACCTGTTATGCAAGTTAAAGAGGAAGAAGACTACAGATTTAGAGAGAGTAAATAATAGTTAATAAATTTAGAAGAGAGTAAATTATCATGCATGAGATAAATCAAAATACTGAGTTTTCATGCAAGGGTAGGGCACAGAAATGAGTAGGGAAGTGAGTTTTATAAATAAAAAAGAATTTTTAGAAGAAAAACACATGGAGAGACACGAAAGAAGTAGTAGAATTGGAAGACGTGAATTCGAGAAGAAAAAAGTGAAATCTTTAAGAAAATATTAAGGTAGGTTCTATAATTATGTTTTGATGTGTATTTTTTATAGCCTTCCAGTTATACTTTATAGTCTTTATATTGTGTCTTAATTATTAACTGGCCTACTTATATTTTAAGACCTGTGTTGACTTCTTTGACCCTACACTCCATGACTAATTGACATTTCCCTTTGCACAGACTGTGTTATGTTTTAGAACCCTCTGTAGTAGCTTTTAACTTGTGTTTAAACTTTTTATAACCTACATTACCCCATGTGTGTGTGTGTGTGTGTGTATTTTCATAGATCTATGTTTTATGGCTTGTATATTGATTCATAAACTGCGTTTAAAATTATAAAATATTGTGTATGCTCAATAGACCTACGTCTTTATATAAGACTGCATTTTTAGACTTTATAGTGTTATGTCAAATTTCATTAAAACATTGGGTACTCCTTGATAACTCTTAGTTGTATATTATTATTATTAAAAGAGGTTGTGTATCATTTTATAGTCAATGTTTGAGGTTATGATCTATGTGTTCATTACCCTGAGCTTTATCCCTTAAAACTAGCATGTTATAATTGTTTAGACCTAAATAATAGATTATTTTCAAACCAATGGTTAATCCTTTTATTTTGGACTGTGTTATTTTAAAATAGTGCTACATTTTGTTTTATTTGGGTAGCATCTAATTTATACATATATGCATAGTGATTTTAGTACCCTATATTTATGTTTTTAAACCTAGCGTTTTAATAGCTAAAGGTTAGGTATACTTGAAGAGATGGTATTCCATTCTTATATAAATGGACATGTGTCTTACCTTCATTATTGTGTTTAACTCCCTTTAGACCTGCATGTAGCTTTGAATAGAAACCTACTTTCGATTTTGGAAGTTACATCATATTCTAAGTAGCTTGCATTTTGAATTAGACTTAGCGTTTCACCTTGGAGACCAGCATTTTCATTCCAAAAAGGATGGCATCTTTATCAAGCAAGCATATCATTATAACCTACATCCCATTAAAGTTAAAAACTAGTATTTCAATACCAATAACATCATCCCTTATGTATCAAATGTTGTAATCTGGGTTTTATGGTCAAAGTTGCATTTTTATTTCATTGGAAATTGTATATAAATAGAGATTGCATTTTAATTGTCAAAACATGCATCTTATTTTGGGTGGGCAGTGTTTTATTTAATGTCTATGTTTTAATATATCTATGTTTTAAAATTATTCCATATCATTTTTAATATATCTATGCTTTAATATATCTATGTTTTAAAATTATTGCATGTGGGATAGTTATTTAGACAAATGGTTCCCTTATAAGTAAATCGAGTATCAACTGGATTATACATTAATTATCATATTGATAGTATAAATTTTAATAGAATAGTAGATCATTAGGTTGATAAAAGAGCTTGATTATACACATTTAATATTAAATTGGAAGCAAGGTTAATCTTATTTAATTAATTGAGTTTGGAATTCATTGCATGTCATTCAAAAAATTGATGCTTGTATTTTGTATATTTCTATAATTAGTTGTTAATACTGTTATTAGGAATATTTCAATAAAATCTAAAGTGTGATAAATAACCAATAGTTTACCTCGACATGCATGTATAGATAGTCTTTATATAGAGCATACCCATATGGTATGATCTTGTATGTGAATGTATTATTGTCAGAGTGTTATTTTTGTGTTAATAGCACATTGCATATTCATTATGCATTGGTGAAATAAATGAGTGTTTAAGATTGTTCTATTCCTAGTATAGGAGAAGAATATGTATGAATCTTAGAAATATATACTATGTTATATTTTTCTTTAGAAACGTATTGATGATGCTAATAGGTAGTGAGATGGACTTCACTAGCCTAGATAGTACCATCAATAAATAGTCTAATCAAGTGGTGCATGATGAAATTAATTGATTAGTGATTGTATGTTATTTAAAAACTTTTGCCAAAGTAATGTTAGATGCACATTGTCATTTAATATGTTTGATTTGCATGTTGTTTTATATAATGTTTGAAATGTATTTTCTTTATGATATACATCATGTAGTAGTAAATATTACAAGCACATGAGGTACTAACACGTCTCACTAGATTTTCATACTGTTATATCTACCTATCCTTAAAGGAGGGTCATTCCATGAATAAGGGATTGTGTGGGGGATTATTGGTCCGTGGTTGGTATAGAAAAGTACTTGAATGATGTTCTTCTGCTCTACTTCAATACTTACCTAGAGATAACATTTGAGATTATCAATGAGACACAAATTAGATAGACTTGAACTTTGATTGGCTTGGTATCAATTTATTATATTAAGTTGTATGCCTAAAAGAATGCAATTGTATTATGTATTTTTTATACTTAAATAGTAGTTTTTGTATTGTAAGACCAATCAAAGTTGTGTCCTATTGTATTTACTTTCCTTAGAGTTGTATAAGATTAAAATTGTATGTGGTATTGAATTTGAAGTATCATTGTTCTTAATTATGGTTTAGATGTGTTGTATTTTTTTATTTTGTGGAATGAATGTGAAATTATTGTTTTTAAAAAATTCTTTTTATTGCATTTTCTTGAGTATAACTTGAGGGGTTGTAACATGTGGTATCAAAGCTTAGGATTGAACTCTAGAACTAAATGAGTCCTCTATTATTTTTGTATTTTTTTTAGTGGGAAAGAAGAATGGTACAAATAAGAGCATCAGGTGAGGGTCCTCTGTATGTCAATGACAACAACCCTACCATTGATCATAACCTAATTTTTATTGAGCATTCGACAAAGTTAGATCAAATTCTCATAGCCATGAATGATACTAAGGATTAGATTATGGTCCTGAAATAAGAAGTTCATAGCTAAGGTGAGGAATAATGTCAGGAAGTACCTGTACAGATGACCTTTTTTTATCAAATATGTGGAACAATGGTCTTTCCTAAGATATATATTAGAGTAAGATATCATCAATTGAGGATTTAGGATGAGAATATTCTAAAAATAGTTTTCAAGACTCATTATGAGCATTATGAGTTCATGGTGTTACCTTTTGGGTTATCCAATACACCAATAGCATTGATGAATCTCATGAACAATGTGTTTAAAGACTATTTAGATCACTTTATCTTGGTCTTTTTGGATGACATTTTTATATATCCTAGGAATGAAGAGGAGCACCTACAACATCTGAAATTGGTTTTGAAATGGTTGTGGAAGCACAAGCTATATGACAAGTTTTCCAAGTGTGCATTCTTCTAGGAGAGAATGCAATATCTAATGTATATTATTTATGTAGATGGTATTTATGTAGATTCATTTAATATAAGGGCCATTATGGAGAGGCTAACACCTAAAAATGTGCATGAGGTAAGGAGTTTCATGGGGTTAGCAGGCTATTACATGAAGTTCATTCTAAAAAAATTTAAGATAGCTAATCCAATTACCTCCTTGCAAAGGAAGAACCAAAATTTTGGTTGGTTAGAAAAATGTGAAATAGTTTCAAAAGTTGAAAAGAAGGCTTACTTTAACACCAGTTTTGAGAGTTCATGATCATAATGGTCAATTTTTAGTGATCATAGATGAGTTAGGAAAAGGTTTAGGTGGAGTCCTTATGCAAGAATTTACAGTAGTGGATTTTGAATCTATAAAGTTGAAAACTCATTAGGTGAATTATTCCCCTCATGATCTTGAACTTGTAACAATTATTCATGCTTTACAAGTTTGGTGATACTATTTGTTGGGAAAACCATTTGAGCTCAATACTGATAACTTAAGACTCAAATATATCTTCACCCAACCAAATCTAAATACTCGTCAAAGATGATGGTTAAAATTTATTTCTGACTATGACTTTGATATCAATTACATCAAAGGTAAAGAGAATAGAGTAGTTGATGCTTTGAGTCATAAAAGGTACATATTAGTTTTAACTACTATCAGGGGTACTTTCATAGATCATGTGGTTAAGTTCTCACCAGAAGATGAATACTATGAGTAGTTCATAAAAGCTTTGTATGATAATGCTTAGAATCCATCGTATAAAGGATTCAAGTTTTGAGAGTGACAGTCTTCTGCATTTCAATAGTAGAATGTATGTACCAAATTTAGAGAATTTGTAGAGCACAGTGTTAAAAGAGTTACACAATGCCTGATACTCGAGACATCTAGAAGTAACCCCAAGCTCATGGTAGAGCTTAGATATTTTTATTTTCTTAAGATAATCAAGAAAGATGTATAAATTTTATGTCATGTTATTTGTAATGTTAGTGAGTTAAAGTTGAACATGTGCACCCAATTGGATTACTATATCTGCATGATATACTAGAGTGGAAGTGGCAGGTGATCAGTATGGACTTTGTTCAAGGTTTATCAATGTCATTAATTAGACATGATATGATCTTGGTAGTTATGGGTAAACTAACCAATGTGGCTCATTTGATATTAGGAAATTTGATAGATGATGCACCTACCCTTGTGAAGAGGTTCATAAGGAAAGTGTATAGGTTGCATGGATTCTTAGAGAAGATCATTTTAGATCATGATCCAAAGATGACTTCCAAATTTTGGGTGACTTTAAACTCAGCTTTGGGAACAGAGTTAAATTTTAGTACCATATCATCTAGTTACTAATGGTCAGATTGAGTGAGTGAATCAAGTTTTAGAGGATCTTATACATATGTATTGCATGGATCAGTAATACAAATGGGAACATTATCTTCCATTGGTTGAGTTTGAATATAAAAATTCATTCTAGTCAGAATTGAAGATGGATTCTTTTGAGGCAATGTATAGAAGGAGGTGTAGGACTTCAATCAGTTGGGACATGTTAGAGTACAGGGTAGTCTTTGGGCTAGAGATGCTTTCTAAAATGGAAAACCAAGTTAAGTTAATCAGACAAAGATTGGCTGAGGGCAATGATAGACAGAAGAGTTATGCCAATTTGAAGATGATAAATAGGAGGTTTTTTTGTGACAAAGTGTTCTTAAAGTTAAATTGTAAAATAACTTGATTAAATTTGGGAAGTCAGTAAAATTGTCACCAAGATATGTAAGACCTTTCAAAGTGTTAGAAGTGATCAATCTTGTTTTGCATAGGCTTGCATTTCTACCATCCCTATCTTTATTACATAATGTTTTCTATGTAACTTATCTTAAGAAGTATATAACTGATCCTTCACATGTTTTGGATTGAAATGCTTTGTAGGTTTTGGATCCTAAGGTGGTCATGGTAGAACCAATCAAAGTAATTGACACTCATAAACATTATTTTCACAATAGATAGGTGTCTCAGTGTAAGGTCTTATGGGACTAATACTCTGAAGATAGCACTACTTGGGAAGACTATGATGAATACTTGATACTATGTTTTTAAATTCTATTAAACTCTTTTGATATTCACAATTATTGTTTGAATAAGTGTCATCAGGATGATGACCAGTTTTAGGAGGAGAGGATGTTTCATCTCAATTTCACCATATGACTTATAACCTTTAATCCATTGATTAGTATAGTTAATATCTAATTGATATTGCTTTAGTTTGATTTTTATGATATATACTAAAATGGGTCAGTGATAATGTTGATTAGTATACATGTTGTGACAACTGTATGTTATATTTTGTACACTATAGATATGTATTTTTTAGTTTTTTATCATTGGTGATATTTATGATGACTCATACTAACTACCTACTTGTTACAAGGTGGATGTAGGATAGATCCTACCCTCAGATCTTGGCAAGGGAGACCATCATCAAAGAGGATGGGCTAGATGAGACGAATAGAAGAATATCAGAGGAAATTGCTAGTGACCTTACATACACACACATTAGATTTTAAATGATATGCATAAAAATGTTGGTGCATAATTAATAAATATTTTTTTGTGATTCTATTTGTGTGTGTGAAATTAATTTTGGTATGCAATAGATTTATTTATTCTAATTGACTTGATTTTTTAATTTAAATCTGAAAAATAAATATTAATTGTTATAAAGGTATTAATATTGTAGATATAGTTGTCTTACAATAAAAACAATTAATGATTTAAATATCTATTAGTTAAATAGATAATTATCCTAGTGATGATTATTTGCATGTAAATAGAATTATCTTGATATTCTAAAGTGGAGTTAATGTAGTTTAAGTTAATCTTGAATATATATGTAGAAAATTACTTGAAAATTTTAAAATAGATTTGATTATTACTTTAGTCAACTTAGCCTATTAGGCAAGTTAAAGAGGAAGAAGATTATGGATTTGGAGAGAGTAAACAATAGTTAATAAATATAGAAGAGAATAAATTATCATGCATGGGATAAATCAAAAATAGAGAGTTTTCATGCAAGGGTAGAGCACATAAATGAGTAGAGAAGTGAGTTTTATAAATGAAAGAGAAATTTTGGAAGAAAAACACATGAAGAAGCATAAAAGAAGCAAGAAATTTGGAAGAGGTGAATTCAAAAAGAAAAAGGTGAAATCTTCAACAAAATATTAAGGTAGGTTCTATAATTATTTTTTGATGTATATTTTTTATAGCCTACCGATTATGCTTTATAGTCTTTATGTTGTGTCTTAATTATTAATTGGCCTGCTTATATCTTAAGGCTTGCATTTACAACTTTGAGCTTGATTGGCAATTCCCTTTGCACAGACTACATTATGTTTTACAACCCTATGTAATAGCTTTTAACTTATGTTTAGACTTTTAATAACCTACGTTACCATATATATATATATATCAAATTTTTGTGTCTTTTCATAGATCTATGTTTTATGGCCTGTATATTGACTCATAAATTGGTTTGAAAATTATAGAGTACTATGTATGCACAATAGACCTGCATCTTTATACAAGGCTGTGTTTTTAGACTTTGTAGAATTGCATCTAATTTCATTAAAACATTGCATCCTCCTTGATAACTCTTGGCTATATATTATTACTAAAAGAGATTGTGTTTCTTTTTATAGTCAATGTTTGAGGTTATGATCTGCGTGTTCATTAACCTGAGCTTTATCCCTTAAAATTGGCATGTTATAACTATTTAGACTTACATAATAGATTCTTTTCAAACAAGTGGTTAATCCTTTTATTTTGGACTGTGTTTTTTTAAATAGTGTTATATATTTTTTTTTTTGGGTAGTGTCTAGCTTATACATAGATGCGTAGTGATTTTAGTACTCTGCATTGAATTTTTTAAACCTAGGATTTTAATAGGTAAAGCCTAGGTATACTTGAAGAGATGGCATTCCATTCTACCATAAATGGGCATGCATCTTACCTTCATTATTATGTTTAACTCCCTTTAGACCTATGTGTAGCTTTGAATAGAAACCTACTTTTGATTTTAGAAGTTGCATCATACTCTAAGTAGCTTGTGTGTTGAATTAGACTTAGCATTTCACCTTAGAGACCAGTGTTTTCATTCCAAAAAGGATGGCATCTTTATCAAGCAAGCATATAATTATAACCTATGTCCCATTAAAGTTAAAAACTAGAATTTCAATACCAATAATGTCATCCCTTATGTACCAAATGGTGTAATATGGGTTTTATCATTAAAGCTACATTTTTATTCCATTGAAGACTGCATATAAATAGAGGTTGAATTTTAATTGTCAAAGCATGCATCTTATTTCGGGTGGGTAGTGTTTTCTTTAATATATATCTTTTAATATATCTATGTTTTAAAATTATTATGTGTCACTTTTAATATATATATGCTTTAATATATCTATGTTTTAAAAATATTACGTGTGGGATGGTTATTTAGACAAATGGTTCCCTTATAAATAAATCGAGTATCAACTAGATTATATATTAATTATTATATTGATAGTATAAATATTAATAGAATAATAGATCATCAGGTTGATAAAAGAGCTTGATTGTATACATTTGATATTAAATTGGAAGCAAGATTAATCTTATTTAATTAATTGAGTTTAGAATTCATTGCATGCCATTCGAAGAATTGATGCATGTATTTTGAATATTTATATAATTAGTTGCCAATATTGTTATTAGTAATATTTCAATAAAATCTAAAGTGCAATAAATAACCAGTAGTTTACCTCAACATGCATGTATAAATAGTCTTTATATAGAGCATACCTAGATGGTATGATCTTGTATGTGAATGTATTATTATCATATTGTTAGCTTTGTGTTAATAACACATTGCAGATTCATTATGCATTGGTGAAATAAATGAGTGTTTAAGATTGTTCTATTCCTAGTATAGAAGAAGAATCTATATGAATCTTAAAAATATATACTATGTTATATATGTTTATTTTAGAAATGTATTGATGATGATAATAAGTAGTGAGATGGACTCCACTAGCCTAGGTAGTACCACTAATAAATAGTCTAATCAAGTGGTGTGTGATGAAAATGATTGATCTAGTAATCGTATGTTATTTGAAAACTTTGGCTAAAGTAATGTAGATGTACATTGTTATTTTATATGTTTGATTTACATGTTATGCGATATCTTGTTTAGAATGTATTATATTTATGATACATGTCATGTAGTAGTAAATATTACAAGCACATTGGGTATTAGCACATCTCACTAGTGGAATGTAATTGTATTATGTATTTTTTATACTTAAACAATACTTGTTATATTATGAGAACAGTTGAAGCTATCTTATTGTATTTACTTTCCTTGGAGAAATAAATGAGTGTTTAAGATTGTTCTATTCCTAGTATAGAAGAAGAATCTATATGAATCTTAAAAATATATACTATGCTATATATGTTTATTTTATAAATGTATTGATGATGATAATAAGTAGTGAGATGGACTCCACTAGCCTAGGTAGTACCACTAATAAATAGTCCAATCAAGTGGTGTGTGATGAAAATGATTGATCTAGTAATCGTATGTTATTTGAAAACTTTGGCTAAAGTAATGTTGGATGTACATTGTTATTTCATATGTTTTATTTACATGTTATGCGATATCGTGTTTAGAATGTATTGTATTTATGATACATGTCATGTAGTAGTAAATATTACAAGCACATTGGGTATTAGCACATCTCACTAGAGGAATGTAATTATATTATGTATTTTTTATACTTAAACAATAATTGTTATATTATGAGAATAGTCGAAGCTGTCTTATTGTATTTACTTTCCTTGGATTTGTATAAGATTAAAATTATATGTGGTATTGAATTTAAATTGTCATTTTTCGTAATTATGGTTTAGATATGTTGTATTATTTTATTCTATGGAATGAATGTGAAGTTATTGTTTTTTTTTTAAAAAAAATTTACTACATTTTCTTGAGTACAACTTGAGGGGTTGTAGCACTAATGCCTAGGTTATCTAGAAACCTTAAAAAGAGCCTTGATAAAATAGGGGACTACTAGTATTACCCCGATGTCACTATCATTAGGATAGAAGGCAAACGAACATATTCGTTGTTATTGTTGCACCATGTCCTAGATAAAATTACAAGGTAGGAAATAGCATTTCAAATTTACGACATTGATGAAGAGTTAGGACAAAAAAACTTGGCTTATTATTTTAAAACTCCTTTAATCATTGGGTAACTAAAATATGTGATTAGGTCACATTTCATCTAAGTTAGCAAGGCTAGGACTTATTAAAATTTAAAGTGGCACTATTCATGGAATGGGATCCTAGGAAGAAGATAAGGGGATACCTCCAATACATTAAGGATAAGAAAAAGGTGAAAATTTCATATGGTCACCAAGAATATGACCATGATGTTGTATTTTTGAATATATTAGATGACACCAAGGTATAGACCAAGATGCAGAAAAAGCCAATGTCTATGATTTGGACTCAGGCCCTTCAATATGATCTTGAATTTAAAAAAGAAAATGCACAAAGGGAATGGAGCCATCAGTGACCTTCAACCCAATCACAAGATTCACAAGTGTAAGATAAACCCTCCTTTCCTTTAGGGGAATAAATAGATTTAAAAGAAGGGGAGTCAAGCAGCTAGAGGGAATCTGACACCCAAATAAGGAGAGAAAATCTTAAAACTATCCCAGGTCCTTTGTTGGCCTCTTCATTTTCAAACACTAATTCTATAATTATGGAAACAACTACAACAAAGGATAATTCTACACCTCCTTCAGACAAATAGAGGAAGAGCATTTTTGTTATGACACCTCTACCACCCCTTACAATAGTTACCCAAGCTAGTCTCCCTAAGTTTCTATAGGATTCTTTCGTATCTATTATAACTACTCCTGATTCTCCCAAGTCTCCTCAGGTAATTTCACTAATATCCAAAACCATCAATGAGGATACTTCTCCTCAAACTCAACCTATCATGCCAATTCTGATCACCTTTTCCCCAACCATTGTTGTCATAACAACCATTCCTTCACCACCACCTATAGTGGTGATTTCCACAACTATTGCTCCTTAAATTGTTTCACCATATCCTCCACCTTCCACTCCCCCCATCTTCACTTACCATAGGAAGTCCAAAGATCTTCCCACATCCTCTAAGGGAAAGCAATTAGAATAAAATCCATCATTTGGTCTTCCCACCATAGAAGAGTCCCTTGATGAGGAGGAAGAAGAAGCAGAGAAAGAGGAATATGAGAAACTAATGTCTTTAGTTGAGTATTCAACTAATGAGGAGGAATAATATTTAGAAGAAATGAAGGGGTCAAGTTCAGAATTAAGTGAACAACCAACCACAGATGATGAAGAAATAGAATTGGAGAAGGTTAAGACAATGAGCTTGGAAAGCTTTTAACATGAAGGAACTTTGGCTGGCTCTTTTGATCGGTAATTCATCAAATAAGAACAAAGTTAGAACATAATTGAGGTAATTTCTTCTCTTATTTCATCTATTTCCACTGTAAATATTTTAGTTGCAGACTTGCCTCTAGCTATCCCAAGTATTCTTTTGTCTAGTTATGTTAATATACCCATTCTTTCTCCTTAAATACAAATAAAGGCCCTAAAGAAATGGGTTCATTTGCAAACTAAGGTTAAGATTTCCACATATAAACCCAAAACTCCACCAGTTACAAATAAATGGTTAGTTCAACTAGAACTACCAATGCCCCAATCATCATCCATGCCATCAGCTACTATGACTATTGAGAGGATCCCAAGCTTAACCAAGTTTGTGGTTGAGGTTACTATAATTACATAACCATCACCATGGGAGAGGTTTTTTTACCCACCTCTCCAAATCCATATTCAAATAAGTGCATCATTGACATCACCATCAATGATACCCTCTCCTATGACTCCTCCACCTTTTGTATCTGAAGACCAAGCCCCAGTTGAAGAAATATGGGAACTTATTATTCCCCAATGGATAAAGGAGATGTAGAGTATAAGGGATGAGAGAGAAAAATTGGTTGTCATATATTTACCTACAATCTTTACTTGGTTTGACAGGAAGAGTAAAATCATCCAAAGGGTGAGGAAGAGGAAGGTGATGAATCCGAGCACAAGGAAAGAGATAGGATTTGAATAAAGGTAAAATTTATTTCCCTTATCCAATAAATCAAAGAAGGATCCCAATGATCCCATTGAGTATAATGAATATTTCTCTACTTTTGTGGATACTACTAGCGCGGTCATGAAGGAAATGTATTAGATTAAAGAGGAAACATGTAAAAGACTACAATAGAGATGAACTATATATGTTCCTTGAGAATTAATTGATGATGTACAATGTGTAACTACTAATTTGTATAATATTTTGAATAGCATTCAGGTTTCCATATTGGGAAATCAATCCAATAGAGCAAATGTAACCAAGTTTTAGCATCAAATGAGAGATTTAGAGAAAAGGTTAATTTTCTTGGTTCAATATTCTAGAACCGGTACATTTAACCAATTAAACTTAATCACCAACCTTTTATTATATCATTCAAATCAAATCTTTAAAAGGACATTGCATGCATTGGGAGGTGTTCAAACAAGTATCAGGAACGTATGGTAGGCATGAATAGGTGTCAAGATCTGGGAGGTGTTTAGACAAAGGAGTGGGTTTTAGGGTCTACAAAGATGGATAGTGGCACACATTAGGATTTTATTATGTGCCTAGCATGGGGCTAAATTCTAACAAGGAAAGATTCAAAGAAATTTTGTTCCCTTTATCCTTAATTATTTTTTACCCATAAAATATCACCTAAAGCCCATATGCAAAAATGATCTTCATGCCCTATATTGCAAGTGGTATTCTTGAATCTATCTTCCTTTCTAATATAATTTCCATGATACCAATAATCTTGTAATGGCATAATAGGAAACAACTCTGAAATGTTTTCATGCCTTAAGTTGCAATCAAAATGTTTACTTCTTTTGTCAAAAGAGAAATAGTTGAGATATCTTCAACACCCCCAACTTTGTGATTCAACACTCCCAGATTAGCATTGACCAAAACATTCTCCTCAAATGCATATCCATCCACAATTTTAATCTGAAACTACTCAATGGCTTACCATTTGGAATCTCAAAGGATAGTGTAGATCTCAATATGTGAGCCAAGCCTTGTCCATTGGGCTATAGAATCGATGTCTATAATAATTTGAAAATATTTATTGTTCTTATCATTAAAACACCTCAAATTATCTATAGGATTGTAATTGGTGGTGTTGTCATGAAATGTAAAATTAAGGTCTTCACTTAGGAAGGAAAATAATATGAGCCATTTATTATTATTAATCAACCTTTTGGAGGTACCACTTATCTCATAGGTGTTAAGATCACTACTATTACTACAATGCCTACGTCTACAACTTTGAATACACATGTGATGCCCATCCAAGGTGTGGTTACAACACAACATTTATCTCAAAATACCATGCCTATTTTTACACAACCAACCTGTGTCAATCTTACAATGACTATGCATGTTACATCATTAGCCTCGCCTATTGCATGATCCCTTGAGCATATTATTTTAGCTATGCAAGTTAAGGTGGAAATAAGCATCTAGATATAGACATTCAATGGATTCACATAATTTGATTAATAATCCATTGGCCCTAGAGATTTCAATTTACCCTTTATCAATAAGTTTTTTATCTCTTAATCTTCCTTTTTATGATGGTAAAGGTGATCCAGATCAACACATCATACCCTTCCATGCAACATATTTGGACCATGCATCTAATGACAATTTTTTCACTAATTTCCATGTAGTATTAAGGACTATGATTTGAAATAGTTATATGTTATTTAATCCTTTATCAGATCATTTTTAGCACATTTTTCAATTGACATCAGTGAGCAACTATCTTATGCTCAAATTTCTAAACTCAAGCAAACACCCAATGAGATAATTAGTGACTATGTAATTTGATATAAAACTATGTTATCTAATATGACAAATCATATCATCAAAAATGAGTTACAAGACATATTCAATCAAATATTGATTGCTCCACTCTATGAGTCTGTTGTATTCAATAAATTTAATTTATTTGATGAACCATGCCATATGGTTAGAGATCAAGAAGTTAAGTTCATAACTTTGTAAAAAATCAAATATACATATAATGTTATAAATACTTTTACTTCAAAGTTTCAAATCAAACCAATCTACAAGGTTAAATCAAATGATACTAATAATCAATTAAAAACAATAGTTAATGTTTAGTATCACACCCTACAAATTAGCTTCTCTTATTTGCTCCACAAAGGAGGCAATTTTCCCAATTACCTCAACCTCATATGTTATTACAAAATTTATTTTAATTCATCCTTATATCTCTCCTTGTACCATAATAGGTTGATATGATTAGGCCTACACCTAAGAAATATGATAATAATGCATATTTTTATTATCATTGATGTGTTGTACATTCCATAAATAGATGTTACAAGCTAAGACATATAATACAATATCTCGTTAATGACAAAATTATTGAGCTTAACACACTTATAGAGGAATCAGGGCAACAATAAAATGAAAAAGCAAAGTTATAAATGTTTTCTAATCCTCTTCCAAATAATTATGAAAGAGAAACTAAAGATACTACCAAGGAGCATATGACATATAATGCAAATCCTTCTCTTTTGGCATATGAACACCTGTTGGACAATATTATTGGTACATTTATAAGCATAATAGTATAATGACCTACAATTTCATCTAATGATAGTTATATTTTAGATAATGACTCAGATTTCAATTCATTATTTATATGAGCTTATCTTAATGCACAATAGATTCAATGGTTCAAGTGAAAATACTTGTACAATGACATTTTTACACACTCTTGGATACATAAATTAGGACTTGACAAAAAAGTATGATAATCAAATATTTGGTAGATAAATACATAATCTCTTACAAAAAATGGTGTTACATCTTAAAGTATGCCCTATAATAGTTACTTCTCCATTCCTAGGCTTATCAAGCACATGCATATTTAGAATGTCGTTAGGATGACCTAAAATACGCTAGCTCTTAAAAATACCTTCTTCAATACATCAGTGTATCAAGTATATACATTACATTAGGGTGGTGAAAGTTCTAGGTATTTTATATGAGTTTTTTCTTTAGCCACATGTATTTCCTCCACCCCCACAACCACTGCACTTAGTTGTTACACCTCTTTGGGATCATTATATAGAGTCAATTAAAACACCCATTTAGGATTATGTTGTAGATGATGTTCCCAAACCTATTTAGGATCATTTTATGTAGTTATTTATACAGCTGACTTAAACAATTCAGAGGACAATAGTTGACTTTCCTAGAAAATCAGTCCTTCAATGCCCATTACATTAAAGAGTCAACAATCAGTATCTAATTTGTGCTCTAGACTATAATTATTGATAGTTCAACATGTTTTATAGAAAACATAGATAATATTTCTCCTACTATGTAGCAAATTTTATGAGAACATTACACCCTTAAATTAATCATCATATACAAGAAACTATGAGTGATTATGATTGGGTTATAGTACAACATGAGAACATATTTCAGATTTAGACCCGCATATCGTTAAACCTACATATGCCACATCCAACTCATAAAATGTGACCATCGTACCATATGATACAAGTGTTTTATATGAGCATCCCATTAATAGGATCCTTGGTTAGCATTATCCACACTCTAAAATATAAAAAAATATATAAAATGCTAAAAATGTAAAAAAACCAAAAATATTCCAAAAAAAAAATTGGGACCTAAGCATGACATATTTTTCTAGTTTACATTATTTACATATGTTTTCTATCACATGTTTGGTAGATTTCATATCCTATTTCATATGCACATGCATTTCATAGTATATATGAGTGACATGCAAAACATACAAATACATATGATACATGGATACATAGATGCTAGACAATCATATACCTAGGGGCCATGCCAATATTCGGGCCATCTTATTCCATAATTTACATTGATACACGTTATATCTTCCTATGGTCTTTCCATTTACCATGTTGAATTATATTGATTGCCTAAACATATTATGTTATTACTCATATTATCTACAGTGTTAGATTTCATGGATATGGTACTTTACTATGTTGTAACATTGACATAATTGAATGGTGTAGACTAGCTTACTTTTTCTATGCTTCATTGATGTTTTTTCTCTTTCATAAAAGACTACTCATTGCTAGTATATTATTTGTGACTTTTGGCCTTGTGTTTGTGATATTTTATTGTCCCTTATTTTTGCCCCTTGGCCTTGTGTGTGAAACATTTATTTTCCATTGTTTATAGCCCTTGGCCTTGTGTGGGAAATTTATTATCCCTTGTATACAATCCTTAACCTTATGTGTAATATTGAGTTCTATTGCATTTACCTTTTATTGTGTGTTTCATGGCCATAACATTTTCTATTTATTTTGTTGATCTTCTTGAGTTTGTAAGTTTCATGATCCATATCAAATACCTCCCCATTTATGTGAGGTGCCATGATTCACATCATGTACATTTATTGTGTATTCATATTCAATGCATATATAAGTGATGACTACTACTACGTACATAATTGTTATATGCATCTTAACATGACACTTGCACGCCTTACATTACATATGTTTCATACATGTTTGACACCATATTCATTATTATGATGATATATTATTCACATGTTGACATGATTCTACATTATTATATATTTTACATAATAAGATGCAATTAACTCTTTTATTTTGAAATGAGTGACTCGTAAGCTACATCCTTGACTTGAAAATGATGATATATTAGTGAGATGTTCATATAGACTTAATCCTTCATGAATAAAAAATTTAAATATTTACATAGTTTTCAAAATTTAGAGAATTCAGATTGGTTCATATATTAGATCGATTTAGATTTGGAACATGAATTTACATATTTCAAACACATTTTTACGACATATGACATGCATATGTATTCATTTTATAGGGATATGAGTTATAGGTTTTTAGATATTTACATATATATACACATTTGGGGGCATATGTGATACATATGCACACTTTTACAAGATCATGAAATACATATTCTTATGTCTAAAACACAAATAATATATAGATGCATAGCATTATATATCATATTGACACATATTCATAAGGTATGAAGCTTGTTCATCAACATACACTCTATTGAAATTTTATATTTCTTATGCTAACTAGAAGTGAGCACCCTTGAATCTATAAGATTATATACAGTTGTTGATTCATGTCTATTGAGGTAATGTGGTTGAGGTTTAGTGACTAAACAACCTTGACATTACTCAAAGTGAACCGACTATGTGGCTCCCACATTTCATCTCAGGGTTACATGATTAGTTATCTGAGTGGTGTTGTTGAGGTTTAACATGCACAATAGCCTTGGCACTACTCCATATTCATGAGGGTTGGGTAATTTGTCTTCTTAACCCATGGTCTTTCCTTAGTTACATAAATTTGTATTTGATCACCCTAAGTTCTTTAAAATTTTCAAAAAAAGAACCATTCTACATGTGCTTTAGTGGAAAGCAAATTTTTCCATTGATTCAAAAAGCAAACATCATCTCCAATATGTTATAGGGCAACATAGCTCACCCAATAAAATGTGTATTACTTAATTGATCTTAAGTTTAAAGTTTCAATTAATTCATTTTATATTTTCATTTCATGGACATTGATTGCTACATGTTCATTTTATATTTTCTTAGAGCAAGCTACACATTTAGAGCATCTCGCAAAGATAAAGTGTGTTGTACACACTTAGATACATCTATTTATCATTTTAATCTAGTTTTTTTATTGCATTTCAATACTATAATAAAAGGTGAGAATTTTTAGATACTAATATATGGCATTAGATACTTGTTAGTGTCATTTTTAAACTACCTCCATGATCTACGTGTAGTAGAATATGTTTTTTGCTTGTTTTCCTACACATAGATTGTACCTATTGTGCAATCATGTGCACTCCTATGCACAATTTTTTCCCACATACCTATACATAATTATTGTGCTTTTTCATAGACTTTTTCATCCATACCATAGCCTACACACTTCAGATCATAGTCTAGTCATACATGCCTCGCTAGCACCTATTCACAAACCTGTGTGCCCACACCTATTTTCACTCTAGAACACCTACATGTAAGTCTATTCTGACCATATGGATTATTAGGTGGCACTTTATAAATTGGAATTAGTTAACTGGAATGTTAGTCACCACTAACCTAGAAGTTTACTTATCACGCAACAAGGAAGATGAAATGACTTGTAATCATCTTCTTTGTAACCAAAAATAGTTGTAACTTTTCATGTATTATTATTATATAAAGATGTAAATTATGCATACGACTAAGGGTTGATGACATACATAGTTTCAATATATATATCATTTTTCATGTATCTAATTTTTAA
Source organism: Torreya grandis (assembly GCA_037957365.1). Lineage (NCBI taxonomy): Eukaryota > Viridiplantae > Streptophyta > Pinopsida > Cupressales > Taxaceae > Torreya > Torreya grandis. The sequence goes on along the minus strand of JARHVA010005172.1, from coordinate 1,139,696 downwards.
CACATGCACTATAACACATTGTACCATTTTTTTTAGTCTTTCCTATTGAATAGAAGTTACATTTTTGAAAAGTTAAGAATTATGCTCCATTGAATTTATAGTCATTATTCTATCTGAATACATCTTTATGTATTTTATCTTCACAACCAAAATTAGTTATTCCCACACACTTGGTCCTATGGCACATGATGTGGATCATTGGTATTAGAGCATCAAACTCTACCTTTCTATGCCTATAAACATGAAAGTGCAACTAGAGAGAAGGCATATCAATCAATTATGTCTCATAATATCTAGAAGAAAATCATAAAAAGAAAATATGGATGATTCCCATAAGTAATTTAAGGTATCCCCACAATTTCAAAGGCTTATTACCGATACACTTGAGGCATAATACACCAAACATTTTGGCCAATTTTATGAGTTAATGATACAACTCAACACAACACCTTCCACTACACTTCCACAGTATGCTCAAAATTAGTTTTAGTAACAAACACCCTTCAAAGTATAAGGTAATCTTGACATCCATTTGTTTAAAGGTAAGATTGACACTAAAGCATTAGATTCTTGGATTTGATAACTTGAGGTGCACTTCTCAATCAATCACTTCACATATGAATATCACCTTCACTGTATTTAAGATGTCCATTATGATGGTCCAATGGTGGGAGACCTTCAGTACACATCATACACAAGAGTCTGTTCTAATTTAATCCTAGAAGAATTTTGTCGATATGTTGAAGGAGGAATACTACCCTCTCCATCACTTTGAATATGAATACATCACGTTTTAACAATTGCACTAGTGTAAGGATCAATTAATGGAAGATTACATTAACACATTCTATGACTACTCTATGTGGTTGTAAGAGAACTTAAGTGAACAACATAATGTGTTGAATTACATTAGTGGACTTTCATCTTATATCCATGCAAAGATAGAATTCTTGGATTCTAACACTTTACGTCAAGCCTATCATAACACCACAAATATTAAAGGTAAGAAAAATATGAATTATCATCTTACCTCATCATCCAACACCATATGTAAGGGTCAAACCTCACAAAATTCCTCATTGCATCCTTCTTCATTGAAGCATATCACTTCTCACAAAGTATAACAACCAAAGTAGATTACACATAACTCAAAGGATCCTACACCTTCTACCTCAAACAAAGGCAAGAATAAGTTAAATGATAATTGGTTTCATCTCCATCACTCAGCCACTCATGATGACTTTTAATTCCATGCACAACAATCCTTTTTTTCATAATATGCATCAGGACCCTCACTGACAGACAACCCTTATCTATATACCTCTTGTTTAATCACTAGAACCACTAAGATAAACATCTTTGATGAGGGTGAACATATCTTCCACACCAATTTTTGGGTGAAGGTTTAGCCTCTTCATGTCATCATTGATAGTGATAGACAAAATAGCATCCCTATGCAATCCATCACATAACACATTTTCCTTGTCACTGTTATGTATCCTAACCCATATTTATTAGGGTGGATTCAATAAGGGAGGGATTTACAAGTCTAGTGATAATGCACTTTCTAATATAAATTCAATCTTATGGGTGACAACATCACTTGTGACATCGCACCTTTAAAGGTCTATGACATCTTGTTGGAAATACTATATTTCTATGACCATGAAGCTACATACCAATCTAAGCCATAATTTTAGACTATTAATGCACAAGATCACTTATATAACCTCTTGGAGTCAGTGCCCGTGACTAAAATCACCTTGGTCTCTACCAAGTAGTGTCATTAACTCATGTTGCACACACAAAATTTTGTGTTACTCATGGTTCACCTTGGTACACTTACGTAAAATATGAAGCACACTCTATTAGTGTTCACTACTCATAAAATTTTATAGTAGAAACAACTTAAAATTTTACTAAAACAACATGATGAAGACTTTAAAGAGCCTAAGGGCATTCCAACACACTATGTAGTAAAGCACCACATCAATTTTCTTCTTGAATCCCCTCTTATAAACAACCTATTGTATCATAGATCAATTTAGGAGAATATTGAAGTCCTAAATCAAATATAAGAGCTCCTTGATCAAGGCAAAATCAGGCCTAGATCTTTTCCTTGAGAGAGTCCAATATTCCTCACACCTAAGAAGAATGGGTCCTAGTGTTTAAGCATAGACTCTCATGCACTTAAAAATTATTATGATGAAGAATCAATATCCCCTACAATGCATTTTTGACCTCTTGGATCGACTCTAAGGCACATAATATTTCACCAAGATCAACTTGAAATTAGGTTACCAATAAGTTCCAGACCATCCTAAAGATGTTTGAAAGATAACCTTCAAGACATGGGAGGGATTGTATGAATGGTTAGTCATGCCTTTCATCCTATCCAATGTTTCAACCACATTCAAGTTCTTCATGGATGATCTAATAATGCCCTTTTTCAACTCCTTCATCATTATCTACTTGGATGGCATTCTCATCTTCAATAATACTTGGGCAGAGCACGTGAAACATGTCGCACATGTCTTAGACACCTTGTATCAACATAGTTATAGGCCAACTTAGTAAAGTGTACATTTGGCATTGCATAAATTTAGTGCATGGGTTATGTCATTGACCATATAGGGATTTATATACACCAAAGAAGATAAAAGTGATCCAATATTGGCTTACTCCATGCAATCTCACATAATTGAGATTTTTTGGTCTCACTAACTTCTACCACAAGTTCATCCTTTATTTATTGCATATATCTCATTTTCTTAGCTAAAAACATGTGTAAAATCCAATTTGATTTGACTTATGCAAAAGAACATGTTTTTTAGGTACTCAAGCAATGCCTCTACACAACGGTGTTCTCACAATGCCTAACATTGCACACTCCTTCAAGCTTCACTCTGATGCATCCAACTATGCACTCAACGTAATACTCATGCATCATGAACATCTAGTCATCTATCATTAACAACCATTCAGTGACATAGTGAAAAGGTACTCCACCTATGAGAAAGAACTATATCTTATTTTTCAATAAATTAAGCAATAGTTTCACTACATTATAAAGAAGAAGATAGTTGTTCATTTTGATCATAATCCACTTGTGTTCTTACAGATGTAAAGAAATTTGGATAACATGTGTTGTATGAAATGAATGACTTACTTGTAGTAGTTTCATCTCATAACCAAGCACAAAAAAAGGAAGGACAATAATAAATTAGATTTCCTTAGTCAATTGTCAATTCATATGCTCATCACAATGTTAGATACATGTAGCCATAACTTCATAGACTCGGTATCCCTTCACTCAGTTGATCAAGAATTAATATAAAATTGCACTATCCCTGCACAAGGTAAAAAAGTTCTAGATTTCTACTTATCTAACCAACTTCTTTACGAGCTCAAACATATTTGTGTTTCTAATGGTGCACCTCACCAATGACTCATTTTAGAGGTGCATTATGCCAAGACCTTAGGTCACTTTAATTTGAAAACAATTCTAGCCACAATATAGTCTCACTTCTACCAGTCACACATGCACACAGACATGTAGTGCCACATCAAATCTTACATTCCTTATCGCATTGCTAAACCCACAAATAGTAAGCTACTACTATACACACCTCTATCAGTTCTATCCAGAACATAGGAATCTATCAACATGGATTTCATGACTAGGTAACCTAAGACTAAATTCTAGCATGATGTGTTTGTCGTAATGGATAAGTTTTTCAATATGGATATCATGGTTACTTGTAATAAAGACATTTATTTTTTCGACACTATGCAAACCTTATTCAATCATGTTTGGGTTCAATTTGGACTTCCAACAACCATCATTAACGATCTAGATCTAAGCTTTGTAAGTCATTTTTGGTAAGCATTATAGGACTTGATGGGTACACATTTGGATTGATCAATGGCCTTTCATCCACAAATATATGGACAAATAGAAGTTTTCAATTTCACACTTGTTCATATTTTATGAATATACAATCTTGTGCATGTTCTTACCTAGGATGAAAATACTTTGTATGTTCAACATGCCTATAATAGAGTGCTTCACATATCTATAGAGCATGGTCCATTCCAAACATGTCTTGGGTTTTAATATTTGGCACCTATCGACATCTCTTCCATGCACCAGTTGACATTAAGTTGTAGACATGGGAATGAGAAGCGGATAGAGGTAAGAACTTTTTGTGCCACATATGATTTGTTCATCAATAGGTTTATTAATGTTAGTATAAAGAAGAACAAGGACTAAAAAACTATGAAGTGTAACTATTTTCCATCTATGTGTAACACACCCATGTTATTTCAAGTTGGTTTATTTTATCCTTTCCTCAATAAGGTGTAATAGGTTGGAAGAAAAATATACTCCTTTTGGTGTCAAGCTTGGAAAGAAAGTGGAAAGTCATAGATATGTAAACATCTATATATATATATGATATTATTTGTAAGAATTAAGGGTTTTATATTCATAAGAGATCAATATAGATTTATTGGTTATGGTTACTTGTATGGTTTCTTTATTTGTTCCTTATGTATGATTCATTGTGTATATCTATGGTTATTTCCTTCTTGAATTATTTTGAATGCTCTAATTATAGTGGGAATTAATGTTGCCTTTCATTAGCATGATATCGTAGGATAAAAATGTACTTTAAATCTTATATTTGTTCTTTTCCTTCAAATTACTTAGCAATTGGGATTGCGACTATGAGTTTATCGCATAACTATCCTCGTCCTTAGCATTTTATGATGTTATATCAGGGACCTCTACTAATAATGGTGTAATGAGCATGGAACTTCTTTGGAGGAAGCTATATTAAGATGGTTACCAGGACAAAGGGATATAGAAAGATGGATGGACTAGAGAATATATAATTTCATAGAGGAAGGGTTAAATAGGAGTGGTTTTATAGTTCAAAAGATTATTCAAGAACATGTTTATGGTGAAATATATGAAATATTCTAGTGTGAGTTGCCTAGGTTATTAGCTAGTTAGTTAACAGGACTAGATTATTATTATTTCCAACCCAAGATAATAGAAATTATAAATAGAACTAAAGAGAAGTTAGACCGATTGCAAAGATAGGAAACTAATTGGATGTGAGTAGTAAACCATTGGTTTGGTACTACTATTAATGGATACATAACTAAATTTACATTATAAGGATATATAGTTTTTTAAGCTATGAAAGATTTGTTTATCAGAGGAATTCAAGGAAAAAATTTACATCGACTACCTACTCTTGTGAAAATGTTGGTTATCGAAAATGCCATGGTGCCTATTCTAGCCAATATGAAGTATTCACTTTAGGCATTATGGGGATGTGTGTGACTAGACAATGAATAATGAGTAAATGAGAAGATAGAGCTTGAACTTGAATGCATAATAGAAACCTGAGAGAAGAAGCATTAGAAGAAGATTCTTGATTTAGAACAAGAACTATAATAACAGAACAGATGGAATAAGTAGAAAGGTACCTAGATAGTTGTGAATAGAAGGAGGAGTAATAGTAAAGTAGTAAAAGAGTAAGTAGTAAAGAATGATGAGCAAGAAGAAAGGAATGATGAGTGATGGATGAGAAGAGATGAGATGAAAGATGTGGACTAATGCAAGAAAAGGATGTGATGTGCGAAGATGAGGATGATATGGGCATTGAAAGGAAGAGATTTAAAATTTATATATCACATAGATATTAATCAAGGTTCTCTAAAAGATGTGAAAGAATGGCTTATCAAAAAGTTGAGAATCAAAAAATGTGAAAGTCAAACCATCTTAGATCCAGAGTCTAAGAGAGACAGTATGTGACTATGATCACAGATTTTTAGATGTCATGAATAGGGTTGAGTTTTCTTTACATGACAAAGATAAGGCTGCATGGTTCATAGAAGGAATGTGAGCAAGAATACATTTTGAGATATCTCAAACCCAGCTTGTTATGAAAGTAGATGCTCGAGCTACTACTATTATGGTGGAACAAATTGAAGACTATGGAGAAGCTTCAACATCTAGATCTAAGATTGAGAACACCTTACAATCCTTCATGAAAATAATGAAACAATATCATGAGGAAGATAAACCCAAGTTAGGACTATGGTGCATTGAATGTGGCAAGGAAGGGCATCATCATAATGATTGCCCCAAAGTCAAAATATAATTTTTCAAGATATGTAAAGTTGTAGGACATGTGACATCATAGTGTCATCTGTTAAAACAATATGTAAATAATCCACATAACTTGTATGATAATTTTTCAAATACTTGAACCATGATGAGAAAATTTGTAGAGATTTATATGAGTTGAAAGTAGATATCACAAAGAATGTTTTCATAGTCACTACACAACAGATGTCTATGGTAAAGAAAGTGATCTCAGGCCAAGAGGTCAATATGATTGGTGTATACCATATAGGTCTGCAGTGGATTTTGAACTCACCACAATACCAACCTCAAGGTCTAGCTAGATGAACTCTTCATTTATCAGGTTGGACACCACCATCACTGCAATATCAATACACAGTGACTTGGAATCCTACGATGACTCAATAGCAACAATATGGTTGGACTCAACCACTTTCTCAGTAATAGTATGGGGGTTGTGATAATACTCAATAGCATCAAAGTTGGAATACATTGTAATATCAATGCAGCTATAGAGAAGGTTATAGGGGTGGATATAGGGGTTGATATCAAGGTGGGCGAGGAAAGAATTACTAATGACCTTTATTTTAGTGTAATTTACGTGAAAAGTATAATCATAAGCAAAAAAAATACCCAATGAATCCATAGAGGTAGTCTTATTATATGTATTATAAAGTGTCAGATCAGCATGATACAGAAGATTGTCTAGTATTAAAAAAATAGAGAAAAGAAAAGGTTGTGTGAAATGTCATTATGGTCAATTTTTAACCTAACGAGGATGCATTTTTGAAAGTGGTCACTAGACATCAATATCCAAAGCAAGGATTACCTCCTCTTAAAATGCCATAAGATCAAGGAATTTTGAAGGCCTGGCAGGATAAATACCCAAATCCAACTATTAAAAAGGGATTGATGTATGAGGTTGCACAGGGTTTGAAAAACATACAGCATTAAGAAACAAGTAAAAAAGATGTTACGGTGATATATGCATATATGTATGGCCAAATTATGCATAAAATGAGACAAGACAGAGTTGTTACTACCTTAATAAACTTACTCAAACTATTAAGCACACTGCATAATGAGAAAATCTCTAAGAATATCACAAATTTATTGCATAATCTATTGGAATGTGCACAATGTGGGTAGAAGAAAATAGAGAAGACAGTATGTTATGTAAAAACTAAAAAGCCTTGGGATGTAGATGCATGGATGGATATTGAAATCAAATGTTATGAGATACCAAAATATATTTTTGATGATGGAAGCATGGTCAACATGATACCAAGGTCTACATGGGAAGTTATTGGTCAACCTGTACTCAGCGACAATCTAGTAACTCTCAACCTAGCAGATTATGGGAGAGTTGAGCCTATTGATCATTCAGAATATGTCGATATCAAATATGTAGAGTTGAGTCTGTGAGGTGAATTTGAGGTCATTGATATGAAGACAATTAAGACACATTATCCTACACTTATTAAGAAGAAATGGGCATATGATGGATAGATGACTATCAACATTGTGTAGATTCAACTAAAAGCTTATCAAGGGAATAAAATCATAGTAATTCCATTAAACAAGGTACACAAACCATACATCATCAAAATAGAACCTGATTCTCCTTACGTTTGTCAAGAAAATAGTTGGATGAAGGTGAATACTGAGGAGAATCCAAAGGCTCTATGAGAAGATAAATGTACTTTTCTTTATGGAAAGGCTAAATGTTAGTTACAGTCTTTATTTACTAAGCAACTCAAGACTTTTGACTTGATGAAACCTAAACCAGTGATCACCCAATCATTGATTCCTCAATTTGTGATGGAAGATTGTAAGTCTATGTCTCAAACTCTCCTACTCATTATAAAATAGAGTTTTTGTATCAAGCAGATACCCATGCACAAGATTAAATAGATCCCACTTTACCATGGAAAATAGCTTCATTCATAAGTGGGGATTCATACACACATCTGCTAAGTTGGGCTCAAAGAGATCATGAGTTACGACCAATGAGAATGGGCTTTACACATGAATGGTAGTTACTTCAATGCTTTGTAATGGAGGATATAAATTAGTTTATTCTATGATTACAAGTCCATGTGCCTAAAATCAATTAGAGGGTGAGTGCTTTGAATTATCATTGAAAGGGTTTATAGCAACATGGTGTGAAATTCATAGGGATGATCAACTTTCTTGAGATGATGCTTATGAACTAATGATCAACATATTTTAGCTACTAAAAATAGATAGAATTAATTGGCCTATTTTTCAAGAGGGTGAATGACCTGAATTACACATACATAGATGTGTTGAAGTATGGACTACAAAAAATGTGACCTCTAAATATTGGGTTCATATTTTCCACTATACACTAGCTCCCCTTCCATCAGTTTGATATATGCATCAAGAGCATAGGAGGGAAACAAAGCATTGGGTATAGGTGAAAATTTATTTCATAAAAACATTTATTTTGAGGATCATAATCCTTTGGTATATAATGCATTGCTCAAAATAAAACAATTTCTGTCACGGGCGTGTAGAGGACCTAAGTACAAAATGCAGCCCATGATCTGAACATAGCTTTGCAAAGGTAAAATTATGCCAAGATGAAATAAATGTCTATCATGTAGCTATGTCATAGAATAAATGATGAGGATGAAGAAAAAAATCTTTTGATAGTGATGGTGATATAAATATAGCTAATTCTTAAAACCAGAATGGGATGTTGAGTCACTCAAAAATCGAATCACAGAATGTACCGAGGAGGAAAAGTTGTGAAATATCAAGATTCTATAAAAGGAAGGATAGAGAATGATATGAGATTTGATTTCAAAATAAAAATGACACATCTATAAATACCCACTTAATTAGTTTGTTGGGAATATTGGAAGTGATATTCCCAAACTAGCACACTTTGGGTAGTACTAGACCACAACAAAAGTCTTAGAAGCCATGCAACTTCTAAGAGATTACCAGGATGTCTTCCCCACCAAATTTTTAGAAGTTTGAGGGGTATATCCATATTGAACTAAAAGAGTGCACATGGCCTATCAAGAAGCAACCATATAAGCTAAATCCTAATATAAAACATGAAGTTAAGGCTAAGTTGGATAGGATGCAAAACACAAGAATAATTTACCTAGTGGAAAAGGCAAACTAGGTAAGTCCTATGGTAGTGCAACATAACAAGATAAGAGAAATTAGACTATGTGGATACTATCACATTTTAAATGATGTATGTGTAAATGATCCATTTCCTATCTACTTTATAGATGAAGTATTAGAGGCAATTGTAGGACGTGAGGTGTATACATTCATAGATGGATCTAGTGGATATCATCAGATATCGATCACAAAGGAGGATAGGGCTAAGACTACTTTTACTATCGTGTATGGGTTGGAATCAGTCATGCCCATGGATTACTTGGTACCAAGCCTATGAATTTTACTTGTTATATGATTTGGTGATCATGAATCTCTCATAAACAAACTTCTGGATGTAAATCAAAGGATGAATATAGGCATATAATTTATTGGACACAGGAAGTTTACAAGAAAATTCAAAAATCTTGGCATGATGGAAACTTATGATGCAATTAATTTCAAGAGGAACAACTAGTATTATTGTATGACAGTCACTTCAAAGCATTCCCAATTAAATTGAATATCATATGGAAAGGAACCTATATTATACATGAGATATCACAACAAATAACAATCATTTTGAAGGATATGTAGGGAACCATCTTACCAAGGCGAGTAAATGGTTATAGGCTTAATTTATACTACCAATAATCTTATTTGATCTCTTTTTGTAGATAAGTGGGTACTAGTAGCACCAAGTAGATTAGCTTTTAATTTCTATCATGTTTTTGTGGTGTCTTTCTTTTCTATGTGTGTAGATTAGAAGATCTCTTCATATCACAAGACTAAATGGAACCATGAGAAGACTTGTAATGTGAAATGATGACAAATGGATAAATTCATGTGCATTATGGTTGATGTCATCAGAGGGGTGCGATAATGGTAAAAGTCCAGTAAATGTACAGCAAAGACAAATTAAAAAAGATATCGACAAATTAATAGTCATTGTAACAACCCCACTGGGATAAACTATAAATACATCATTTTTTTTTAATTAAACACATATAATAAAAATAGATTATAACACGAGAATATACAAAGACCATATGAAATACTCAAATCATGATAATAGTAAACAAGCATATTACATCACACATCATTGATCTCTAATATTATGAGAGCACATCAAAATGCAAATGTAGAAAGTAATTATATTAACTCAACAACAATAACACAAGTCTAAAGCCACCATTGTCAATGTATAATAATAAGTAATTACAACTCTTCATGACAATATTCAATGATAAGTACAATACAATACAATGTACATATAAAATACATGGCTCCCTAGAGCATAGTTCTCGAACTCAAGTATCTATGGTAATCTCAAGTGTCATCTCAATAAGTAGTACTATTGTGGGGAGGGAGAGAATCATCCGAGTGTTTTACCACACTAACCATGGAATAATGATCCCCCACACAAATCCCATTAGGAAATGGCCCTCCCTTCAAAGATGAATAGATAGTGATGGTGCAAGAATCTAGAGAGATAATCAAGTACCCATGTGTTGTATGATTTTTAAACTAAACATGTAGTGTATCATAGAAGACCATTTTATTACAAGATATCACACAAACATGTAAATCATACTCATTAAATGACTATGTCTCATTAAACATACTTTGGTCCAAAGTTTTATAAATAGTAAATAATAATGATCTACAGATCAATCAAATTAATACACATCACTTAATCAGATTGCTTTCATCTATCATTGTGATACTAGTAAGTCAGTGAAGTCCATCTCACTCCATACTCCATATCAACAATGTAGATTGGTCAAATATAATTCAACCACAAGATTCATTTCATTTACATTCTAATAGCAAACATATCATATAACATGCTAAATATTGGAGTAACCAAGCATATATTTATTCCATCAAATGTATGAATGGATCTTACATTATTTTCTATCTCATACTAGAAATAATGACTACAGTTTATACCACCTAGATAAAATACACATTTAACTATAAGTTTTCACTATCACATTTAGTTTTTAAACATACTACACCCTATGAAAACTCATATTATCATAGTCTAATATTCTAAGATATAACTACTAGTTTTCCACAATCAATAATAATAAAGTAGTCATAACTACATAGAAACACAAACTTATATTCAAGTAACTAGATATAATGAAGCAAATCACAATTCTCATAGAACATAATAATATACTATCATAGCATTCATTAAACTCTCAAGGTTGTATGCACACATACATAAAGTCCTATTATCTATCATAAAACATATTATTCATAGTAATAACTATCACGCATACATTTAAATAGTCAAATATAGGTGTGCATCTAAACATATCAAATACATTATGTATCATCTAGGTTAAATATATATTTATATTGTAATACTCAATGATATCACATATTATTATAATTCACAACTACATAAATACATATAACCGAACTTATGTTTTCAAGAATCAAATGAATCACATACATAATAAAAATGAAGTAAATACGAGATTATATCACCTAGATATACCTTAAATTTAAACTGCTTACCAGCATTTAAGCAACATAACTTTATAAGCTTGCATCATGATGCACCATTATATGTTATATATAACTAAACACTCATAATCATGTACTACACACAAGTAGTCAATACTGAATATATATAACTAATAGTCAATCAATCATTTATAAATAAATAGAGAACTCATAAACATGTTATAACATTCATTTAAACATCTCATTCCATTTTATAAAAGATAGTTTAACACGGTTATAGTTTTGATCCCTCGAGCACCTGATGACTAGATAAAATTATACTTCTAGCTATAAGCTTAGATATATGACCCAACACATCGATTTTCATTATGTACTTATACTACATATTTAAATCCATATATAAATATAAGTATGTTTTCAACATAATTTGTGTTGCACTAATCCAATGGTCACTTTTATTCAAGAAACTCATTAATCACAAATACAGGCACACTACCCAAATACACAAATAATATTATAAATAAAAGTAATAGAATCTTCATATAAATATATTTTTGTGATATACTTGGATATATTTTAAAGAAAGAGAAGGCCATTTATGGTCCTCAGTAAATTACTTAGTTAATGAAATCTTATTGACAAGCTATTACTAATCTTAATAATATTTCCATATTATTAAGGGAAAGTAACTTTACTCAAAGAAAAAAGTCGTTTCTCAACTCTCAAGGCTTGTTACCATGTGTTTTATATATGTTAGCAAAACCTAGAGGCATCCATCCTGGTACACCTAATTCTTTATGGCCATCTGTGCATATTATTCTATAGAAGTTTAGTTTTATTGATTTGTTAAAAATGATACTTATACACACTTAAGGACTTCAAATATGCTAGATCCGATAAGGATATCACTATATATACAAATCCATATATATGTGTCACATGCAACAGACACCATAAAAAGAAATATTCCAAGATGTGTGTGTGTGTGTGTGTGTGTGTGTGTGTGTGTGTGTGTGTGTGTGTGTGTGTGTGTGTGTGTGTGACACAAATGAAAAACTCATATATAGTTATTTTGTACTACATATCTTCATTAACAAATAATTGTCAAAATACTCTCAAATTGATTTCAATTTTCTCTGATTCCTATTTTATTTTACTTTATTTAAGATTCATCTTTATCTTCATGTTACATATTTTATAATATATCATATTAAGAAACTTGGCTAAACTATTGATTATCCATAGATCGTATTACCATATGGCCATATAATCATGTGTTCTACTTTGTTACTTCACTATATATACACAAGGCACTCAATATTCAAATTATCAAAGGCCATGTAATAATGACATTCAATAGAATTATCATAATCACTAATCGAGGTTAATCGCTAACCATAATAGCTATATCAACATGAGGCATCATCCACTTAGGACAAAGAGACTCTTAATTGTCTATCCTAGCTCCACAGAAGGCTTTTATTTCCATTTGAAAACTACATACGATGATGCCCTTAGGTGCTAAAATAAGCAATTCAACTATTAACTCAAAGGTTACCATCTGGGTTTAATTAAATGTTATTACATATGTGATTCAAGATATATGTTCTAACTTTATTAATATAATAATGTCACATATGCGGTGCCAAATATTTGCTAGCTTTCACCAGTATCTTATTACACAGGTTGACACTTATGTATTTGTTTACTGTAGATCAAAAACAATGATGCCATAAAGGGATAGTCCAGTCACGTCCATTACAGTGACTCCCTAAGGCTTAGAAATAAATGCATAGAGACTTATTCACTCATCTAATTTTTTTGAGTTTCATTTCAACAACCCTGTAAGTATGTAGCTATGTAAAGAGGAATATCAGTGACTTATTGTAGCATGGGAAAATTAAATATATAAATAATAATCCATATGTCATTAATTTTAATGACTAATCCAAGCAATCTGATGTATAATGATTGATTTCCATTATTTACTAAAAACTAGCAACTCATTCAATGCTAAGCAGTAATTCTAGTGATGCCAAAACAAGCATGTACCATACCAAGAATAATTACAATGAATTATATGTTTGTTAGTGAGAAAATTAATTGTATTAGATATATCCCATGTTTTACCAAGTATATCCTTAATGGGCATCATGATTGATATCAAATGCTACATGATAATTCAAATTGTTTCAGGTTCAATATAAATATTTTCAGGAATAGGTCATGTCATTGTAGATTTAATGAGGTCATTAAAGATTTAGATTTAATTCAAAATTATTTTTTAAATGATAAATTCACCAAGTCATTGCATATTAATATTTACAAATCGCCACTCATATTGGTGTCTTATCTAATAGTTAGAATCTTTCTTTCTTTCTTTTTTGTTAGGTCATCACCCCACATACGAACTGAAAGTTTAGATATTCTCATTAAAATGTCAAATCAACATTAAGCAGTTGTTTTTTATTAAGGCGGTAAACTAGGGGCCGAACCCTATACAGTCAAAAAAGACAAGAAGGCAGGCAAACAAAAAGATGCCAGCATAAGAACCATGGCACAGCCGAGAAACACAATCAGAAGCAAAATAAAAACAACAGAAAGACATGAGTCAGAAAGGTCAAAACTACATAACTATTGAATTAACAAGATCATTAAGTTTCTCATTCTTTGCATTGTTAGCAATCCCAGAATTACCCACCACTTCCAACATAGACATATTCAACAAAATTATCTTTTGAAGGCCTTTGGCGAAGACCTTTTCTAACTTTTGAATTCGGTCCTTCAAGGCCCCAATTTCGGTTTTCCAATCAGTCTCATTCTCCATACCCTCACCAGCTTCCTCAACATGCATCTTCCCCTTATTGTTAGTAGTTCCCATAGAGTTAGCACCCTGCTCTTCAGTGACCTCAAAAACCTGAGAAACCTATTTCCCTCTAGTGTCCTCCAAAATTTCTTGGATTTCCAGCTCATTAGACTCTTCATCCTGGGTTGCTTCATCTGAAGCACTTTTCAAATAGTCAATTAGTCTAGCCTTCGGGGCTAGTTTGCCAATGATCCACCTTGACCTGCGCACTCTAGAAGGGAACCGTTCCTTACTAATTTTAGAAGGCTTGTGAGGTTTGCCACCTTGGCCCCCCGTGGCCCTGCCTGGATTCCTGTGGGTCCCTTCTGTAGTCTCTTCAAAATTTTCTTATTCTCCATCAACCTTCCTCTTCTTTCCCTTTTTGCTTGCAAAGGAGTTAGGGATATTAATAGGGGTCTTAACAGGGGTGGAGGAAGGGGCATCATTGGTTTTGGTAAGAGTAGGGGAAACCCATGATTCATCAATTGCATCGCCAGACACTGGGTTTGAGGGAATGTCTTCATTAACACCTCTGATATTCTTGTTTGGCTCAAGGGCGTAGTGAAAATTGTAGAGACAAAAAATAAGCCCCTGGTGTAGGGGAATAGGTTTTATGTCTGGCTTCTTGGCCATTTTGGCTCTCACCCTTAGGATAGAGTGTTCCAATGAGGAAAGCAAGTAGAAAGGAAAGCTGATAATAGCATTGCATCTAAAATGGTTTAACAAGGGAAGGTGGTAGTTATAAAACCTAGTACAACACCCCTCGAGAGTGAAGTACTTCATGAGAATGGAGCATACTCCATCCCATGGCTCTAGAAGTTTGGCACGCTTGAATCCTCCTTGATATGGGATGAGTCCTTCTCCTTCACCTAGAAACAGTTTGTGACTGGCCATATCCATGATTTTGGTTTTCCTTTGGAGCTTTAAACCCTGCATGGTCATTCTTGTGGCCATAGAAATCACCTTTTCAAATATTTCAAAGCTAATACCGCCCACAGTGACCCACCTATTACACTAGGATCTTGTAAATTGCTCAGATAAATTTTCATCATAACCATTTAGCGTTTCCAAATATAGGCTGATACCTCCTTTACAATAATGCCAGACTAATGGATTATCTTTAAATTCAAATCAAGGAGATAGGTTCAATTTGAATATGGTCTCCCCCCATTCTGTAATTGTAGACCCAGCCGATGAAATTCCTAATTTTTGCCTTGAGCTTTGAACAAGTAGCTAGCCCTCACTTTCATTTGCACTGAATGCAGATGTGAAGGCTATTTTATGAAATGCGCTGCTACGGTGATGTCTATTCCCATGCTTGAAAATAATTTCCCCTTGGTTTTCATGATGTAACCCTCGCACCTCCACCTCATGATACAAAGAATCAATAATGATAATCAAGGAAGTACTAAGGTTATCATTTTTTGAGATCCCTAATGGCCTTCTCCACATAGACCGCCTTCGAAAGCTATCCTTGTCATCAATGTGCATCATTCCTGATCCGTCATCTCCTTCTGAATGATCTCCCTAATGTTTAGGGGAATATGAGCACCTTGTCGCCATACCCTCCATCCTGAGAATTGCTGACCAAGGTTGGCACAAGCATCAGCGACCCTGTTGCCTTCTATGTAGGTATGGGTAATCCAACTTCAGAAAACTTTTGTAAAAGAAATTGGATATCAGTTTTGATGTCTTTTAGTTGGTTTCCAACATTAGATGCTTTATTAACAACATCTATGACCATCTTAGAATCTCTTTGAATATTCAAATTTCTTATTCCTAGGGATATAACTAACTTTAATCCTCATAGTAAAGCCATAGCTTCAGTGTAGTTATTGCTCTGGCAACCAATTCCACCAACATAGACAGCAGACATCCATCCTTTTTCATTCCTTATAATTCCTCCTCCAATAGCTTTACCACTCAACTTGGATGCCCCATCAAAGTTGAGTTTCATCCAATTGGGTTTAGGTGGTATCCATTTAGTATGAAGTCTCTGTAGAATTTTGGAATTATCATGCCCAGGGATAAGGTTTAAAACCTTCCATTTGGCTGCAATTTGGCTTTCAAATTGAGATAGGGGTTTCTCCACAACACTAATATGAGCTGTTGTAACACTTTCCAAGATGGTTCTAGCAAAGGAGTTAAACACCTGAGAAGAATTTCTAGCAGTGTCCCTAAAAATTCTGTGATTGCGCTCTTTCCATAAAGTCCAACTCAAACATGGCAGAGCTTGCTTCCATAATTCCTTAATCCAGGGATGTGTGAAGGTTGAGTTCCAATTGAGAATTACTTCTTTAAGGTCAGAATTGCAAACCCATTCAATACCAAAGTTGTCAAGTATTGTGCCCCATAAATCTTAGGCAAACTCACAGTGGATAAATAGGTGTGAAACTGATTCCTCTTTTGAACCACATAGAAAACATATATTAACCAAAGTAAACCCTCTCTTTTGAAGGTTTCCCTGAGTAAGAATTTTGTTATGGGTAGCAGCCCACCAAAACAAGTTAATCTTTGGAATAAGTTTATGATTCCAAACCTCCTTATTTTGAGCTTCAGGAGTAAGTAGATGGTAGGTAGATTTGATAGAGAATGATCCATTCTTATCCGGCCACTAGTATTGTTCATCCTCTTGAGGGAAGAGCAGGATTCTAATCTC
Source organism: Torreya grandis (assembly GCA_037957365.1). Taxonomy (NCBI): domain Eukaryota; kingdom Viridiplantae; phylum Streptophyta; class Pinopsida; order Cupressales; family Taxaceae; genus Torreya; species Torreya grandis. The sequence continues at coordinate 1,122,410 of JARHVA010005172.1, read as the reverse complement.
CTGAATGCATTGTTGGATCTCCCAGACTCTTGGGAGAAGCTCAAGCCTGTGCACACAGCAATCCAAAAGGTTTTTCCAGCTCCTTATCCCATTGTTATTTTCCATATAATCACTGACCCTATCTCCAAAGAACTAGGTAGTCAATTCAGTAATTTCTCCATAGTTTCCTTGAGACATAAGAGCCTTGTCCCTTAACTAGGTATCCTCCCAGAATTTAATCTGCCGGCCATTTCCAAGCTTCCACTTAATTCCCTGTTTGAGAAGGCTTCTACTTTTTAGCATTTTATTCCATATCACAAACCCCTGGGGTAATCCCGCCTGTTGAAGAAAGTTGGAGTCATCAATGCTATGCATGTATTTGGCATACATTATTTCCCCCCACTCACTGTTGTTATTTATTAGGTTCCAACTAACTTTTGAGAGAAGGACTTTGTTCATGTTCTTGATGGATCTTATATTAAGTCCACCATGAAATTTTGGAAGACACACTTTTTCCCATCTGACTAAAGACATTCTCTATTTGTCTTCCACTCCCATCCATAAAAATTTTCTTTGAATCTATTCTAGCTTTTTAGCAAAATACGTAGGAATTTTAAAAAGAGACATGAATTAAGTAGGAATACCTTGCAATGAAGCCCGAAGAAGTTGCAGCTTAGCAGCACTATTGAGTAGTTTCCCCTTCCACCCAAGAAGTTTCCTCTATGTTCTTTCCACAATTCCATTCCAAAAACTTGGAGATACCTCTTTGACCAAGAGTGGGAGACCCAGGTAGGTAGTTGGTAGGCCAGCTTCAGCACATTCTAATATATCAATGATTATATGTCTAAGTTCATTAGGAGTGTTGAAGAAGTACACATTGCTTTTTTGGAAATTTATGCTTTGTCCCGATTCTCTGGCATAATCATTTAATATGACTTTTTATTTTGACGAATACATAGATATTAATTTTATCTAAATATCATTCTATTTAATCATTTGTTTAAAAATCACTATAATCAAATATTATTGTAATATTTATTCAACACATAGAAATTTAAGGTTTATATATATAATCAAAATGACTACCTGACAGCGCAATTGATCGATGTTTTTATAGTTGATTTTTCTCCTCTCCAATTTTTCACCAATGCCCTCTTTCTTCTCCTTTGTTTATTTCCAATTTCCTCCTTTTTTATTAATTATGATCCCCCACTCTTTCTCAATTTTCCCTTTTTAAAAAAATAGGTGTAGCCATATATATATATATATATATATATATATATATATATATACTTTTGAAAAAGGGAATGAAAACAAAGAAGAAAAAAGTATATATTTATTCCCCTTTTCAAAAGTATAAGTATATATATATATATATATATATATATATATATATATATATATATATATATATATATATATATATATATATATATATATATATGATTTAATATCTTTTCTTTTTTCTTCTTTGTTTTCATTCCCCTTTTCAAAAGTTCACTTTTGTTTTATTTACTTTTTATTTTATTTATTTTTTTAAATATATTCCTTTAAATATTTAATTACTATTTTATTGTATTTTTTTTCATTTTACCTTTATTTCTTATATTTATCTTTTTCTAATTTATTAGAAGCCATCAAATATTTTTTATCACTAATTATAAAAATATGTATATTTACTAATTAGATTAGCATCTCCAAATGCCATAATAGATTAATGATAAATAAATCAATAAATCATAAATTAAATGTAATTATACAAATTTACATTTTGAAATCATTAACTGTCACACTTGCCAATCACACCAAATGAATTCAAAATAACCATTTAGCTAAACTAAACATGCACAAACAATTCTAAGCGTAACAACATTAAACACACTATGTTAATCATTCATTATACATCTAACATGTGTTAGTTATTGTGGTGTGTGCAGGGTTCTTACCAGATCTTTGTCATCCTCTGACATCTCTATCTACATCACCCTCTCTGATGATCTTCTCCCTCTTGTACACTTCAAGGAATGGGTTCTCTTGCATTAACCTCACAACAAAATATGTAGTTAGACCATAACAGTCATGATATACATTCATCATATAGTATATCTAAAATAAAAAATCAACATGATCATAAAGTGTATATATATTTATAGCTAAGATATAGCAGTGTGATCATGTAACCTAAGAAATATATTATTGTCCCATAATAGTATATATCTCACAGCTTAGTTAAAAATAGTCAAATCTAAATTTTCTAACTACAAATATCCATGAATAATTTATCAAATTTGCTTGGCAAAGAATCAGGATGTAACATCCTTCCCCCTAAATCTAGTCATCATCCTAGATGACTCTTATTCAAACATAAGTTTTAGATTAAAAATTTTGTTTAATAAAAAAATAACATAATATAATAATATCAAATCAGGCAATAAATATAAAATTTACCTATAGAACTCCTTAGAGTTATCCCAAGTAGTACTATTCTCATAGCATTGGTCCCACAAGACCCTACTCTATGACATTTCCTATGATGTAAATAGGGTTTTCTAGTGTCTCCTACATTTATTGGTTCTATCATGACCACCCCAGGGTCTAGAACCACAAGACTAGCCTAATCATATCTTGGTGAAAGTTTCATTAACTTTCCAAGAGCACATGAGATTATTATATAAGACAAAAAAAATGACCAAAGAGAGTTCCAAAAAATCTTCCAACTCTTTTGCATATCTCTTTATCCTAGAGACTATTTTTCTCATTCCGAAGAAAAATAATTTGAGAACATAGTTAGAATGATGCCCATAAATTAATACTACAGCTACCCTATGTAGATCCTGATAAGTATAACATGTCAATACTGTCACTACTCTAAGAAGCTCTTGATAAGTATGATGATAAATAGGAACTCAAAATACTACATTTTTAATGTATACAAAATTAAAGAATAAACATTCCACCATATGCATGTGTATGGTCATATGAATGAATTTGACAAGTCCATCTATCAATCTTGGATTCTACAAGTCTATCTATTTGATCTAAACTCAGTAATTATCAAGTCAATGTGAGATGAAGTAGGATCCACTCCTATCACTTAGTACTCATCTTCCTAATTCACCACTCTTCCCTTAGATCTCCATAGCCTAATGATCTCCAAAAGTACACAATGTTCAATGAATCATAATTCTATACTAACATATCATAGAAGGCAATAATATGTGCTAAATAATTCTAGATGTATCAACATACATACAAGAGAAATCATACAATCAGTCTATAATTGTATTAAGTTGTCACTAGATAAACATAACTAGTATCATATTTCTCAGCTTAACCTATAACATCTTATTCATAGTTAAGATGAAACAATATTAAAATTAACATAACATACAAAGGCCAAGGATCACACCATCCTTACAACTTTATAAAGGAACAAGTAATACATTGATTCCCTGCTTGCTCAGCTAACACACAACAAGTTAAAAATTTATCTCAACCCTTTTATATTACCAAAATGTTTCACACATCACAAACCCTACTCACTCCCGATGAAGGTACATAAAAAACTCTTTAAAATAACATGCTTTAATCAAAAGAGATTAACATCAATCTAATCAAAGGTATATAATATCATAATAATTATAATCAAATTATAATTCTTAATCTATAATTAATATAAATTCAAGGTTTACCACTTCACATGATCTAAAATCACAAGTAAGATAAAGTAATGACCTTAAAAAGTCACAAGTGAAAAGTGGAGAACTATCATCTCAAAAATAAAAAATCTTAGATACCCTCACAAGGTAAAAAGAAAATACTGCAACTCAATGTTTCCAAATCACTACCTACTTATTGAATCTATAAGATTAGTATCACAATCTATTTCCAAAATTGGAATAGAAATATACTAACCACAAGGAGGTATCAATCAATCCATTCCTACAATTTCTCTCTTAATCAATAAGTAGAAGACATTCTCCCGTGAACTCTAAGGAATATAGTCAAAACAATATTACAAAAACAAGTTCATGTTTAAGAGAACACTAAATCAACATCATGAAAATATGAATCCTCTTGGTAGCTTATAATGATGTCAAAGAAGAATGAGATTATAACAACTCACCTCTAAGATAACTAAGAGAGATGTCACTTCTTCCTAACCTGTATAACTTAAGGGTGAAAATCCATAAACAAACTCCTAACCCAAAGGAATTCTCAAGAAAAACAACACTCTACTACAAAAAAAAATCCACCGCACTAGGTGGTACCAACTATAAATGGTCTTATAAAAAATTTCATTTCTAGGATTATCAAACATAAGACATAAAACTAAAGCATGTTTTAAGTGAGGAGCATCCCATGATTATTAATCACTCACAACACAAAACACAAATGGTGAATGTGACTTGATTACTAATAAGGATGTAATCATACATGAGGTGTTCGATCTAAGTGATCAAACTATGGTAGGGATCTTTTGTTCACAACTCATGAACTATGTTATGCACTCACCTACCAAACATTGATTACAACCAACACCATTGGGACACTCAATAAGCTAATTTCATAAATAACTCAAAAGGGTATGAGTTCTCTTAAGGGTACACACTCAATTTTCCCCACACATATTTCACGAATGTCTCGTACTTACTATAGTCACCAAGCCATACAAAAGGATAATCAAGTCTCAAAACTCCAATCATGGTGTAACATGGTTCCATACTAAGGCACCACAAATCCAAAAGACTAGTGTAATACTTCATGTCACTAGGTTCACACCAGTGAATAGAAAGACATGAAAATGATAATAAACTCATTAGATCCTAGAGTTTTAGCCACATCTCTAATACCACATGTAACAACCTCGATGGGATCAACTAGAAATACATGATTTTTTTTAATTAAACACATATACCAAAAATATATTACATCATAATAATCTATAGAGACCATATGAAATACTCAAAGCATGATAATAGTAAACAAGAATATTACATCACACATCATGGATCTCTAATATCATGAGAGCACATCAAAATGAAAATATAGAAAGTAATTATATTAACTTGACTATAACTGACACAAGTCTACAACCATCATTGTCAATGTACAATAATAAGTAATTACAACTCTTCATGACAATATTCAATGATAAGTACAATACAATACAATGTACATATAAGATACATGGCTCCCTAGAGCATAGTTATTAAACTCAAGTATATGTGGCAATCTCAAGTGTCATCTTGATAAGTAGTACTATTGTGGAGAAGAAGAGCATCATCTGAGTGCTCTTCCATACCAACCTCAAACCAATGATCCCCATACTAATCCCATCAGAAAATGGTCTTCCCTTCATAGATGAGTAGATAGTGACGGTGTGATAATTTAGAGAAACAAGCAAGTACTTGTGTGATGTATGATTTCTAAACTAAAAATGCAGTGTATCATATAAGACTATTTTATTGCAAGATATCATATAAACATTTAAATCATACTCATGAAATGATAGTATATCACTAAACATATTGTGGCCCAGATTTTTATGAATAATAAATAATAACGATCTATAAATCAATCAAATTCATACATACCACTTGATCAGACTACCTTCATCTGTCATTTTAGTACTAGTAAGTCCATGAAGTTCATCTTACTCCTTACTCCATATCAGCAATATAGATTGTTCAAATACAATTCAACCACAAGATTCATTTAATTTACATCCTACTATCAAACACATCATATAACATGCTAAACTTAGGAGTAACCAAAACATACATTTATTTTATCAAATGTATGAATGAATCTTACATTATTTTCTATCCATACTAGAAATAATGAATACAATTTATACCACCTGAATAAAATACATTTAACTGTAAATTTTTAATACCATAATTAGTTTCTAAACATACTACACCCTATAATAACCTATTTTACCATAGCATAGTATTCTAAGACATAACTACTAGTTTCTTATAATCAATCATAATAAATTAGTCATAACTATATAGAAACACAAACTTATATTCAAGCAACTAGATATAATGAAGTAAATCATAGTTCCCAGGGAACATAATAATATACTGTCATAGTATTCATTAAACTCTCTAAGTTATATGCACGCATACACAAAGTCCTACTAACTATCACAAAACATATTATTCATATTAATAACCATTACACATACATTTAAACAGTCAAATGTAGGTGTGAGTCTAAACATATCAAATACAGTATGTACCATCCAAGTTTAACATATATTTACAATATAGTACTCTATTATATCTCATACTATCATAGTTCACAACTACATAAATACATATAACCAAAATCATATTTTCAATAATCAAATGACTCACATACATAATAACAATCAAGTAAGTATGAGATTATATCATCTAGGTATACCCTAAGTTTAAACCGTTTATCAACATTCAAGCAACATAATTTTATAAGCATGCATCATGATGCACCATTATATGCTAGATATAACTAAACACTCTCATAATTATGTATTGCGCACAAGTACTCAATATTGAATACATATAACTAATAACCAATCAATAATTTACAGCGAAATAGAGAACTCATAAACCCATTATAACATTCATTTAAACATCTCATTCCATTTTCTAGAAGATGGCTTAATACGGTTATAGTTTTGGTCCTTTGGGCACCTAATGACTAGATAAAATCATACTTCTAAATACAAGCTTAGGCATTTAACCCAACACAGTCATTTTTATTATGTACTTATATTGCATATTTAGATCCATATATAAATATAAGTACGTTTTTAGAATAATGTGTGTTGCACTAATCCAATGGTCACTTTTATTTAAGAAATTCATTAATCACAAATATATACACACTACCCAAATACACTCATAATGTCATAAATATAAGTAATTGAATCTTCAAACAAATATAATTCCATAATATATTTAGATATAGTTTAAATATATAGAATGTCCTTTACAGTCCTCAGTCAATTACTTGGTTAATGAAATCTTATTGACAAGCTATTACTAATCTTAATAATAATTTTGTATTATTAAGGGAAAAATAATTTCACTCAAAGGGAATAGCAGTTTCTCAACTCTTAGGTCTCGTGACCATTTGTTTCATATCTATTAGCAAAACCTAGAGGCATACACACCAGTACACCCAATTTATCATGGCCATCTGTGTATATTATTCCATAAAAATTTGGTTTTATTGATTTGTTAAAAATTATATTACACACACTTAAGGACTCCAAATATGTTGGATCCAGTAAGGATATCACTATATAGACAAATCCATATACATGTATCACATGCAACAGATGCCATAAAAATGAAATATTCTAAGATGTGTGTGTGTGTGTGTGTGTGTGTGTGTGTGTGTGTAGGACACAAATGAGAAACTTGTGCATCGTTATTTTATACTACATATCTTCATTAAAAATTAATTGTAAAATGCTCTCAATTTGATTTCATTTTTTTCTAATTCCTATTTTCTTTTACTTTATTTAAGATTCATCTCTATCTTCATGTTTCATATTTTATAATATATCATATTAGGAAACTTGGCTAAACTATTGATTATCCATAGATCGTATTACCATATAGCCATATAATCATGTGATCTACTACATTGTTTCACTATATATACACAAGGCACTCAATATTTAACTTATCAAAATCCATATAACAATGACATTCAATGGAATTATCATAATCGCTAATTGAGGTTAATCGCTAATTAGAATAGCTATATCCATATGAGGTGTCATTCACTTAGGATAAAGAGACTCTTAACGATCTATCCTAGCTCTATAGAGAGATTTTATTCCTATTAAGAAACTACGTATAGTGATGCCCTTATGTGTTAAAATAAGTAAGTCAACTATTAACTTGAAGGTTACCATTTGGGTTTAATTAAACATTGCTACATATGAGATTCAAGATATATGTTCTAACTTTAATAATATAATAATGTTACATATACGGTGCTAAATATTTACTAGTTGTTCACTAGTATTTTATTACACAAGTTGACACCTATGTATTCATTTACTGGAGATCAAAAACAATGATGCCACAAAAGGATAGTTTGGTTGCATCCACTACAGTGACTCCCTAAGGCTTGAAAATACATGCATAGAGACTTATTCACTCATCTTATTTTTTTACGTTCCATTCCAGTGACCCTATAAGTATGCAACTATGTAAAGAAGAATATCAATGATTTATTGTAGCCTGGGAAAATTAGACATATAAATAATACTCCATCTATCATTAATTTTAATGACTTATCCAAAAAAACTAGTGTATAATGATTTACTTCCGTTATTCACTAAAAACTAACAACCCATTCACTGCTAAGTAGTAATTCTAACGATACCAAAACAAGCATGTAGCATACCAAGAATGATTACAATGACTTATACAATTATTGGTGAGAAAACTAATAGTATCAAATATATCCCATGTTTTACCCAATATATCCCTAGTGAACATCATGCTTGATATGGAACACTACCTAGTAATTCAAATTGTTGTAGGTTTGGTATAAATTGCTGCAAGAATAGATCATATCACTACAGATTTAGTGAGGTTGTTGTAGATTTAGATTTAATTTAAAAATAGTTTTTTAATGATAAATTTACCAAGTCACTGCATATTAATATTTCCAGATCACCACTCACACCGACATCTTATCTAATAGTTAGAATCTATCTTTCTTTTTTTCATTGGGTCACCACCCCACATATAGATCAGAAGTTTAGATATTCTAATTAAAAATTTAAATCGACATTAAGCAGTTGCTACTCCTACCCTTACATATGACTTGTTATTTTGATGAATACATAGATATCAATTTTATCTATCATCTTGTTTAATCATTTGTTTACAAATCACTGTAATCAAATATTCTTACCAGAGTTATTCGACACATAAATTTAAGATTTATATATATAAGCAAATCACTTACCTGGCAACCAAATTGGTCGATATTTTTGTAGTTGATCTTGCTTCTCTTCAATCTCCTACCAACGCCATCTTTATTCTCCTTTGCTTCTTTCTAATTTCCTCCTTGTTATCAATTATGATCCCCCACTCTTTCTTAATTTTCCCTTTTTAAAAAAATAAGCGTAGCCCTTTTTTGTGTGAAAGATTTTTTTTATTTTATTTAAATCTCTTTTATTTTTATTTTTGCTTTTATCTATTTTCATTCCCCTTTACAAAATTTCACTTTTATTTTATTTACTATTTTTTTCCTTTTCTTAAAATAATATATTCCTTTAAATATTTAATTACTATTTTATTTCATTTTTTTATTTTACCTTTATTTCTTATTTTTATCTCTTTCTAATTTTTTAGAAGCCATCCAATGATTTTTAACATCAATTATAAAAATCTATATATTTATTAATTAGATTAACATCTCAAACACCATAATGGATTAATGACAAATAAATCAATAAATCCTAATTTAAATCTAATTACACAAATTTACATTTTGAATGCATTAACTGTCACACCCGCCAATTATGCCAAACAAATTCCAAATAACCATTTAGCTAAACTAACCATGCACAAGTAATTCTAGATGTAACAACATGAAACACACTATGCTAACTATTCATTATGCATCTAGCATGTGATAGTTGTTGTGGTGTGTGCAGAGTTCTCATCAAATCTTTGTCCTCATTTGATGTCTCTATCTATGTCACCCTCTTCGATGATGCTCTCCCTCTAAAACACTCTAAGGGATGGGTTCTCTTCCATCAACCTCTCAACAAAATAGGTAGCTAGACCATAGCAGTCATGATACATTCATCATATAATATATATAAAATGATAAATCAACATGATCATAAAGTATACATATACTTACAGCTAACTCATAGCAGCATGATCATGTAACCTAAGTAATACCCTATTGTCCCATAACAACATATATCTCACAGCTTAGTTAAAAATAGCCAAATCTAAATTTGCTAACTATAGATATCCATGAATAATCTAGCAAACTTACTTGGTGAGGAATAGAGATGTAATAGTCATAAAGCATAGTTAATACCAAATATAGGGTTTGAAGGTTAAAGTATTTTCCAAATCAGTAAGCGATCACCATCATAAGCAAGTTACTCGAGTGCAGCTAGAGATAGATATAATGGTGTATCTCATTATACATGTCAACAACCATTGATATTTATTATTGGATCATAAAATCTACCACATCAAATTACATTGTGACCAAATTAAATACAAGTCAGCTCTAAGGGGGATAGCTCAGCACTGAATTCACATTTCAAACTTACAATAATTCAAATAGCGAAGCTTAAAGAAGAGTGTTACATTTTCCCAAGTACATAGATTCGATAATTTTAAATTCATATACTACTCATCACCAAAAAAATAATTTAGTGTGTGTAATCAAATGGAGTGATCTCAACTTATAATGCCTCTATCTAAAGCATAGAAAGAAGAAATGGGCATCGATCTTGCACTCTGACAAATAAAATTTCATGATCTTCAATCGTTAGATTTTGTCTACACTAAAGAATAGAGGCTTTTCCTTTTGGACCCTGTACCAGGTGCACAACCTCTAATTCTTGCATTGTCACACTAATTTCATAATATAAATGTTGAGTGACTGATACGCTTGATAACTTTCAATGATATGGGTGAGGTTGTTCAATTGTTCCTCAGTCACTATAATGACAACAACATTTATCTTTCCCCAATTATGACTATTGTGATCAATACACCAAAAATGGCTAGAGTAATTAGGATGCTCATACAAGGAGACTCTCTTACACCTTACAAATCAAAGGCACCTCATATTCTTCAAGAAGTCAGAGACACCTACATCTTTGGATACCATGGCACACCCATCAAAGACTTTCCAGATGAACCTGTGTGCATTTTAGCTAAATACATAACCCATTAGTTCTGGATGACCACTCACCTAATCACCATAGATGAATGAATGAATCAAGCAAATAAGGGTGTCATTGACATTGATTATAGGATTATTCATTGCAACTAGTAGTTTAACTAGCCCAAGTTCTTTATATAGGATATCATCATCAACATTGAGAAAGTTTGCACAATTGCTAACCAAAATTTCCAATGTCATTTACTCATCTTTATACTTTGTTTCACATAATGGAAGTCACCAGAAGGAGAAGTACATCTAGACACTGACCATTTTATTGCACAATAGTTCTAAAATCTGATTTGGACAAAATAAAGGAGAACCCTTGCTCATCAATCTAAGTTTTGTCAATGGTGGGAGGAAATACTGGAGCTCATTACAACATATCCCTCATTCCCACCTAAAATCATGTAATACTTAGGATAACATGTAGTTATTAAAAAAATATTAAAAGGGATCACAATTCGGATCCATGAGTTGTCAAAGTTTTTGTTTAGCTCTCTGTCATATTTCATCAACATGGCCATGGCAAAGGCTGAGGTAGAGAAATAAAAAGCTTACATAACTAGGAGATCCATACCATTGTAGACAATACCCCCAAGATAATAGTTCCAATAGAGCAACAAGTTGAGGCCACTACATCATAGCCACAAAAAGGAGAGCAAAAGGCCCCAACCAAATGATAGCCCTCTCCTCCAAAAAGGTAGAAGACACATAGTACTACAACTTGGATCAATGATCCAAAGGTGCCTTAAATTATGAGTAGCTATGATTTACCACAAATGGGAACCAATGAGCAAGAAGTTTACCAGGTCATGATAGAAGACATGGCTAGTGACTTATATGAAAAGGAAGATGAAAACTAATTCTTTTTCTAAAAAGTTGTGCACATAATTCAAGTATGAAAGAAGGTACCATCAAATATGTGGGTTGAAATCCCACCTTGCCCTTCCTTGATCATACTAGATATTATGGGAAAAGAGGCCAAGTGCATGAAGATCATTGTCAAGTTTTTTGAAGTACAACCGTCTACAGCTTCCACTACTCCAGACCCTTTTGCACCATTAGCCAAGATTCCTCTATAAATAATTATCCAATGAAGGATAACTCAACAAGAGAATCATGGGTCCCATACTCTATATTAACAAGTCATAACTTTCACATTTGAGGATGATCCATCTACATAGTAGGCCCAACAATCTTCTACTACAACTTCACCACCAGCCAAGTGAATATTGGTCACCCTAGGCAAGAAAAAGTCATATGTTTATGGTGACACTCTATGACAAAGTGATACACTATTCATTGAGGAGGACCCACTCATAGATAAGGAAGAGTTGGTGCTAGATCAACCAATAGTAGAGGAATGACATGTTACATGGGAAGAAACAATGAGGGCCATAAAATGATGTGCATACTAAGAGTGAAATAAACGTCAGAAAGAGGAGGCATAATAGAAGGAAGAATCTCAATGACAACATCAAGTTGAAGCACAAATAAAGGATGAAGAAGTTGAGGCCAAGAGAAATGTTGAAAATGTAGAGGTTCTTCATAAGAAATCTACTAAGGATGCACATTAGAGGATCCTTCCTGAACAAGTTAGCAAATAATTGCAAATATACAAAACAAAATATGAAATTAGAAATATATTAACTCAAATAAGTTGAACTGAATTACAATGGCTGAATTATAGAATCACTGGCCTCTTCAAGAGGGAAACTTCCTTTGAGCAAGCTCAATAAAATAAATTTGTGGATGCCTTCATTGTCCCAACACTTATTTATATACTAAGTCTAATTTAAGTAGCTACTACTTCCCATGAATGTGGGATAAAACAAAATGCTCACGAAATGACTTACAAAGCATATGCATCCACAACAACTATTACACTAACAAAATAAATTTAAGGGGTAGCATAGGTTCCTAACATTCCCTCCTTATAAAAATCTTTATCCTCAAAGCTTTAGATGTGAGAATTGGTGTTGAATCTAAAATAGTGGTTCCCATGTGGCATCCTTTGGTTTCATTATGTGCCACTAAAATAAAACCTCTATGATGAAGTGGGAATGAAGTTGGCATGTCCACCTATCTAGGATTGCCTTTAGCTTGAGAAGGATGGATCCTTCATTATCAAGTTATGGTAAAATAATTTGCACTCTGATGTTGGTGTCAAGAACTTTTTTCAAACAAGAGACATGAAATACTGGGTGAACTCGAGAAGAAGGTGAGAGTTCCAACTTATAAGCAATTGACCTAATATTTTGGATAATCTTATAGGTCCCATAGAACTTGGGAGTCAGCGTATGATGCCCTTTGAGTTTTAGGGAGGATTGCCTGTATGGTTGCAAGCACAAAAAAACCATATCACCTACTTGAAAAGTGTGCTCAGAATGATGTTGATCATCCTATTATTTCATTCGATTTTCTGACATATGAAGATTATCCTACAAGGTGCTGAGGTTATGATCCTAGGTTCAGAGAATTTTGTCAACTACATTAACTGATGAATTATTAGGGGTGTGCAGAAGGATAACTGGTGGTGTTTGACCATAGACTGCTTTATATGGAGTCATTTTTTATGAAGTGTGGTAGGAGGTATTGTACCACCATTCAGTCAAGGGGAGCCACTTTGCCCAATGATGTTGTTTTGAGTTAAATTAATGAAGGAAAGTTTCCAAACATTTATTGACAATTTAGTCTACCCAACCATTTGGGGATGATACCCATAACTCATCTTCAGTTGGGTGCCAGTGCAGTGAAATAGTTCTATCCAAAAAATATTGGTGAAGGTTACATCATGATATGAGACAATGGATAAAGAAATGCCATGAAGATGGAAAATCTAGTCCAAGAAAATTTGTGTGACTGTGGAGGCGGTATATGGATGGTTGAGGGCACAAAAATGACTACATTTGGAGAGGCAATCAACCACAACCAAGATCATTATTTTTCCTCTAGATTTAGAGAGACCCTCAATGAAATCCATAGAAAAATCAGTCCAAATATTGGTAGGGATGGGCAAGGGTTTGAACAACCCAGGGATGAGTGTTGTTTCAAACTTGTTATGTTGGTAGGTATCACATTTAGCCACCATCTGTTGAATTGCCTTTTTCATTCCCTTCTAAAATAAGTTGCATTATGCATGTTCATAATTTTTGAGAAACCTTGAGTGTCATGCAAATGAAGAAGCATGGAGGTCATAGAATATATCCTACTAAAGATTTGTGCTCTAGGGAAGCAGTAGATGACCCTTGTATTGAAGATAATCCCCATCCCAATAATAATGTAGTACAGCATAGGGGTTACTGGCCAATTATTGAATGATTTGAGATAACCAAGAGTCATTAACATACCCTTATTGTATAGTGTGAAAATAATTTGGAATAGGTATGATAATAGCTAAAAGGGAAGCTTGATCCATAAATGTGTGAGATAGAGCATCAACCACAATATTATCCTTACCCTTCTTATAAGTGATCTCATAGTCATAACCCATGAGTTTACTAACCCATTTCTATTGTGAGGGGTTGGAGACCCATTGTTCCAAGAAATATTTTAGACTTTGGTGATCAGTTTTAATTTCAAAAATGATTCCCTAGTAGCTATGGACACCACTTCTGTACTGCAAGAAAAATGGCCATCATTTCCTTCTCATAAGTAGAGACTACTAAATTATTTCCAGAAAGGGATTTACTGGTGAACACAATGGGGCATCCTTCTTGGAAGAAAATAGCCCCAAGTGCATTTCCACAAGCATCACTCTTGATAGTGAAGGTCTTGGCAAAATCTAGCATAGCTAGAATAGGTGTAGTACACATAGCTTATTTCAATTCTTCAAATGCACACTTCGCATCTTATGTCCATGTAAAAGCATCCTTTTGCAACATAGCTATCATTGGAGATGCAATATTCCTGTAATCCTTGAAAAATTTGTGATACTATCCAGTCAAGCCCAAAAAACCATGGAGGCTCTTGAGTGTTTGAGGATGGGGCTAATTTGTCATGACAGCTATTTTTTCAAGATGCACCTGAACCCTTTAGGCTGAAATAATATTCCTGAGATACTCCAATTCCTCCTGGTCAAAAGCACATTTGGAATGTTTTGCACAAAGATGATGGTTAGAGAGAAGTTGTAGTGCGAGCTCCAAATGTTGGAGATGCTTAGACCATGTTTTACTATATATGAGGATATCATCAAAGAAAACCAACATGAATTTTTGTAGGTAAGGCCAAAATATTTTATTAATCAATGCCTAGAATGTTGAAGGAGAATTAGTGAGGCCAAAGGGCATGACCAAAAACTCATAGTGGCCATCATGCCTACAAAAATTTGTCTTAGGGATATCATTCTCATGAAGCTAGATCTAGTGATACCCAAAGCAGAGATCTAACTTGGAGAAAAAATGAGTGCCATGAAGCTCATCAAGAAGCTCATCAATAATAGGGATTGGGAAATTATCCTTGATTGTGATGTGATTAAGTGCATGGAATTCAATGCAGAGGCACCATCACCCATCTTTTTTCTGAATAAGGAGAAATGGGGAAGAATATGAGCTAGTACTAGGGAAAATAATGCCTTGCTTTAGTTAGTCTCAAATGAGCATCTCGATCTCAATATTTTTTTGAAATGGGTAGCAATAGGGCCTGATGTTATAAGGAAAACTTCTAGGAAGGATCTAAATATGGTGGTCCATTGGTTGTGAAGGTGGCAATCCCATTGGTTTGGCAAAGGCACATGCATACCTATGCAAAATAGTTTGTAGATCAGGAGTAGTAGATACCATTGATAGTTGCTTTTGAATGAAATGGAGTTGGGAAATGATGCCATGTGAATTATTTTTAAGAATATTTTCCATGCAATGTGAACTTATGATGTTGAGAGATCCTGGTTGTAATCCTTTCAAAGTGTGTTTTTCCCATTGTCTAAAAATTGCATCCAAAGTTCAATAAAATCCCATAAGATTGGTCCAAGTGTGTGTAACCATTAGGCTCCCAAAATATCACATCTACCTAAAGGCAAGGCAAACATGTTAAATTACAAGTTATAATATCCAATAGAGATACACACATTAAGACACTTCCTTTTTCAAGGTAATGTTCCCCCATTGGCAATCATGACTTCAAAGTTGGAGTAAGGATAGACAAAACAATCTGCATGTTTGGTGATGTAAGGGTTAACGAAGTTATGAGTACTAATAGAATCAATGAGTATTGTGAGAGGGAAATTCTTGAAGTAACCATTGACTCACATGGTTTATGGGGTGGTGACTCCTACTAAGGCATGGAGAGACATCTCTAGTTGGTCTTCCTGAGAAGTAGGTTCCACAATCAGCTGAGCTTCTTCTAGATCATCTATTGTAACCTAAACATCTTCCCAATCTTTAGTTTTGGGTGGAGAGTCCACATCTAATAGGTAGATATTTTGCTTAACACATCAATGTCTCTTAGTGAATTTGTCATCATAATTATAACATAGTCATTTTTTCTCTACAAGCTCTCATCTCTGCTTCAGTCAAATGCTTGATAAGAATGATTCTGGGGGTTGGCATTGTTTGAGATCATTGTGGAGTTGTATTTTTGAGTAAAGAAAAATTGGATTTGAATCACTGTTGAGTTGTGATCTTTTCATCTGCCAACTTATCCAACCCTAAGGCTTCTATCATCATGTTGGTCTAGAACATTTTGACCTCATATCAAATTACATCCTTCAGTCCACTAATAAAGCAACTCTTGAAGAATTCATTGGGCAATCCCTCTGTGTGATTGGCCAGTTTTTCAAATTTTGTTTGATGTTCTCTCATGGTTCCTATTTGTCAAAGTTTAGTGAGTACTCCAGAGAAATCATCAAAAGCACTAGGGCCAAACCGTTGTAAAATAAGGTTGCAAAAATTAGTTCATATGGACTCATCATGAGCCTTGACATACCAATGATACCACTGAAGGGGTTCATGTTCCAAGTGAAAGGATGCAAGCAGGACCTTGTTGGCATCAAAATTATTATGCAGACTAAAATATTATTCTACCTGATAGATTCATTTTTTGTCAATTTTCTAGTCATAAATCCTCTTAGAGTTTTGATACTCTACTGATAGTTTTATGAGACTGATAGGATGAATATTTTATGGTTTTTGGTTTCTTTCAATTTTTTGAATGTAAATCCTTTGAGAGTCTTCTGATACTTTGTTGATTGATGTTTTGAAGGTTTACTGAGAATATTCTAAAATTGAAAAAATGGGCCCCAAGTTTCAATGGTTGCTTAAGGTTTTACAAACATCTCTCTGGTCACCAATGCCATCAAAGTGAGTACTACTCTCCAAAAAAAATTGGCCACAGGTTTACCTCTAAGTGACAACTCCTGGTTTTCCTCACTGGTGAGAACTACTCAATCGAGAAGGGGTCATTGTCTAGGTCCTCTCAATGGCCCAACTACTTTGGGGGTTCCTATGGTACTCCTCATAATGAGTTTTAGGGCTTTCACCCAAGTACTTCCCATAGTTATATGGATAGGTTTTTTTAACCTTGATCTGAAGTAGATTATTATGATGCATAATAGAGTTATGCAGTAAAACAGAGTTGAGACTTTTTGAAAAAAATAATTAAAGGAATTATGCAGCAGATTAAAATTTAGACTTTCTAAAAAAATGGCCTTAGAAAGTGCTCTGATACCAAATGAGAGGATCCTTCTTGAATATGTTAGCAAATAATTGTAAATACATAAAATAAACTATGAAATTAGCAATATATTAACTCAAATAAGTTGAACTAAATTATAATGGCTGAATTGTAGAATCACTAACCTCTTCAACAGAGCAACTTCTTTTGAGCAAGGTCAATACAATAAATTTGTGGATGCTTTCATTGGCCTCAACACTTACTTATATACTAAGTCTAATCTAAGCAACTACTACTTTCCAGGAATGTGAGATAAAACAAAATGCTCATGGGATGACATACAAAACATATGCATCCATAGCAACTATTACACTAACAAAACAAAGTGAATGAGTAGCATGGGTTCCTAAAAGCACAGAAGGCACAAGAAGATACAGATGCAGCCAAAGAAGTTGAGCTGTAATATGTGCATAAACAAAAATAAGCTATAGACATTGAAGCTCATTGCAAGCAAGCCTAAGCTGATGTAATTGCTACTCAACAATAGACTGATGAAGCTACACAAAGGAAAAAACATGAAGAAGTTGAAGTCCTCAGGTAGAAACAAGCCCAGGCCCAGAAGGTCAAATATGAATAAGAATTTGTAGCCAAGGCATAGACACAACACAAAGCATAGGCAAAATCCAAAATAGAAAAGGAAAAGGTTGCTTTGCTCGATGTGAAAATAAAGCAAAAGGAAGTAGAATAAAATAAATAAGTAGATGAGTAACAAATTAATAAGGAGGATGAGGTGTAACAACATTAGCAAGAGGAACCACAAAAGAATGTGCAAGAGGAGGTGTTAGAGTAGGCACCCTAATAATAAAATGCACCACAGGTCACCTCTACCACCCAAGGGATGTAGGCTCAACAATCTGCATCTCCTTCCAGAGGAGTGTAGCTATGGGATGTTCCCATGGTAGCTATGAGGTACATTACATTTTCTCTCCCTATTTCAACCATGTCATGCATCGACCTAAAAAGAGCAATGACTACTTTGGCCATAATCCTATTATGGTAGGAAGCATCCTTGGATGTTTCTCACTTACCACTATCAAAGCAATTGGAGGGTGCTACCACTTTTCAAGAATCCATTGTGAAAAAGGATGCACCATTGGAACAGGAGGTTGACCAGTTCAAAATAGAGAACATTGAGATCCAAGGCTGCTTACAAGAAGCTAAGAAGATCATTCAAGGCACCTGCCTGGCATTGGTCACATGAGTCATCAGTGATCAAGAAATATCTGACCAACATAGGTTAAAAACACCCATTTCTCAACTGACATTAGATTAGTGCATTGTGTAGAAGTTGTGAGAACTTAGTTCCTAAGGGCAAGGCATCAAAGCAAAAATTGAGATACTCATCACTCTATTGGAAGAGTATTAGAACATTCTTGAGGTTATTGCAATACAAGCACAATAGGTCACATGAAACATGTTGGATTAGAAGTAGCAACTAGACACAATGCTAGCTCAATCAAGCACAAATTTTTCCAAGTCCACTGCTACTAAGGAAACAATGGTGAGCCACACAAAACTAATCAAGGAGGTGGATGTTTAATTACAAAAATATTTAAACACCAGAGACAATGTGAGGGATAATCTCTTAGATTGGCAGAGCTACATTGTGCATAATTATTTTACAAGACTATAAGTGTAGAGACAAGTATATAAATTGAAATAGCTTAGCATTGAGATTCAAATATAGGTTGTAAACACTAAGGAAACCATGAACATCACTGACAATGCTGGTCTTGCATAACTCATAAGCTATCAAACCCCTTTGCACACATTGTTGAGGCTAATCCAGGAAGCCATGATGGATTGGAATGCCTACAAGAAATATTTATCACCATTCATCAACTCTATTGCACATATCATCGACACTCCTCCCTACCTTCCATCATCATAACTTCAGTAGATCATCTCCCAATGCAAGGCTATGAAACTACATCCCAATGATACATTTGTAATGGCTCCATCTTTGTCCATGCCACCTGCATCCAATTAGGTACTGTACAATGTAGATTTTTGAAATTTTGGGATGCAATTTTCTTAGGGATGATTCAATTTCATACACGGGGCCAAGATGGTTAAAAACCCATAAATATAAACCACTTAATTATGTCATCATATTGAAAACTCATAAAAGGGTAGTAGATTGGTACGCTACTTAGTTGAAAATCCAAAAGAGTGGCTAAGTAGTGCGCAAGAGGTGAAAATTAGAAACAATTCCTTGAGTGATTACTATGAATCTTCTAGGGTCCAACCACTTCTTTCTAATTCCTATGATCAAATCAAGTCAGAGTTCCTTACAACATTATGTCAGTACAAGACAATAGTTTAAGTCCAAGAAAGTGTTAGTAGAAGAATAAGGACTGTAAAATTGTGAAGTGTAATTATTTGTCATGTGTGCATAGTACACTCATGTTGTCACAAGTTGATTTATTTTATCATTTCCTCAAGAAGTTGTAATAGGTTGGAAGATAAAGAGACTCCTTTTGGCACCAAGCTTGGATAGAAGTTGGAAAGTCATAGATATGTAATTGGGCCTACAACTATGAGTTTATTGCACAGTGATCCTCATCCTTAGCATCTTATGATGTTATATCAAGAACCTCTACTAATTATTAAATTCTCTCTCATAAACAATTAAACTATAATGAGTACCATGACACATATCCAAAACCTCATGCATTTTGAGTTGGCGATAAAGTTTGGTTACATCTTTAGAAGGAGCACTTCAAAGGTATACATAGGAAGATCAAGCCTCTATGTTATGGTCATTATACCATTATGTGTGAAACTCATTAAAACATCTTCATTCTTGATTTGCCTTTGTACTTGGGCATGCATTTAATCTTCAATGTGGAACTTCTCAAGCCTTACACTCTACCACTTCTTGATCCAGTAGTGACATAACATGCTTCTAACTTGGATCCCAAACATTTTCATCCCATGAATAAGAACTAAATCATTGAATTGATAGACACACACACCCACCATGGAACATATCACCTTTTCTAGGTGGTCAAGGTTGGATAATAATTTGATCAAGTTAAGTGGTACAACTGTCAGCAACTTGAAGTGAGTTCCCTCAGCTACACACTGACACATTGGAGACCATTGCATTTCAATAAAGGTTGAATGATCTATGCACAACTCTTGCATATCAGAATACGCTTCTCACTTATTTTCCTACACATAACTCTCACCTACAACATAATATTGTGCACTTCTCTACACAAATATTTCTCACATACATGAACATAGGTTGGCTTACTTGCAGACTTTCATGCCCATATCCCAACCTACGCACTCCTTAGCTCACAGTCCTTCATGTCTCACTAGTACATCCACATATTACCCTGCTCTGACTACATAGCTTGTTGGTTAGCCAGCTTTCCAGTCAGGAATATTTTAGTTGGACCATTAGTCTTCACTGACCTAAAAGTTCAACTGTCACCCAGCAAGGAAGATGAAACGACTTATAACCATCTTTTTTATAATTAATAATAGTTATAAATATATTATTTTTTTATAAATATGTAACATATGCATTCATTCAAGGGTCTATGCCATACATATTCATAACACAGATAACATGTTCCACGTATCTACTCTATAACACACACATTTTACCATTTTCTCTATTCTTTCCTATTGAATATAAGTTATATTTCCTGTAAGTTAATACTTCTACTCATTGAATGTGTATTGATTTTTCTATCTGAATACGTCTCTTCACATTCGCTCTGCATAATCAAGCATGTTTGTTCCCAGCATAATTGATCCTAGGCCCCATAATGCAGATCACTCCACCTTATATGACTTGTGCATATATATGACTCTTCTTTGCCATTCTCTCACACCCACATGTTTTTCATGGGTTTGATCCTCCTTAGTTGTTGTCAATCACCTATAAAAATTTCCTATTCGATGTCAAACCAATCAATTATCATACTTAGGCATCTCCATATCATCATATCAATATTCTTATTTTTTAGATAGAACCCTTAGACTCAGATGATACTAAAATTATAATACTATCCAAACCTGATTGTTTCATCCCATACTAAGCAACAATCACATTTGAAATTCAAAACATGCATTTGGGTCCACCCATACGTTTCACATGTCAGTGGTATGAAAAAGTGCCCAAAGAGTCCCAATAAATTGACAATAGGTTTAAGCCTATATTGGGATCTAGCCCTTATCAAAGAAACACCTATACTTTTTTTCACATTCAAAGGGACTGCCCTGTTATCTACAATTTACCAATCAATCATAAGTAATAGGTCTTAGCTAAATCTGACGCACCTCAAATCCAAGTCAAATATGTCATTTTCCAAGTGTTGAAAGCTAGATCATAGGTTGCATACATTGAACAATCACTATTGCACACACATACTTAACACTTAATAGGGAGAACTACATGCAGTTTGGATTCCCTTTATGGATAGTTAGATATGTAAGTAGCACTCAGCCATTCAATGAGGAGTGACTGGGGTCATCTCAACCCACCTTCTTTCTCATTTTTTAGGCCAAAACTTAGTGTCTAAAGTGGATCTAGGGTTTCAAGATAAAGAGACAAATTTATGGGCATTTCATGTACAATTATTATTTAAGATCACACACATAGATGGAAGAGAAGTAGGTGCAATGCCCTGTACTAAAATAAAAAAACAAGAATCACAAAATGAAAACATCAAACTCAATCACTAACGTCATATGGTATTGCCTAGAAGTTGATGTTATTATCTAGGCATACCCAAAACTCCAATTCCTAATTTGAGTGACTCACATTCCAATTTCCTACCTTTCTTACTGCATGTATTTAGTCTCAGACTTGCACAATTCAATAAAATGTTTAGTATCATATCCATCTTAATAATTTCCATAATTAATAATTTCAAATGTCAAATCAATTTATATCTTTTATATTCATATTTATTTTTAATTTTAATACATAAAATTTATGAATAATACATACCAATTTATATTTTTTTGAGTTAATCTATCCAAAATAAGCTAAAACACTCTTCAAAATAACAATTTTTTTTATCTTTAGTTATTTCTAAATATACCTACCCAGGATTTCCTCTTTAGATTCAGGGTTCTTCTAAAACTAAAATTTTAATTAGGTTACTTTGATGCCTAATTTTTTTATAGGGTGACAACGTGGAACTATGTAGTAGTTAAGGATGATAGGCAAAAATAACATTACATATATTCAAATGTATATTTGTAAAAAAAAAAATTGTACATTTTATATATTAAAGAACATCATGTCATATTACATGAGTATTTTTATTTTATTTAAAAAAAATCATCTATTTTTTATAATAATTAAGCATCATCTATTTATGATAGACTTGCATCATATAATAACAAGCACTGTGATATGGATTTATTATTTAAGGAATTTTATGCCATGGTCTATTAATGTATGTATCTTGAATGATCT
This sequence comes from Torreya grandis, assembly GCA_037957365.1. Taxonomy (NCBI): domain Eukaryota; kingdom Viridiplantae; phylum Streptophyta; class Pinopsida; order Cupressales; family Taxaceae; genus Torreya; species Torreya grandis. Next base: position 1,099,372 of record JARHVA010005172.1, on the reverse strand, counting down.
TAATTTCATAACCGAAAAAAAATCAAGTCCATAACATGAAATTAATTTCATGGGTATAACTGTACAACATACTATACTGAAACCTTGCTATCAATTAGAATGTTATGCATCAAAATCAAGTCCATAACATGAAATTAATTTATTCTGCGACAGAGAGAGACTCGTGTAAAGTTTAAACCAAATACAAAATCAATTTTTAAAACCTACACTCCTTAAAAATCATACAAATGACTTAAAATGAGAATGCTTAGATTGTTTTACACAATTATGATGAAAACGTATTGAAATATTATTTCAACATAATAATAAAAGAAAGAGTGGCAACATAAAACATAAATGGATAAGAGTAGAGAGAGAAATATGATCGTATCGCAGAAACAGAGGTGACAAAGCTCATAATATCACCATTGATTTGGTCTTGCATTCTCATGTAGATTAAAAAAATTATTAAAAATTTAATCAAAAATATATTAAAGTTATAGAGATATTTTTAAAAAATGGTATACAAAAAATTTACACAACTAAAAAAAATTTATAAAAAAAATTATTTTTTTAAACACAATTCCCAAAGCTAAATAACAAAAAGAGTATGGCACGACCATACATTTATGTAGGCGGGGAAGTTTATATAAATAATTATAAAATATAACTCACACATATAACTCCCCTACCAAAGAAAGGGTTTTGGTGACCTAGTATTCCACCTTTTTTTCCACTCTGTTTATGACAAATTGCCACATCTCCATATGGGAACTATCAAAGGTAAAGGGGATACCCATAAACTTGAATTTTTCCCCTCTGTGAATCCATTTCCTCCTGTATTAGTGCAACCAACCTCGCATGGGCATCATACTCTATCTAAAGCATTGGGTTTTACTCCATTGTAAGTTGGATCTAGAAGCTAGGCAAAAAGTGTTGAGATAGTGCATAACCTCCTTGTATTACTTTTCTTATTCTTCAAGAGTGAGGAATGTATCATCTAAAAAATGTCCATTGATGAGTTAAGAGGTTCGATCAAGAAGAATAAGACCCCAAACAATAACCCTCTCAACTCTATGAGCCAACAGATAACCCAATGCTTCAGCTAAGGCATTAGACCCAAATGTATAATGTTGGGGCAAGGGGGAAACCTTGACATATGGAGCGATAGAGGCCAATACGGTTATATTTTATACCATTGATTGTGAGACAAGGTAAGGCATCCACAAAGAATTTGGATACTTGAAATAAATAATTGGGTAAAGCCAAGACCCTGCAGCATGGCCAGAATAAAAGGTCGTTCAATCTTATCATAAGCCTTCTTTAAATCAAGTTTCAAAAAGATGGTACTCTGATGATAGGCTCTCGCCCATTCCATACCTTCCCAAACATCAATAAGGTTATCAAGAATATATTTACTTTTGATCAAACTAGTTTGCTTCGGTCTAATAATGGCAAGTGAAATGAGCTGGAAGTGATTAGCAAGAATCTTATAAGACACATTCAATAGAGTGATTGAGTGTCAACTAGTGATAAGTTATGGGTCACCAGATTTGGGTATTGTTGACCATTTGGTCCTACAGGCCAAAATTGGTCTCCCTCTTTCCCTGTTGTTCTGAACTAGTTCAATTTTGGTTGCACAAGTCTTTCGGCTGAAGATGAACCAGTTCAAATAATGTAGGGTTTCTTACAAAGCTTCTTTGGATCATTGAACTAATGAACCATTGAACCATTCAATCGGTTGATTCACTTAGTTGGTTCAATGTTTTGGTTCAATCAATCAGTTTAATGACTTGGTTCAAAGGTTTGGTTCAGTCAGCTTGGTTTAGTCGTTTGGTTCAACGAGTTGGTTCAACAAGTTGGTTCAATGTTTGGTTCAACGAGTTGGTTCAAGGTTTGGCTCAAATGGATGGTTCAAGCAATGGTTAAATCAAAAAGTTCAAAGGAGTCTTCCAAAAGCCCGAAGGACAAGTGCCCTTGCGGAGGGCACTTAGGTGACAAAAGGACCTTTGCAACTTTTTTGAAAGGCAATTTTAGAGGCCAAATAGCCCTTGTGGAGGGCAAGAAAGCACTTGGAAAAGGGGCCGAAAGGGTAAGTTTTTCTTCAGAAAAGTGAACAAGGTAGAAAAGTTGGAATTCCTTTAGATTTGTTCAAGGCAAAAGGCAGAGAATTTCTTCGAACAAAATGTCTGAAAGAATTCCTTCAGACATTTTGTCCGAAGAAATTCTCTGCCTCTTGCCTTGAATTCCTTCAAACATTTTGTCTAAAGAAATCCTTCGGAAGAAAATCCCACAGAAATAAAAGATAAGGCCCCTTCAATAAAATGAATTTCTTCAGACTTTTGTCTGAAGGAATTCCTTCGAACAAAAAGTCTGAAGAAATTCAAAGAAAGAGCCGCAGGAAAAAAACTCAAAGAAGAATTTCGAAGGTCAAAGGAAGTGATCGAGATAATTCTCACGATCATTTTATCTACGAGAAAAATGGCCAAAAGGAAAATCCTGACCGAAGGGGAAAACCGACCCGAAAGCAAGCGAAAAAAACATGAAAGAACATTTCCTTCGGACATTTTGTAAGAAGGATTTGAGAGGCAAGGCCGCCGAAGGACCCCAAAGGGCAGGTGCCCTTGTGGGGGACTCTCGACTGCTGAAAGAAGGACCTCCCCTAAGTCCCGAAAGGACACCCTCCCTTTGAAAGGGTTCAAAGACTACGCTCGATCAAAGGAAATCCAAACGAAATGAAGTTGAAGGAATTGACCAAGGGGCAATGGGCCCGCAAACGTCAAAGTTGGGCACCATGAACTAGCCAGTGGAATCCAGATGTCTAATGACATCCCCACAGACGTCAAATTTATGGCAATGAAATAGCCGTTGATCTTTAAAGGCTTGAGCAAGGACCTGAATGCATTCAAAGGCCTTAAGGCCAAAAGGAAGAACCACTGAGAGAAGAGCCCAAGGAGCCAACAAAGCTAGGAAGATAGCCCTGAGAGCTCCAATTCTAGGAAAAGACAAAACCAGCAAAAGATAAAGCTGGGAGAAGACAAAAGTTAAGAATGAACTCAATGACCCGCCAAAAGGGGAGCCCAAAGAGAAAAGCACATAAATAGACAAAATAGCCCATGTGGTAAAAGGGAGGTGAGTTATTCCTATAATTGGAATAGTCTCCACCAAGTGGTCATCAAGGAGTGCAAATAGTAAATGGCGTGCCCTATTTTTTTCACTTTGCATTTATGAGTAGACAAACTACGTGAATATCTTGAAGGAGCAGTCTTGTTTGCATAAAAAGAGGCGCAGCTCATGCTTTCACATTAATGTTTGAACGCCAAAGTCAAGACTGACAGCTAACATAGCATTCTCTTTCAACGTTTTCTCTTCTCGATGCTCTCAATGCACATGGGCCACTTGTAAAAAAGGGTGCCAAATTATTTTCCTAAAAGTGCCAAAGTCTTTTCCTCTTTATCTATATATATTGTAACTTCTTATTTAAGAAAGATATCTCTCATATTGTAAGGTGAAGCCCTGCCATTTTTCACCTGGAATCAATAAAATACACATTTTTTACCTCTATTCTGGTTGGATATATCTCTAAGTGTGTCTGAGTGTTAGTCTTGTGTTTAGTCATTGCTCCCTAATGCTTTCACAGGGTTAACACCAACGCACCTGGTATATACAAAGTGCCATTCCTGCAGGTGACAAGAAGAGTTGTACTTGGAGCGCAGAGGTAGAAGGAGGTTACTAGATAGTGTGCTTTTCCTACAGTTCCTATGGTAAGTCCTTTTTTTGTGTGTTTCCATTAAAGCCTCCCTATCAAGATCCCTGCAGTCTGGTCCTTTTACCAGTTAAAGTGTATGTATGTGTTCTTATGGTTCAGAGTGTGAGTGTGAGTAGATCAAACTTGTTTGGTGCATCACCCTCTTAGATTAGGTTCTATTTTTCAGTAATCCTTCTCCCTTTTCACTCTTCCCCATTATATATATGTATTAGCAACTTACTGGAATAACTCAGATGCATCAAAGGGAGCTAGCCCTTATCTAGAGGCTCTCCTCTTAATTTTTCCATACCCACAAGCAAGAGAGGAGTTTCTATTGTGATGCGTGGAAGATAAGAGCTCAGCCTCCTGTCAAGGGTGCAATCCACTGTGTCAACAGTTTTTGGCATGCTCGATGGGACTATGTTTTAACACTCAAAAAAGTTCTAGGATTGGTGTTGGTTCTGTTACAGCAGAACGAACCATTAATATAGCATTTGACCTTTAATCAGGCGATTATGGGACAAGTTTTGTCCAAAAAGTTGAAGAATTTTGGTGTGTTCTTCAACCAACCAGCCTTTGGAGGCTTTTTCATCAACATCAATGGCGACTCCAAGTTAAATCAGCTGGTTATGCAGTCCTGGTGCCATCAAGAAATCATATTTTGGTATGTATGATTCCATTACTCAAAACCATGGACCTTGTTTTCCTTCATATAGTTTTTATCAAGCTCAAGGTGTTCATGGAATCACCTCAAGTAGCTCTCCTAGTTTCCCTTCAACAATAAGGGAAGTATCGCTGGAGTTTGAGAAGCAAGTGATGGAAATAGACATATTGGATGAGTAGTATAGATTTCAGCAAGAGCTTATGTACAAGGAAGAGTGTTTGTTCAGGGAAGCTCAAGCCTTGCAATCCATGAAGGAGGAGGTATCAAAATGGAAGATTCCAATCATTCAAGGTAATCAACCTTGTGTGCCCCCTCCTATTCTAAAGAAAGCCCCCTCTTGTGCATCAAATCCTTTCTACCAGATAGCACTTGCTCACTCTAGCTCATCTGATGCATTAATCACTCCTGCTCTTAACCCCTTGCGCCTAGCTTTCAAACATCAAAGGGCATTAGAGCAACCTCTCATGGAAATGAACCTTCTTAATTCCTTAGAATGTGAATCCTCCTTTGAAGGGAATACCATGAACTAGCACATCTCTCTTGAAGCAGCTCTTCCTGTGCATGAGCAGACCCTTCCTAGTCTTCCTCAACCTCCTCAAGTTTTTCAGCATGATGTCAAGATTTCAAGTTGGAAGAGGGAATATCATGAACCAGTTCAGTAACTTGAAAAGGATAAAGTTACTCCCTATTCACAAGGGGAAAGTTCCAATCCCAAGGTCATGAGTTGGAAGCAAACAATGGAATCATGGGGCAGAAAGGAGGAGGAGAAAGCTTTTGCTCAAAACCTTGAAGAAGGTGAAGCTGATCCTACTCATCATGATGATGCTTGTGACCTCCAAGAAAGGCTCTTTCAAGAAAACCTAGCTAGGCAAATTACAGAGTTGGAGTCCAAAATGAGGTTCCTCAACCAATGTGTGATGGATGATTCAAACCAAATCGTAGATTCCATGTTTGAACACACCCCATATACACACCTCCAAGAAAGCTATCAGGCCACATCTGATATAGATGAAGTGTTATCCAAATTGAAGGAGGAGAATCATTCGATTCTAGCTTAGGTACTACCTTCTCTTCCACATGGGTTTAATCTTTAGCTTTCCACTTCATCCCTTCTCAAAGAGGAACATATTTTGAAAGAGGCAAGTGAAGAAGAGAAGATCCGAATTGCAGCTGCCCAAGAGGCTATCATGAGCAACAATGAAGATGAAATCATCATGGATGCTCGTTTTGAAGACATCATCAACAGTGGAGAAGACACAGGTCATGCATACATGTGGATGTTCCAGCAATATGAACAGAAAAGTAAGCATGGTGAGCTCTCTCCTCCTTTGTTCGATGAACTTCCTTGTTGTTTTGATGAGGAGGATGACCATGCCATGGAGCTTGAGTTAGAGGAGGATCAGGTGGATGTCTTTGAACAACTAGAGACTTTGGTCCTTGAGCAGGAAAATGAGAAGCCTGTCTATCTTGAGAACAGCTTTGAAGAAGAGAGCCTTGAATAAGAAGGTGATGTTCTGTGGTATGAGCAATCACTCCGTGATTCCATCTCAGACGTCACAATAGTCACCCTTCTTCAAGAAAGCCATGAAGAAGCAGAAAGTGAGTTTGACAGGGTTTTCAATAAAGCAGAAGGGAACGGGTTAAACCATAATGCATGTCAAGGGGACTATGCATTTAAAGGGCTTATGGTGATGAGCCAACAGCCATCAATTTCTTGGTAAAACATGCCAGCATGAAGAGCCAGCATTCGACAAGCTTCCAAGAATAAGAAGAGTACATATATGTTGGGAGCATGTTTGACTCTGATCCACTCGGATGCAAGCCAATCGAAGAGGCAGGCCTTGGGATTTATTACATGCATGAAGAGGGTACTTTTGTACCAAATCTAATGAAAGCAAGCCAAAAAAGCTCAGGGTTATGGCAATTGTTCTTTGATGGCTCAAGAATTAAGTTAGGAGCTGATGGTGGAGTGGTGCTAGTTTCTCCTTCAAATGAGAAATACTTTTCGGCTTTTCAGTTTCAATTTTATTGCACAAGAAATGTTGTAGAGTACAAATCCCTCATCCATGGTTTGGAGTGGGTGAGGAAAAGAGGAATCAAAGAGCTACAGGTTTTTGGTGACAGTGAGCTGATTATCAATCAGGTAAGAGGCCAAAATTTGACAAAGAATTCTTTACTGAAGTCCTATAAACATAGGGTATGGGACTTAGTGGAGAATTTCATTGCTTTCAATGTTACCTCCATTCTTAGAGAGCATAACAAGAAAGCAGATAGGCTGGCAGTAGTTGGTGCCCAGTTTGATATCCCTAAGAAAATAGGCTGAGACCGCAGTTCATGCCGCTTGAAGGTAGTAATCCAACCCTCTGTACCTAACAACATCACTAACTGGCAGGTCTTTGACAGTGACCAGCAAATAGCACTCTTCTTGAAAGAAGAAGTTGAGTTTGCTGCTAAACACCAGGCTAAGCTACAGCAACAGTATGGCAGCCAAATTGTTCAGCTGAAGAACAATAAACTCTCTAAAGGCTTGGTCACTCTCGAGAGTATCTTCAATGAAGATGACCAGTTGAAAAGTGATAAGGCAAGCATCACAACGAAAGAGGAGAACTATGAGAAGGTTGAAATATTCAAAGATAAGCTTATTGCACTTGGGAAAGTGTGCATGGACCATGAAAGGTGGGCCTTCACCTTGTTGTGCCAAGAGTTTGTTGATGTCTTCGCTTGGGAATATAGCAATTTGAAGGGTTTCGACCCAAGTTTGGCCCAACATACCATTAAACTGGAGGAAGGTGCTAAGCTGATCAAGCAGAAGCAAAGGCATGTCAACCCAAAGATTGAACCTCTCATGCGAAAGGAACTCACCAAGTTGATTGAGTCCAAGATAATATTTCCCATTAAACACTCCTCTTGGCTGGCCAGCCTTACTCCTGTTTGGAAAAAGAATGGGGAGATCAGATTATGCGTAGATTTTAGAGACCTCAATAGAGTCTCTTTGAAAGACCATTATCCTCTTCCAAGCATGGAATAGATCCTTCAAATGGTGATAGGCAGTGAGCGTTTCTCCCTCCTGGATGGGTATTTAGGATATAATCAAATTTTGGTGCAATACTATGACCAGTACAAGACAGCCTTCACTACCAAACGGGGGGCGTTTACCTATAGGAAAATGCCATTTAGACTATCTAATGCTGGTGCCACCTTTCAGCGAGCCATGGACATGGCCTTTCAAAGAATGATAAATAACACTGTGCTGGTGTATCTTGATGACATGACAGTATTCTCTAAGGAGGTGGGCCAACACATGAAATACCTCAGACAAATCTTTGAGAGGTGTAGAGAGTTTGGTATCTCTCTCAACCCGAATAAATGTGTGTTCATTGTCCATGAAGGTAAACTCCTTGGCCACGTTGTTTCCAAGGAAGACTTGACCATTGATCCAGAGAGAGTTCACTCCATCTTGGAGATATCCTTGCCTAAACACAAGAAGGGCCTGCAGAGCTTCTTCGGCAAAATAAATCTCATCTGGAGATTTACTCTAAACTTTGTAGAGGTAGTCAAGCCATTGACCTTATGCTAAAGAAGGATGAGAAGTTCGCGTGGACAGCGCAAAGAAAGGCAGTTTTGAAGAGATCAAGCAGGCTATAGCCCAGACTCCTACCTTGATCAGCCCTGACTTCACCAAGGATTTCAACCTCTACACCTTTGGAAATGAAGAGGTCATCTCTACCATGCTTACCCAAGCAAATGATGATAACATTGAACAACCACTTGCATTTTTTATCCAAGGCCTAGAGGGTTTTGAGGTCAGGTATACATATGTGGAGAAGCAAGTCCTTGCAATCATACAGAGTCTGAAGAAATTCAGGCATATGTTGTCTAATAGCAAAATTCACCTCATGGTTTCACATCTCGACATCAAGGATTTCTTGACCAACCATGACCTGAATGAAAAGAGAGCGGGGTGGATCACTAAGGTAATGGAATATGACGTGGACATCAAGATCACCAAGCTAGTAAGAGGGAGAGGCCTATGTGAACACCTTGCTGTAGACTTTAGACAGCAAAAAGAGGATAGTCTGTTAGTTCATGATCCAGCAACAATAGAAGAACCATCTGTTATGAAGGATTGGACATCAGACTTGAGGCATTTCCTTCTCACTGATGAGTGCTCATAGGGCCTTGATAGGACTAAGAGGAGATATTTCAAACTCCAATCTCTCCCTTATGTCCTGATTGATGGAGTGTTGTTCAGAAGGGATCTATCAGGGGTCTTTTTAAGGTGCATATATCCAAGTCAGGCCGATAGGGTGCTGTCTGAGTTCCATGATGGCCCAGATGGTGGTCACTTTTCTCCTAGGCCTACAGCTGCAAGAATAATGAGAGCTAGTTATTTCTAGCCCACTCTATTTAGGGACACCCATGCCTAGGTATGAAAGTGTCAGAAGTGTGTGCTCTTTGATGGGAAGTAACAGATAGCTACCATGCCTTTACAGCCTATTCAAGTGGAGTAGCCATTCATGTAATGGGGCCTTGAATTTATAGGGAAGATTAACCCTCCCTCCAGTGTTAGACACAAGTGGGTCCTGACTACCACAGATTACTTCACAAGATGGGTAGAGGTTGTCGCTTTGAAGGAAGCTAACGAAAGTGTAGTCATGGATTTTTATGAAGGCTTGGTGGTAAGGTTTGGGGTTCCAGCAACCATCATCTCAGATAATGCTTTAGCTTTTTTGGGAGCTAAAACAAGTGAATGGGCGTTGAGATATGGTATCTATCTTAGCACTTCATCTAATTACTACCCATAGGGGAATGGGCTGGTTGAATCCACCAACAAGAATCTGATCAAGATTATCAAGAGAACAATGGAGGAGAATCAGAGGACTTGGCATGCCAAGTTGAAAATAGCCCTGTGGGCAGATAGGGTCACTCCAAAGAGGGAAATTGGTAACTTGCCATACATGCTCGTATATGGAAGGGAAGCTAGGCTTCCTCTTTCATTTGAATTGCCAGCCTTAGACCTCGCTCACTAGTTGTAGTTAGAAGAATGCAATAGCATGGAGGTTAGGCTATGTGAGCTGATGGAGCTCTAAGAGATAAGGGACCAGGCTATGGCTTCTATGACCAGCCCCAACAACAAATGAAGAAACACTTTGACAAGAAATCTTCATCAAAAGGTTTCTCTGAAGGAGACATCATCTTGAAATGGGATGTGGATCGAGCTAAGCTTGGAAAGCATGCGAAGATTGATGCCCTATGGAGTGGTCCATACGTCATCACTTAGTGTAAGCAGCACAACGCGTTTCAACTCTCCAGGTTGGATGGTGAAGAATTATATATCCTAGTAAATGGGATACATCTTAAGCATTATCACTGACCCCTTCTCCCATCATGTATATATTTTTCTTATTTTTCCCTGTTTTCCCTAAGTGCTTTTGCACATGTTAGTAGTTTTCTTAGTCTTGTGTGTGTTTTCATTTACTTTTGGGGTAAAACCTTCGTGATTGATTCTTAGATATCTCAAGGCAGTTGCTAACTCTTTCAAAGCTACATCTCGAATCCATGCCCAATGGACTTTGAGGCTATTGGTTTCTAAGCATAGCAGGCATGCTTCCCCTAGGAATCACCAAATTATTGACCATTTTGGTCCTACAGGCCAAAATCAGTCTCCCTCTTTCCCTGTTGTTTTGAGCTGGTTCAATTTTGGTTGCACAAGTCTTTTGACTGAAGATGAACTAGTTCAAAGAATGCAGGGTTACTTACAAAGCTTCTTCAGACCATTGAACTGATGAACCATTGAACTATTCAATCAGTTGGTTTAATCAAGTGGTTCAATCAGTTGGTTCAATGTTTTGGTTCAATCAATCAGTTCAACGACTTGGTTCAAAGGCTTGGTTCAGTCATTTGGTTCAATGAGTTGTTTTAACATTTGGTTCAACGAGTTGGTTCAACGTTTGGTTCAAGTGGATGGTTCAAGTAATGGTTAAATCAAAAAGTTCAAAGGATTCTTCCAAAAGCCCAAAGGACAAGTGCCCTTGCTAAGGGCACTTAGGTGACAAAAGGACCTTTCCAACTTTTCTGAAAGGCAATTTTAGAGGCCAAACAGCCCTTGCAGAGGGCAGGAAAGCACTTGGAAAGAGGGATGAAAGGGTAAGTTTTTCTTCAGAAAAGTGAACAAGGCAGAAAAGTTGGAATTCCTTCAGATTTGTTCAAGGCAAGAGGCGGAGAATTTCTTCTGACAAAATTTCCAAAGGAATTCCTTCAGACGTTTTATCTGAAGAAATCCTTCGAAAGAAAATCCCGCAAAAATAAAAGACAAGGCCCCTTCAATAAAATGACTTTCTTTGGACTTTTGTCTGAAGGAATTCCTTCAGACAAAAAGTCTAAAGAAATTTGGAGAAAAATCCATGGGAAAAAAACTCGAAGAAGAATTCTGAAGGTCAAAGGAAGTGATCAAGATAATTCTCACAGACATTTTGTTCGCGGGAAAAATGGCCAAAAGGAAAAGCCCGATCGAAGGGGAAAATCAACCTGAAAGCAAGCAGGAAAAATGTGAAGGAACATTTCCTTCAGACATTTTATCTGAACGAATTCTTTCAGACATTTGTCTGAAGAATTTGAGAAGCAAAGCCGTCAAAGGACCCCAAAGGCCAGGTGCCCTTGCGGGGGACTCTCGGCTGCTGAAAGAAGGACCTCCCCCAAGTCCTGAAAGGACACCCTCCCTTCGAAAGGGTTCAAAGACTAAGCTCGGTAAAAGGAAATGAAGCTAAAGGAATTGATCAAGGGGTGACGGGCCCGTGGACATCAAAATTGGGCACCATGAACTAGCCATTGGAATCCAGATGTCCAATGATGTCCCCACATATGTGAAATTTATGGTAATGAAATAGCCATTGATCTTTAAAGGCTTGAGTTCAAACCCAAATGCATTCAAATGCCTTAAGGCCAAAAGGAAGAACTACTAAGAGAAGAGCCCAAGGAGCCAACAAAGCTGGGAAGATAGCCCCGAGAGCTCAAATTCTAGGAAAAGACAAAACCAGCAAAAGACAAAGTTGGGAGAAGACAAAAGTTAAGAATGAACTCAGAGACCCACCAAAAGGGGAGCCTAAAGAGCCAAGCACATAAACAGACAAAATATCCCAAGTGGCAAAAGGAAGGTGAGTTATTCCTATAGTTGGAACAGTCTCTACCAAGTGGTCATCTAGGAGTGCAAATAGTAAACGACGTGCCCTATTTTCTCCACTTTGCATTTATGAGCAGACAAATTGCATGACTATCTTGAAGGAGTAGTCTTTTTTATAGAAAAAGAGGCATGGCTCATGATTTCACATTAATGTTTGAATGCCAAAGTCAAGACTGATAGCTAACACAACATTATATTTCAATGTTTTCTCTTCTCGATGCTCTCAACGCACATTGGCCACTTGTAAAAAAGGGTGCCAAAGTCTTTTCCAGAAAGTGCCAAAGTCTTTTCCTCTTTCTCTATATATATTGTAACTTCTCATTTAAGAAAGATATCTCTCATATTGTAAGGTGAAGCCCTACCATTTTTCACTTGGAATCAATAGAATACACAATTTTTACCTCTATTCTGGTTGGATATATCTCTGAGTGTGTCTGAGTGTTAGTCTTGTGTTCAGTCATTGCTCCCTAATGCTTTCATAGGGTTGACACCAACGCACCTGGTATATAAAAAGTGCCATTCCTGCAGGTGACAAGAAAAGTTGTACCTGGAGCGCAGAGGTAGAAGGAGGTTACTAGACAATGTGTTTTTCCTACAGTGCCTATGGTAAGTCATTTTTCTGTGTGTTTCCATTAAAGCCTCCCTATCAAGCTCCCTGCATTCTCGTGCTTTTACCAGTTAAAGTGTATGTATGTGTTCTTATGGTTCAGAGTGTGAGTGTGAGTAGATCAAACTTGTTTGGTGCATCACCCTCTTAGATTAGGTTCTATTTTTCAGTAATCCTTCTCCCTTTTCACCCCCCATTATATATATATATATATATATATATATATATATATATGTATTATCAACTTACTGGAATAACTCATATGCATCAAAGGGAGCTAGCCCTTATCTAGAGACTCTCCTCTCAATTTTGCCATACCCACAGGCAAGAGAGGAGTTTCCATTGTGATGCGTGGAAGACAAGAGCTCAGCCTCCTGTCAAGGGTGCAATCCACTGCATCAATAGGTTTGAAGTTGATATTGCCTTGATTAATAAGGGAACCTAATGATTTCTTTGAAGAGCCTCTTTGTATACTTGGAGTAAGTCGAGCCCGATAAACATTGAGGTGGCTTTATAAAATTCACAAGGGAATCCATCAATTTTTAGGGATTTGTCATTACTCATGTTATGAAGGCCCTAAGAGAGCTCATGAAAAGATAAAGGTGCATCACATAATTTTTGGTCTACAGACTTGAGCTTGCGAGGAAACATGTTGAGGCATTCATGTAAGCCCTGAGTCCTCTCGATTGTTTTCTCTTGAGTTTGAAACACTAATTTACAATGGTCCATAAAACTAGAAGAGATGTCAATAATAATAGTGAGTCTCAATTGGGCCGACTTGATGCCCTTGATCTAGTCTCAAGCTTGTTTAGCTTTGAGAGACCTGAAAAACTACTTAAAATCCTTATCTCTAATTTTGATCCAATGAAGGCAAACATGAAGTTATGTCCCTTCAGTTGCATGACTTTTTGCCACTTTGAGTTGGTGTTTGAGATAAGCTTCTTGGCTTTGCATTTGTAAATCAAAAGGGTTGCATTCAATAAGGGAGGATATCCTTGGTATTCCTTGATCACAACCTCTTACACCAACTATTGAATGTAACCAATATATTTTCCATAATGGTGGCAAAAGGTGGTGGTGTGAAGGATAGCCTCATTCCACCACTCTATCTAATAGGCAGAAAAAGCTGGTTGAATTACAAGATTCAAAATATAAGCAATGAGACAGATGGTGCCCTCATGGTAGAGGAGGGAGGTATTTAGGAGGAATTGATTATGTGGCACTTTAAAATGGTTGTTTCTCCACTCCACTTTGCAAGTGATGGATGTGTGGTCTGAGAGAACGTGTTCAACATGCAAAATGACAAGTTGTCCATTAGTAATTACAAAAGAGAAAATATTTTACTCTGAAATCATATAATAGTCTAATCTCTTAAGGACCCTATTGGCCCAAACACAATTGGACCACATAAACCAAGATGTGAAATTCATTGTGAGTTGTCAGAAGAGAAGGTCGAGTAGGCCCCACCAATTTTAAAAATAATACCAAGCTTCTTGTTCTCCCACACACCATTTCATCAGCAAGGCATCAACTTTATCCTCATGACTCTCCACCATATTAAAGTCCCCACACACAAGCCATATGGCAAGGGGTAGGTTGTCATCCAAATATTACCATAAAGTTGTTATGTCAAGGTCATCATTGGGGGTGTAAATGTTGAGAACCCCTAATGAATGCCCATTAACATCAAGGATAAGGCAAAGAGTTAAGTGTGATGAATCGCCCCCTATGGCAAAAATTAAGGAATAAATTTTGGGGGAAACTAAGATATTGGCACCGCCATGTCCATCATCATGTAGAGTGGAGAATTGAGTAGCATCAAACCAGATGCATTTCAGATTAGTTTGCAAAAGAAACCCTAAAATTTTAACTTTTGTGGAGACAAACAAAATCTAAAGATCTCGAGTGTTGATAGACAACTCACACGGTGAATTTTTGAGAGGACTCTTAGACACCTCAAACATTCCAATATCGGACATTCATTAAGAAATGTCATCCATAAGGAGCTCCCCATGTCCATCTTCAAAACCTTCAAGAGTTGCAAAACTATTATGTTAGTTTGACAAAACAAAGTCCCCAAGTGAAATGGAGTGGCATTTAGCCCCATTATCTTCTCGAGGAGAGTCGCCACCACCATGAGCTGGGTTGCACAACTGCCTAGAGAAGGCACTGCTAGCATAGGATATCCCAATGTGAAAAGAGTTTACTTGAGGATGTAAAACTTGTGAAACATGGCTTTGTTGGGCAATTGGCATGCTAAGAGACTCGAATGGGAGATTGGTATCGTGCACCTCCAAAGAGGGTTTGGTTATAGGGGGAGTAGTGGCTGAGGGGGTGGATTTAGACCAAGTAATGATTTTTTGTTGGTAATTATTGCCCAACCATTATTTTTTTTCCACATTGGGATTCTCAAATTGTGATAGTTCAACCAAGGATTTTGACCAACCCATGAAGGGATAGTCTTTGATCCGATGGTCGAGGGATTACCAAGGATAACAAGTGTTGGGGACATTGAAATAGATAACTTTTTGTGTCCAACACTCAATGTCAACTTGAATATAAATGGATAACTTTAAATCATTGGTCAAGTTGACCTCAACACTGACATGTCTATTAGGGTGTGAGGAATAAAACATAAGAATCTCGTGGCATAAGACATGCCCTATGGGATAGACAATCTCCTCAAAAAAGGACCATAGAGGGATTGAGAGGCCAGGGAGTTCAATCTAGACCGAAACCCAAAGGGAGCCTTGGTCGGTGACCTTAAAGTCATAGGTCCATATGGACAAAATCAAAAGTGTGTCGCTGAGGAACAAATAACTTGATTTTACAAGTAGAGCTTAGACCTCAAATGACTCCGTAAAGAAGAAAAGAAAAAAGCATTTAGTAAGGTTTTGGGCACCATGATATGGATGCTCAAGGGCTCCCATTAGTGCTAAAACTAGTTGTTGAAGGACTCTTTTGAGGGGATTTGGTGAACAAAATAATCAATAAGAGAGTTATTTTTATACCATTTGCATGTTGGCCATAGATAATACAGATACCTTGTCGTGAATAAAGAAATGACAAGAACATTCCTCATTGTTAAATAAAGTAGAATTTCTAGATTTTTATAATTGAAAAAGAATAATGGGATCTTAAGAAATTCCATAAAAACTATATAAGTTGGTCAATTAGAAAAATCCCCAAGGAAGCCCAAGTGCCATGAGAAAGGTTTTGGATACTAGAGCTAAAAGAGACTATGTATCCACTGCAAAGCATTTTGGGCTTTGGGACATGTCCAAAATGTGTGCTTAAAAGACTTAGGTATGCTACAGGTCAAACACTTAAGTTGAGCAATTCTAATGTGAGAAAGGCACTCCCTAAGCAAAAGGCTTTGATAGACCAATAAGAAATGAGCTAGCTTGGGTTTAAGTTTAGCATTCTAAATTCAATTGCATCAAGCAACCATGTCTTAGGCAAGGAATTAAGGTTTTAGCAACTATTGAGCTTGCCAAGTGCTGACAAAAGAGGGTTCATCACCTAATAAAGAAGGCCTGGAGAATAATTTTTGAAGTGAGTATCACAATTCCACCTCCAATATTTTCCACCATGAACGTGGAGTTGTTGACCCATTAACTCTTGAATGCACAAAATAATTAGTAAGTCAAAGTTACTTAAATTGATTTTTTATTTTGGTATGGGCTAAGGAGCCCAACAACGAGTAAAAACCAAATCCTTTATAGTTTATATCCCCTTTTTAAAGAGTCACAAAGCTTGTATACCAGCTAATTCTGCCAACAGAAGGCTAGTATTGGTCACGATAGGAGACCACTAGAGATTATGGTCATTGAAGGAGAGACCACTACAAAAGCCATCACCAACCCATATTAAATGAGGCTTAACAACCTCATAGGCTTTCCATATGTTTTTCACCATAAATGATCCTTCAATTTTGACCAGAGCAGATGTGATTAGAAGAGTATGGAAACCAATGTTTTTCCAACTAGATTTACCATAAAGAGATCTAGATGATATACAATGACGTAGAAGGATTTTCCAAGATTAATTACCTTGAATGGCTCTGACCTCCCACCTGGAACATAACTTAATGTTATGTCTATATATGTTGATAATTCTCGTATCTCCTTATCACAAGGAAAACAACAAATATCCCAGACAACTCTATGGAACCTACATGTTTGCTTGTCATTAGATGAAAGGAAGTCTCTAAGTATTTTATCCAGCTTGTCATAGGAAGCTTTGGAAGGGGCCAAATAAGATGAATAATAGACGTGAATAGCGAACAGATTATTAATTCACACTTATAACTCCCCTACCAAAGAGAGGGGTTTGGTGACCTAGTATTCCACCTTTTTTTCCACTTTGTTTATGACAAATTGCCACATCTCCATATGGGAACTATCAAAGGTAAAGGGGATGCCCATAAACTTGAATTTTTCCCCTCTATGAATCAATTTCCTCTTGTATTAGTGAAAACAACCTGGCATGGGCATCATACTCTATCTAAAGCATTGGGTTTTAGTCTATTGTAAGTTGGATCTAGAAGCTAGGCAAAAATTGTTGAGATAGTGCACAACCTCCTTGTATTACTTTTCTTATTCTTCAAGAGTGAGGAATGTATCATCTGAAAAATGTCCATTGATGAGTTAAGAGGTTTGATCAAGAAGAATAATACCCCAAACGATAACCCACTCAACTCTATGAGCCAACAGATAACCCAATGCTTCAGCTAAGGCATTACACCCAAATGTATAATGTTGGGGCAAGGGGGAAACCTTGACATATGGAGTGATAGAGGCCAATACATTTATATTTTACACCATTGATTATGAGACAAGCTAAGGCATCCACAAAGAGTTTGGATAGTTGAAATAAATAATTGGGTAAAGCCAAGACCCTGCAGCATGGCCAGAATGAAAGGTCATTCAATCTTATCATAAGCCTTCTTGAAATCAAGTTTGAAAAAGATGGTTCTCTGATGATAGGCTCTCGCCCATTCCATACCTTCCCAAACATCAATAAGGTTATCAAGAATATATTTACTTTTGATCAAACTAGTTTGTTTCGGTCTAATAATGGCAGGTGAAATGCGCTGGAAGTGATTAGCAAGAATCTTATAAGACACATTCAATAGAGTGATCGAGTGCCAACTAGTGATAAGTTATGGGTCACCAAGTTTGGGTATGAATTTGATATTGCCTTGATTAATAAGGGAACCTAATGATTTCTTTAAAGAGCCTCTTTGTATACTTGGAGCAAGTTGACCCCAATAAACTATGAGGTGGCTTTATAAAATTCACAAGGGAATCCATCAATGTCTATGGCTTTGTCATTACTCATGCTATGAAGGCCCTAAGAGGGCTCATGAAAAGTCAAAGGCGCATCACATAATTTTTGGTCTACAAGCTTGAGCTTTGAGGAAACATGTTGAGGCATTCATGTAAGCCCTGAGTCCTCTCAATTATTTTCTCCTGAGTTTGAAACACTAATTTACAGTGGTCCATAAAATTAGAAGAGATGTCAATAATAATAATGAGTCTCATTGGGCCGACTTGATGGCCTTGATCTAGTCTCAAGCTTGTTTGGCTCTGAGAAACCTGAAAAACTACTTAAAAGCCTTATCTCCAATTTTGATCCAATAAAGGCAAACATGAAGTTATGTCCCTTCAGTTGCATGACTTTCTGCCACTTTGAATTGGTGTTTGAGATAAGTTTATTGGCTTTGCATTTGTAAATCAAAAGGGTTGCATTCAATAAGGGAGGATATCCTTGGTATTCCTTGAACACAACCTCTTACACCCGCTATTGAATGTAACCAATATATTTTCCATAATGGTGGCAAAAGGTGGTGGTGTGAAGGATAGCCGCATTCCACCACTCTATCTAATAGGCAGAAAAAGGTGGTTGAATTACAAGATTCCAAATATAAGCAATGAGACAGATGGTGTCATCATGGTAGAGGAGGGAGGTATTTAGGAGGAATTGATTATGCAGCACTTTAAAATGGTTGTTTCTCCACTCCACTTTGCAAGTGATGGATGTGTGGTCTGAGAGAACGTGTTCAAGATGCAAAATGACAAATTGTCCATTAGTAATTACAAAAGAGAAAATATTTTACTCTGAAATCATATAATGGTCTAATCTCTTAAGGACCCTATTGCCCCCAGCACAATTGGACCACGTAAACCAAGATGTGAAATTCATTGTGAGTTGTCAGAAGAGAAGGTCGAGTAGGCCCCACCAATTTTAAAAATAATACCAAGCTTCTTGTTCTCCCACACACCATTTCATCAGCAAGGCATCAACTTTATCCTCATGACTCTCCACCATATTAAAGTCCCCACACACAAGCCATGTGGCAAGGGGTAGGTTGTCAACCAAATATTACCATAAAGTTGTTATGTCAAGGTCATCATTGGGGGTGTAAATGTTGAGAACCCCTAATGAATGCCCATTAACATCAAGGAGAAGCCAAAGAGTTCAGTGTGATGAATCACCCCCTATGGCAAAAATTAAGGAATAAATTTTGGTGGAAACCAAGATATTGGCACCGCCATGTCCATCATCATGTAGAGTGGAGAATTGAGTAGTGTCAAACCAAATGCATTTCAGATTAGTTTGCAGAAGAAACCCTAAAATTTTAACTTTTTTGGAGACAAACAAAATCTAAAGATCTCGAGTGTTGATAGACAACTCACACGGTGAATTTTTGAGAGGACTCTTAGACACCTCAAACATTCCAAGATAGGACATTCATTAAGAAACGTCATCCATAAGGAGCTCCCCATGTCCATCTTCAAAACCTTCAAGAGTTGCAAAACTATTATGTTGGTTTGACAAAACAAAGTCCCCAAGTGAAATGGAGTGGCATTTAGCCCCATTATCTTCTCGAGGAGAGTCGCCAACACCATGAGCTGGGTTGCACAACTGCCTAGAGAAGGCACTGCTAGCATAGGATATCCCAATGTGAAAAGAGTTTACTTGAGAATGTAAAACTTGTGAAACATGGCTTTGTTGGGCAATTGGCATGCTAAGAGACTCGAATGGGAGAGTGGTATGGTGCACCTCCAAAGAGGGTTTGGTTATAGGGGGAGTAGTGGTTGAGGGGGTGGATTTAGTACCAACTAATGATTTTTTGTTGGTAATTATTGCCAAACTGTTGTTGTTTTT
The DNA here is from genome assembly GCA_037957365.1 of Torreya grandis. Lineage (NCBI taxonomy): Eukaryota > Viridiplantae > Streptophyta > Pinopsida > Cupressales > Taxaceae > Torreya > Torreya grandis. The sequence continues at coordinate 1,080,021 of JARHVA010005172.1, read as the reverse complement.
TCACATTGGGCTTATCAAATTGTGACAGTTCAACCAAGGATTTTGACCAACCCATGAAGGCATAGTCTTTGATCCGATGGTCGGGGGACTACCAATGAAAACAAGTATTGGGGACATTGAAATAGATAGCTTTTTGTGTCCAATGCTCAATGTCGACTTGAACATCAATGGATAACTTTAAATCATTGGTCAAGTTGACCTCAACACAGACATGTCTATTAGGGTGTGAGGAATAAAACTTAAGAACCTCATGGCATAAGACACGCCCTATGGGATAGACAATCTCCTCGAGAAAGGACCATAGAGGGATTGAGAGGCCAAGTAGTTCAATCCAAACCGAAACCCAAAGGGAGCCCTAGTCGGTGACCTTAAAGTCATAGGTCCATATGGACAAAATCAAAAGTGTGTTGCTGAGGAACAAACAACTCGATTTTACAAGTAGAGCTTAGACCTCAAATGACTCTCTAAAGAAAAAAAGAAAAAAGCACTTAGTAAGGTTTTGGACACATGATATGGATGCTCGAGGGCTCCCATTAGTGCCGAAACCAGTGGTTGAAGGACTCTTTTGAGGGGATTTGGCCAACAAAATAATCAATAAGAGAGTTATTTTTATACCATTTGCACACACTATCAATAGCATCAAAGTTTAAACATACATCATGTTGAGAGGGAGAGTCGAAAGCGTTAGCTCATAATAGACTTTCAACACAAATTTTCTAACTCGTTTGGATGCCATCCTTCTCATTACCAATAACAACAGTTGTAATAAAAAAAGCAGAAACCAGTTTTTAGCAAGAACCCACCCAAAAGATAATATATCGAGTACAATAAATATAAAACTATTCTAGATAATCATACAAACATGATATGGAAAGCAAGAAAAACGTACAACCAAAAAAAAATTAATGAATCTAGTTTGATTCTTTTAAAAAAACGTACAACCAAAAAAAAAATTGGGAAAAACAAAACAAAAATTTATTAATGAATCTAATTTGATTCTAAAGAAAAGGCATGCAACCAAACTATAATTGGGAAAAACAATACAAAAAATTAGATTCTAAATGTCAATGTAGATATAATCTTTAGATTTCATTTGTCGTGTGATATTTTATCTAATAAACTCCTTACTATCATCAATGAAATTATTCATTTATATCTTCAATAAAACCAGTTGTGCTCCGATTTAAAAAAGCCTCAACCCCTTGCTTTTTATAGTCATCCTCTAACAACCATGCCTCCACGCAGGATCGAACTACGGACCTTCAGTTTACAAGACTGACGCTCTACCACTGAGCTATAGAGGCAAACATAAAGGTGCCACTTGGAAGATGTCGATTTGATGGATATTTGGGTTATCATGGCCACGTTTGAAAAAAGTATTGACAGTTGACTGTAATAAACGAAAAAAGAGGAACTTACAATATTTATATTATATGTTTGTAACTAATAATTAATATTGTATAGATAATATTAATAATAATATATAACAAAATAAATATTATTAGTATAATATTTTATATATATATATATATATATATATATATAAAATATTATATTATATATTTTTTAATATATATTGTATAATATTTATTATATAATATTATTTACTAAATTACTTATAATAGTAATAAAATATAGTATTACAAATTTAATGATGATAGTTTAGGGGTGAGTGAATTGAGTATTAGAAGTGGGAGGTCTTAAGGTCCATTCTCTGGAATGATCACTCTCTAGCATCGTTCGCACACTAAACTATGGCGGATTATTCGTGAAAAGTATCTATAATGCAATGGACTACCAGAGCAGTGTTCAATGCAACAAGGGACAACGTGTGGCTTGAACCATGTATTTAATGTGACGAGGCAAGTCCACAGTCCATGGCTATGGATATTATTCACCATTGGTTTAGGCATTTTGGTTACAAAAATGTCAGTACCCAACATTTTAACTAGTTGGTAAGAGGCTTCGATATTATTTTCACGTGGATTTTTTTTGTTGTTGTTGCTTATCATGATACCTGCATTTTCTCTGTCTGTTTCCAATGCTTCTTCGCAGTTTGAAAGGTCACTTGGGTAGTCGATCGGTCCTAGTTCGATGCATTTTCAGGTTAAACATAAGGGTAACTTGGTTTTAACTAGTTGGTAAAAGGCTTCGATATTATTTTCACGTAGATTTTTTTGTTATTATTGCTTATCATGATGCCTGTATTTTATCTGTCTATTTCCAGCGCTTCTCCACAGTCAAAAAGGTCACTTGGGTGATCGATCGGTCCTAATTTAGTTCATCTTTAGGCTAAACATAAGGGTAATTCGGTGTTCAAGGAACCTTTGGACGTTGGGCAACTTGAGGCTACGACAAGAGGATGCCCTAAAATTATAGGGCATGATAAAGCATTGCTAATTCTTTTGTAGAAGAGATTTACTGGTGGATTAATATGCGATTCAAACCCTCCCTCCAGCTATGTAAGGAAAGCCATAAATGTGGTATTCCTGGACTTTGATATCAAGGTTTCAACAAGGGGCAAATCTTATGCTAATTTGGTCTCCGAGGGAGAGAAGCTAGTGGTGGGCACAATTAAGGTTATTTCGACAGTGTCTTTTGTGGATGAGGCTCTCGAAGAGGTGATCCAAAATGAGGAGTGCTTTTCGAAATGAAGTTTAGTGTGAAATTTTGATAGGTTTTGGCCTAGCCTCCCTACTCTCCATCAGGGGATTTCTGATTCATGGCAGCATATGATGGAGGATAGCTTGGAATTATATCCATGTGACAGAGGTTTCTTCATTGTGGTTTTTGATAGTCTTAAGGTTATTCAGGCAAATTCTTGGAGCTAGGATCAACATCTACTTTTTTTTAAAACCCTTATTCCCTTCCTCAATCCTCCTCTCAAAAACCTCACTTTCAAGTCCATTTAGGTGTGGTTATCGTATCTTCCCTTGTAGTTTTGGTTAGATTTTTGCTTGTCAGCTATTGGTGAAACCTTGGGAGAATTACCAAAAATTGATGCTTCTACTTCAATGTTTTCTCAAACCACCTTCACCAAGATTCTTGTCTGTTTGGATATTTCTCAAGCTCTCATAGCAGCCATTGAGTTAAAGGTCAAAGGTCGTTGATGGACTCAAATCCTTGATTATGAGGGGTTACAATTCAGATGTCAGAGATGCTTTAAAACAGGTCATTTGGATTCTTCTTGCCTTAGCCCTAAGCATAAAGTGGATTCTTCATGGTGGAAGGATGCTAGTGAGGATCATCTCTTTGTTTTTCCTTTTACTACTCCTTCTAAGCCTACAAACGAAGTTGCAAGAAAATCTCAAGGGGTGGATGTTAATGTATGTTTGCCTCAACCTGTGAATCCATCTATGATTTATAAGGAGTTAATTTCTACCGATGTTGGTTTCACTGCGTCTTTGAGTGTGGCTAAATACTTTAGGAAGGTTTCTTCTAATGGACTCACAGTTGATAAGTATTCTCCTTCTGGAGTTGTATCAAAGAATTCAGATAATCAATAAGATTAGACTATTGTAAGTAGTAAGAAAAAAGGCCATCTAATCCCTGAACCTTCCTCTGTGATGCTTCATTCTCTTTGTAAAGAAGGTAAGGGAAGAACATAATTTCAATGGATAAGTTTCATTGGTATGTTTTGTAGTTTGTTATTTTGCATCCCTGATGATGATGTGATCATGCTTACCCTGGGATTCTTTCCTATGGTTGATTATATGATTTCTTTTGTTTGGCTATAATCTTAGTTCTTTTAGTTAAGGGTAATGGACCCCCCAACCCTGATATATATATATATATATATATATATATATATATATATATATATATATATATATATATATATATATATATATATATATATATATATAATGTAATACTATATTTTATTATTATTATAAGTAATTTAATAAATAATATTATATAATAAAGTTGAAAATTGAAATGTAGCAATGATTTAGGGAAGAAGTGCATGATTAAAAATTAAGGGGAAATGGTGTAACATTCTAACAATAGGCAGTTGACAGTTGGAGGAAAGAGGTGCAAGTTGGAGGAGATCGATAACACGTAGCACAAGGGTGAGTAGGTGGTATATGTCGATGTTGTAATGTCTTATTATGAATCGTTATTGTTTAAATATTCTTCTTTAGTTATCTCTTTGTGTTTTTGTTCACTATTTCGTGCTTTGTGCTACTACCAACTTGCATTTTTATTTTTATTTTGGAATTAATAATGCAATGGTATGGTTAATTGAGACTCGCCTTGGGTTCGTAATTTACCATTGCAATTGAACTTTACTTAAAGCTCTTGAAATAATAATGGGATTTTTGCCATATCTTTTGGATCTATAGGTATCATTGAAGTTACAAATATTGCTTATTACTCAATGATCCATTGTTTGTTCATCCTCTTAGAGGGTTTGAAATGAATCAACAATGAAATGTCGACTAATAAGCTTGAAAAAACCTTGTCATGAGAAAAAAGCTACTTATTTGCTGAGTTATGCCACCTTGTATGGCAATAAATAGGCCAAATGATTATGTACACACCATGTACTATGTACAAAGCAAGTGCTAGTACATAAAAGGTTTAAAATACAATTTTTTTTGCATTGTTAAATAGAGGATTTATATTTGTGTGAATGCATAAAGGAGGTAGGATTTTCAAATGATGCACTTTTGAAATTATTCTTTGTCGAAGTCAGTGTAGTTGAAAGACAATGAGGTTAGTGGGTCCTTTTAAATAAAAAGTTTCAACATTTCATTGTGCAATGGCTAACTGCTATTCATTTACGACTCGATAAAAAAAAAAAAAAAAATCATTCAACAATGGCTATTTATTTTTCTTTTTTCTGACTAGATTATTTCTTGCTTAAAATTAAATCCTTTTGAGCATCTTAACATGTCTTTTGATTCATTGTCAGAAGATGTGAAGCGGCAATATCACAAGGTATTGTTTTGGGTTCACAATTAAAACTATTACATTTATTTTGTTCTATTTTTGACGAGAATTGAAAGCTTAAGTAGTTTCCATAATTTAGTTTAACTTTAACCCATATGAGGCAATCAATTAAGTTCACATGATCAAAAATAAGGTAAAACATTTTCCTTTATAGCAATATGTTGTAATATGAATCATTGTTGCAAATTGAACAAAGTAGCCATTGTAGAATGTTTTAGCATGAAAAAAAAGATTTTAACATGTGTTTTTCCACTAAAAAATGATTTGTAATAGGGATTCTGCTTAGCTTAGTTTTCTAAGGTAAGAGGGAAGGCACAAATTGAAGAGCATATCTCTTTCTTTGAAGAGGAGGAGGATGCATAAATAACTCTGACATCATGGGGATAGCATTTGGGAACCAAATACACCATAAGATCATCATGGGATTTCAATGATTGGACACCTTTGAGGAAGAATCATGGGGGAGCCTCAAGACCAATCAAATTATAGTTGGAAGCAAAGGTTGAAATAACAAACTTAATGAGAGTCAAGTCACTCCATCTCTTTTATAGGAGGATGAGAAGGGCATTATTGTTATATTGGAAGAGGGAGATGCAACACCGTGGAGGAGTATTGAGGGATTCTACCAGTAAGGCATCAAAGATGTATGATCAGCCCTAACACCAATAAGAGAGCATGATTAGCTCCAATGTCAATAAGAGAGCATCATTGAAGAATTCCACCAAAAAATACCACGAATGGATAGTGTCAACTTCATGAAAGTAAAAATAATAGTATTATTCATCAAAATTCAAATGACTTTACATATTTTGATTCCTCTCGAGAATTTATACACTTTCAAAACAAATAAAATGTGATTTTAAGTTCATATGCAAAATATATAGCCTTTGAAAGATTGAGGACTTTTTTTAATGATGAAACTATTGGTTTAATTTAAGAGGTAGTTCATAATCATCGAGGGAGTTTTTCAACACTTAGGGGTGGTTTCATAATAGTCAAGGCGGTCCCTAACCACCGCTTTGCATTAAGCAGTGGTTTCACCTGCATCAATTGAAAAATCTAAGTAAGGATATGAATAAAATTAATCTTCTCATTCTAAGTGTTATATAATATTGGTTGTTCAAAGGGACATATACATGGATGTATAGTAATGGTTGTGAGAGAGGAAAATGGGACCGATGATTGTGTAATTATGATCTACGAAAGTGTTGGAGTGAATTGGTGAATGAACAGAAGATAGGAACAATGAGTGGAGAGTAATATGATTGTAGTATTCTATGTTGCTTTTAATTATTCCATCACAGTATCATAAAGATAAGGAGATAACCAATAGATTGATTTGTATCCTCTATGAGCTCTTTATATTGAACCGTTTCATTAAAGGGAAGAAAGAGGAAGATGTGCAATTTCCTCTTCCATCTGATTTTCCCACATTAAGGTTTCCAAGTTAAAATCCTTTGTGTTGTGTATTTGTTTCCTTTCTTTGCTAGTTGTGAATGGTTTACAAGTTTTGTATTATTTCTAAGATATGTTCTACCACTCTAACACACTTTTAACCCACTATCATTTGTTAAGTTCAAGTAGACTCAATATGGAAAGCAATATGTTTGAAATTATTTTCCAACAAGGCAATATCCTTAAAGAAATTACATATCACAATCTTTACAAATCTGGTGGCACATTTTGAATTTTATTTTTTTATGATAGATCTTTTACTATATTCTATACAAGATATGTCATTTGTATTCTTTTGTATTTTTGTATTGTTATTTTATTTATTTATTAATTAAGCATTGTTACTCTATTGTACATGTATTATGAGTTCTTAATTAAATGTAATTCATATATTTTCATTATATTTTGGTGAACATGCATTGTCTTACAACCCCTATAGGGTTGCATATTTTGTTGAATCCTAACTTCATAATTTATAAGGTTTCATTTTATTGCATGATCCTATATTTGAAAGTTTGGCTTTATTTTTTGCTTGACTTTATAGATATTTCAAAACCTTGGTCATTCAAATTACTGAAATTTCTAAAATCATATCATTCTTGAATTCATATAGTGCGTGTTTTCATGTTTAATTTATAACACTAAAATTGAATAGTTATAAGAATATGATTATAAGAAGTGATAGACTTGGATGGAAAAGACTCCATATTATTGACAATTATCTTACTATATATAATATAGGCTCAAGAAAAATACACTCAAATCCAAAGGTATATATAAGATGTTGGCCCCAAAATTTTGACTAAGTGTTATCCATTTTTGGTGTGGAACTGGTATGACATGGAAGGACCATAGCACAAAACGGATAGGTGCAGAAGCACTATGGTGCAGGACCTATGGGGCACAAGAGGATAACAACATGAAATAACTAGCACGAGAGGACCCAATTAGAGGGAAATGATTCATGAGGAACCCGAGGATGTAGGACTAGGAACAATAGCAGAAGACTAGGGTACCACATGGGAAGCAGGAGCAGTTGGAAGAACAATTCATACGGGTTACTCTGACCTTATTGATAAGAATTTTTGCACCCACATGCAAGAAGAGGAACACATGGCAGAAAATATATAACATAGAGTGAGGATATAGGTGGCACAGAGGCTTGGATCTTTAAGAAGAATTGATTGTTAAATGCCATGACTCTCAGTCTGTTGAGAGTTCATTGGCCAATTCTTCATGCCATTAATGATTGTAAACACTTGGTCAGGGAAAAACAAGTATAAATACCCCTATTTTAAAGCAGTGCAGAGACGGATGGATTTTGGGATGTGATTGTGAAAAACATATACCTTTCTGTGGGTTAACCTTAATATATGAGAATAGCAAGATTTTTTAACTTCTTGTTTTCTAATGAATGATGGTGTGAATTAAATGTTGGCTTATATATGAGTTATACCCTATCACATTTTATTTTCTTAGATAACTAATGCTAATAGAAAATGACAATATTTTGCGTAGTAGTATTAATTGAACCTAGAACTCAAATGATTAATGTAGTTTATTTATGCTTTTATATAATCCTTGTTTGATTATCATAAAGAGGACTATGAAAAAGTTATCCAAATTATGAAACAAAACATACTAGAACTAGTCTTTCACTACGTGTTTTGGGTGAGTGTGTAAGAAATAACTCTTGCGTGAAAGGGCTAGCATACTAGCTCATTGGGTTAGACTTCAATGTCGATATGGAATTATCAAAAATAACCCAAAATTTTGGTTCCTTTGTTGGGACCCAAAGCACTTGAAGCACAATCATGGAAAAAAATTGAGCGTATTATGTTGGACAATATAGAAGAATGGGTTACTAGTGTTGAAGATAATTTTTTAATTCCTTATCTTGAGCCAGGAATCTCCGCACGACAGTGGGTAGAATAGAATCTCGATAGTGCATTGTATGAATTTTTTTTTTAAGGTCCTAGTTCATTTACATGCAGGGTTGATAACATATGATCAAGGATGATCAAGGAATCTTGGAAGGAAGCAGTGTTGGATGCTAGAATGGTAAAGGGTTTTAGCATGACTTGGAGCCCCATGGACGTAAGCAGTCAACTTTTGGTGGAAAGAAGTTATGAATAACTACATTCTGGAGTACATTGTAACTTATTTTTCATGCCCTAAAGAAGCCAAGTTCTAGTTCTTTTGATAACCATGTGATCATTCTATTAAGCTTTTTGGTTTGAAATTAAGAAGTTATTGTTGATCTTGGACATAAAACTATACCAATGGAGAGCTGAAACCTCTTGTCCATGAGTTGCACATTTGGAAGGGGAGAATAGGAGTTGGTAGAAGATTTTTGGTTCAAAATGGTAGCTAGCCAGCATACATTAAGGAAATGGAAGTATGATGAATATCAACAAAGTATTATAGGAGTTAGCAGTGTGGGAAGAGATTGGGAGAACTCAAGGAGTGTTGTTAGGAGCCACAGGGAAGCTTAAATACATGAGGAGCCCATCACTTTCGAGCTACGTTCTATGCCACTTATCTCCTACAAAGGAGAAACAAGCTAGATGATAGGAACTAAGGAACCAAGTCTGAACCAACCAGGGTCCCCCACCATAGTGTGCACTCATGCTTTTAAGTCAGGTGAAGTACACATATGAAATTGGGATACAAATAGTTTGGAATAAGAAATTGAACTAGTAAGGGATACTAAAACTGAGCCTCTTGATGTTGATTTAGACTTAACACTCTCTTTCCCTCTTCAATGGAATTCTATGGCACAACATGGGATGTCTGGTAGACCAAGCCTACAAGGACAGAATACAGGGCCCAATTTGAGTAATCAACCATCTACTGCACCTCACATCACAAGACCTATTATTGGAGGCATTGGAGGTGGACTAAGAGGTGGTACAGGAGGTATTGGACTTCTTCCTCAAGGGGTTAAGGCTGGAGGTTCCCAACAACCACCCATTCAAGCACCTCAATTGACTACAATGTATTATGAGATGATATTGCACTTACTAGAGTATCAAGGTATAGAGAATACAACTAAGCACATCCACAAATGCAAACTAATTGGAGGGTGTGAGGCATTACATCCTCTGAACATAAGGACACATAGTTTTTAACTACACTTTTGGAGTGTGTGCACAAATGGTTCACAAGTTTGACCTTTAACAAGCGGTGGTCAACTATGACAAACTAAAGACAACCTTCCTTCAAGAGTTTGGCATTCCTGAAATTAAGTAACAAAGCATAGCAACGCTAAATGACATAAAGCAAGGACTCACTGAAAGTGTATATGAGTATGACAAAAGGTTTAAAACTTTATTGTCTAAATTATCATTTGAAATTAACACTCCTCAACATGCACAATGATTTGTGGGAGGATCATTACTGCCTTTTATTCAAACCTTGTCATAGAGGACCTTCACTAGTTTGTGTGAGGCTTTGGAAGTTACTCTTTGTGTTGAGGTAGTTGAAAGCATTGATATTAGGATCAATCCCTTTATGGATGCCCAAATATCCTCAATGGCATCGTAACTTGAAATTTTGATGGTCAATAATGTGTATGAAACACATAATGGTGTTTGGTGTACATACTGTGAATCTGAAGGGCATACATGGATCAATTATCTGTGTAAGAACATATGTTTGGTACTTTAAAAAACATGTGAAATTTGTCATGAGTAATATGATGTCCACTCTTATCCTCTTCTATAGCAAGCTATGCACACTAAGGTGTCTAACTATTTCAAGATCTGTGATGTCTATACTCATGACACTAATGATTATCATTTGATTAGCGACATCTATGAAGCTCAAGCGCGTGGCACGTACCAAACCTCAGTTATAAATAATTAAGATAGTGGTGGCTACCATGGATGAGGAAGAGGGCAAGGTCTATGAGGTGGTCATTTTCCATCGAGGACCTATTGTACATGTGGGTTTCCAAACCACTATCAAATGGATTGCCTAGATTACTCGATGTGTGCTTTTTGTAAAAAGGACCATCGACTGGAAGAGTATCCTGAATTATATGTGGCTATCACCAAGGAGTGAAATGAAAAGGTCCCCAATATGATTTAAATTAGTAAACCACATTGGCATGCATTCCCAACCATCCCTATAGTTCAATAGGTAAATATTACCACTCATAGTGGGCGATACACCCAGTCAATAGCTAATCCTATCAAGAAAGTGCAATGGGAAGAACAATGAGGGAGAAAGCATCCTGATGTTCAATAGAAAAAGGATATCCTCCAAGATATGATGGCACTTGTATGATAACTTCAAGGAGAGATTAAATTCTTCAAAGACAAATATGTAACGTAGTGTGTTTCTATGCAAAGGGAAGTTGAACCTTGACATGTGGTGTGGGATAACCTTCAAGAACTATGCAAGCATATCATGGATGAGGATATTACCCCACAACTTAGTGTTTGGATTAAGAGTCAAGCCCAAATACCAAGTGAGGTTCACCCTCATGTCACTAGGCAAAGTGAAGATCATCATTGAAATCATGCTTGATGACAGGACACTCCTAGTTCCTCTACTCCCCTAAAGATAAATAAATATTGGTTAATGATGCCATCAATGGATGGGTAATCCAAGACATACTAGTATATACTGGCATAGAAGTCAATGTCCTCACCAAGGATGCTTGGTGCAAGATGTCCATTCCAGCATTACAACCTTCACCCCATGTCTTATTTATGGAAAATAAGACTCATGTGCTACCTATTGGAGTCCTCAAGAATGCAAAAGTTGACATACTTGAAGTACCATTCAAAATAGATTTTTAGGTTCTAGAACTAGTTAAAGCTAATGATTACCCAACTCTATTGGGAAGACCTTGGTGCTATGAGAATAATGCAGACTTAAGATTCAATAATCACTACATTAGTTTTGAAAACACTGATTAGCATGTCGTAATACCAATAGATCAAGCACAAGGACCCCCTTACATAGAGCATGTCCATGTTGATGAAGATATAAACAATATCTATAATGTTACTACAAGGAACAATGAGCAAAGAGATCCCACTCCATATGGTGTTTTTTGATGGTTAGTTACTCAGTCCATCTCTAACACTACAAGTAATGCACGTAATTATTGGGCTCATGGTGACTACAACCTCACTGGTAGATTATGCAGTACCATCAATAGCAAAGAGAATGTGTCACACCAATTTAATAAATGAGACAAGTTCATTCACCTCATCATTGGCTAAGTCATGAGGGGACCTATCATACAGACATTTCTTGAAAGACTTGATGAGGTTCCAAGGTTCCATGGGTAGTGGAAGTTTGAGACTTCATTCAGTGCCTTGAAGAGTTTTACCACACTGATGAAGATCGTCTTCAATCTTTGGTTCATCTCTTTGATGTCACAGCTGCATGATGGTATCAAACCCATTTTGAACAAATCTTATAGTGGGATCAAGTACAGTCAACCTTACACCATTGGTTCCATCATGATAATAAAGTAAAGGGATCAGTCAACTACAGTAGAATATAAACCCCCGAGCCCCACATTGAAGCTTGTGAAACAATGTGGTGAAGCGATGAGTCCTACTTAAATAAATATTTATGGATGCATTCATTTTATGTAACTTTATGCACTTGGACATGAGCATGGTATGTTCATGAAGAGAGACACATGGGTACCATATTTTGGCATCTACTAAAGGAGAACATGAACTCGACACTGTCCCATTCTTCACCAAGAATGGATTTGTGCCTCACCCTCCAAGATATGCATTAAGTGGTATTAGGTGACCCATGTCCCATGGAAGAACATCTAAGGATTATCCATCAAGACCCTGAGGAGCCCCTACACTTATTCCATGAACCATTTATACACCAAGAACTTGCACCCATGCCAATCCTTGATTTGAACCAACATGAAGAAATTCATATGGGAAAACAAAAGCTCATATTACAAGTGGAAGAAGGTGAAGGATCCACTCAACCCATTGTCCAACCATTTGTATATTCCTATAGGCATTGGCATAAGAATTGTTTAGGACACAGGTGCCAATATGGGTAACCCCTACCATGGACCTATTTAGACTATTCAATACAACATTGGCTCAGAACAAGAACCAAAGATGGTTATAGTAGGAAAGTATTGGACTGACATAGAGATTTCAAAAATCATTGAATTGCTAAAATAATATCATTATGTCTTCCCTAGGAACTATAGTGAAATGAAGGGATTCCACCTGTCCTTAGGGAAGATGTATATCAAGCTAGTTGATGGTGCTCGACCAGTGAAAAAATGCCCATATAAGATGAATCCTAATCGTTGGGCATGTATTAAAGAGGAGATTGATAGTATGTTATGTGTCAGAGTAATCACTCCCATTGATGAATCCGAGTGGGTCAATCCCATGGTGATTAGTATCAAAAATAATGGACACATTCATATATGTTTGGACTACCAAGTCCTCAATGCATCATGTGTAACAGATCCCTTTCCAACACCATTCACAGAGGAAATCCTTCAAGGTGTTATTAGTTATGAAGTGTACTCCTTCATAGATGGATTCTAGGGGCATCATCAGGTCCAAATAGTTGAAGAAGACCAGCCCAAGATAATCTTCACCACTGAATGGGGATCATTTACCTATATTGTTATGCCCTTCGGGTGGAAAAATGCCAAAATAATGTTTTCACGAATAGATGTTGAATCCGTTAAAGACTTCATTTGCAAGTTACTCCAAGTCTATTTAGATGATTGGACAATATATGGTTTGGTCAAGGAACATTACACTAACCTCAAGATTATGCTTAAGTGTTGTCAGGTCTTACAAATCTCATTAAACTTAAAGAAGTGTTTATTTGAGACACCTTTTGGTGTGCTCTTAAGGCATATTATTTGTAAGGAAGGACTCCTGGTAGACCCAATGAAGGTATCTGTTATTCTTCACTTTCTAGTTCCCAAGACTCAGCATGAGATTTGTGCCTTTATGGGCCACATGAGTTATTATCTAAAGTTCATTCATAGTTATGCAAAGATTGTCTCACCCTTGGAAGAAATTCTAAAGTAGAATAAACATTTCATATGGACTTGCTCTTGTAAAGAGGCCTTTGAAACACTCAAGGAAAAGTTGGTCACTGCTTCTATTCTCTAATTCCTCAATTGGATAAGGCCATTTCATGTCCATGTTGATGAATCTGGCATGCCCATTGGTGCAATCCTTGCACAACTAAGTGAAGGTCACCTGGATCACCCAATATACGTTTCCAGAAAGAAGCTTACACCAGTTGAAATAAATTGTACCACTATGGAGTGTGAAGTATTGTCAATGGTTTATGCCTTGTAGAAGTTCAAATAGTACCTATTAGCCAATCCTTTTATTTTTTATACTGATCATGAGGCTTTGAATTACCTTTTCAATAAACTCATACTACATGGATGGATCTATCATTGAATTGTTGTTTTCTAAGAATTATAGTTCTTAGTTATGGTGAAACCTAGGAAGGCAATTTGTGGACCTAACCACCTATCACAAATTGAGAATGGAGAATCACCATGCCCCATCAAGGATGATCTTCCTGATGTATAGCTTTTTCACATTACATGGGTGCCTAAATAATTGGAAGACATTATGGAATTCTTGACCATTAGTTATGCACCTGACTATCTCACCTCGCAAGCCAAAAATCAACTCATGGTTTACATCATACCTTTTCAACATATAACAGGCAATCTTTACAAAATGGGTTGTGATGAGGTTCTTCAATGTTGTGTAATGCAACACGATCACCTCGAGGTACTAAGTTCATGAAGGTATTATTGGTGGACACTTTGTTGTAGAGGCTACCACACATAAGGTTTTGCTAGCTAGATTATGGTGGCCAACTCTCTTCTAAGATGCTAAAGCATATGTTAAGCAATGTGACATATGTTAACACATAGGCAAACCTAATCAGAGAGATGTTATGCCTCTATGACCCATCCCTTCTCAAGAACCCTTTGAAAAATGGGCTATTAATTTTTTTGGTCCCATCACTCCAAGAGGATGACAAACAGGTTCTTGGTACATCATTACAGCAACTAACTATTTTACACACTAGGTTGACGTTATGCCAATAAAGGATTGTACTATTACTACTGCTATGATGTACATCTAGGAAAATGTCATAACTTAGTTTGGATGCCCTTTGATTTTCAACAATGATCATAGAACCTACTTTTTGAATGAAACAATTCACATCTTATTGGCTGAGTTCATGATCACACACCACAAAACAATCCCATATCACCCACAAGCTAATGGAATTTCTAAAGCTTTCAACAAAATCCTAGGTACCACTTTGATAAAGATCTATAACATTGGTTGAATGGATTGGGATGATAGGGTGTTTGAAGTTATATGGGCTTACCAAATAACCTGCAAGCACCTAAACAAAAACATGCCATTTAACTTGGTGTATGCCAAGGAAGCAGTCCTACCAATAGAGTTTTTGGTACCACCTTTGTGTATTGCATGTGTATGAAAACTAGATGAAGAATCATCTTTAAAAGCATGCCTAAACACTTTATTGCAACTAGATGCATCTCGATTCCTCATTCATTAGAGCTAGGATGTAGAAAAATGAAATCAAAAGGCATGGTATGATCACCATATAAAGAATAAAACATTTTCTCCAAGAATGAAGGTCTTATTGTATGACTCTACATTTTCACACCACCCAAAAAAGCTCCACATACACTAGGATGGCCCTTTTATAATACATAGCATTAGACCTACTGGAACATGTCAGTTATAAAGGATGGATGGTCAGTTCCTTCTTGGGCACTATAATGGAAGCTAACTTCGACCGTATTTCAATTTGGAATCACTGAAGTTTTTGTAATCAATAAGGCTTATGCCATTGGTTTAGTATTTACTGCTTTCAATAAAAGATCTTCCTTTATTGTGTGTAACTTTCCCTTTTTATAATTTTGTTTTCAAAGTTCTTATTCTTTTCTTGGAATACCATGACACATTTTAGTGTGGGGTGAGAAGTAATATTTAAAAAGGCAAATATGAAAAGCATGCAAGTTACTTAGGCAAGTGAGTTACATGGATGTGCAAGTTATTAAGGGCGTGTAAGGTACTAAAGGTGCACAAGTCATTTAAGGCATAAGGGGTAAGGTTCCGACCATAAGTTATAAATTAAAAAGAGACATTTGTCTTCCACCTCACAAAAAGTGTGGGACACAACTGTAATACACTTCAAATAAAGGTGTGAGATGGGACGTGTTAATAATGCAAAAAGAATAGTTATGGAAAAAAGCATGTCAACGGCATAATGGAATAATACCATTAATGTGTTGATTGCAAAAATAAAGTATCCAAATATGGTGACTACTAAGGATCTACATTAATTCCATAAAGTGATGGGTGATGGGAGGGCATTAATGAGAATAAACCCCTCCTAGAGCCTATAAACAGGCACGTAAAACACATTTTACACTTTACCTTGCATTCAAATTTAGATTATCAGAGTTGAAGATCAAGTGACTACCAGAGCCATTTCAATAGAATCCAGAGCCAAGCAAAGAGATTCCATATCCTTAGCAAATCATGTAGGTCATTACTAAGTTGAGAAGAGAC
Organism: Torreya grandis; assembly: GCA_037957365.1. Taxonomy (NCBI): domain Eukaryota; kingdom Viridiplantae; phylum Streptophyta; class Pinopsida; order Cupressales; family Taxaceae; genus Torreya; species Torreya grandis. The sequence continues at coordinate 1,063,996 of JARHVA010005172.1, read as the reverse complement.
ATTCTGAGTCAAGCTCATTAGAAAAGTGATAGTTTTGAAAGTTGTAGGTTATGGGTCCACCATTGAAGGGTGTTTAATCTCAAAAATCCAAAGCAATAATCTTCAACCACATATTATTTTGAAAACATTGGACGGTCATGCGTTAAGCTTAAGGCTCCTCGAAGGGTAATGTGGCCCAAAACAAAGGCGAAAAGACTTGAAACCTTATCAAAAATACCAAAAAAAGAAGAGGTGATCAAAGGAGACTGTGTTCCAATTAGGGAAGAGAACTAAAAAATAAGTACAATAGGTGGAAGAAGAAGAAGAAAGTATGGTGTGTAAGGTGAAATAGGCCCAACCATCTTTGGCATAGAAAACTCAAGCTTCCCCACCCCCGTCTCTATTAATTGAAAAGATGCAATACCCAGATTCAAAGTTACGCATAGATAACTAGGTCTCTAAGGTCTCCACTTGTATTGTCTATGACTACAATCATCACCAACCTAAAAATGAGGTTGAGATCCAAAATGATTATCGGGCGGAGACCACTAACACTAGGAACCAAATAGTATATGATCTCATGATCTTCAACCAAATGAATGCTACAAGTTTGTTTCAACTATTCAATTTGTCATATTTTGGTAAGCCCATGGAGGTAATTCAATCCCTTCTTTCACGCATCAATGAGGACTATATTTAATTCATCGAGCATAGCATGAAGATCATGCCCGAAAGAATCAGTAAGGTCATAGGACTATGGTGTTCAAGGATGAGCTTAATTGATGACTTGGCCGACACTAAGGAGATCTAGAAGACTGCCATAGCACTGATGTATTAAAAGTAGGGCCATGTCATGTACATCGAAAACATACAAGATCCCACCCTCTGGGTTATGGTGTGGATCATCATGACTAAGATCAAAGGGATTGATCATTGGAAAGAGGTTGACATGGTGCACCTATACATTTCTCATCAAGTCTCATAAGGGTTAAAGTACAACTGGGCTATGTACTTCACCTAGAATATTATCGAAGATGTGAAGAGGACCCATAAAGAGCTGAAGTATAGGTTTTTATGGGACGTGATCCTTCTCTTAATGGTTTTCGATGAAATTGGGGTGTTGGACTATAGCTTTGGAGCGTTAAAGTGGGTGTACCCTCCACACACAAGTTCCCCACTAAATACTACAAGGCGTTCACTTGCCCTGGTCACATCACCCCCTCATTCAAGATCAAGATGAGGTACTAGTTTGATGGGATGAAGATGGAGTTTGGGGATGAGTAGTGCATTCCCAAAGACTTGCCCCCTTTGGTTGTAGAACAAGCATATTTTGTTGTAAAGTAGCACTTCTCCCTCATGCATATCCAAATGAACCCATCAAGAGAGCTCTAAACATGAATTAATTTACCATATGCCTTTTCAGTGTGGTACTTCATAAACTCCATCAATCAGATATACGACATGCAACCTATCATCTTGTAGGCTGAAAGAATAGACTCAGAGATTCACACTCTTTGTAAATTATTTGTATATCCAAGTAAGAAGGCCTACATAGAGAAGATAGAGATAGATGTGACCAACATTTAGGTCAAGCAAACAATGGTGAGGGAGCAAATTCACAAATTTTTCTACATGTTGTGGCCCTAAAAGAATCCCTAGGTTAGAGACCATAAGGAGAAACTTATATCAGTGCCACCCCTAAAGAAGAAGTAGCTAGATGTGGGCACTAGCACAAGTGGGCATCAAGCCCAACAACAATGTCAAAGGACTATAGAAGTGCAGTCTTCTAGACATATGCCATCCCATCATTTTATGCCACCTCTACCTTAGCCTTCACCATCTCCACATTCATCTCCATATCCCCACACTTCTATATTTCCTCTGCACTCTTCACTTTTGTAGCCTTCATCTCTCCAGCTTACTCCTCTTTCTCCACCACCTTCTCCACCTCCACCCCCACCTTCTCTGCCTCCACCATCATCTCCCCCAAGTGTTTTTACTTTAAGATATTCCCAGTAGTAGCCCCCAAGGAAAGCATCGCAATAGGAAGTTCCTGAGGTGCAGGTCCATAGCTTAGGTTCTAATTTTGAGAAAAATCCCTCCTCAATATGGGAGGAGAAAGCTACCTCTGATGATTCATTGTTTGATGTTGAAACATAATATGATGATGAGGAAGATGAGGAAGAAAAAATGAATATGGACATTGATGGCCATGAGGAGGCTGAGCTTGAGTGTGAACCTAGTAAGGGGAAGGGATCAACTGAGAGCTCATAAGAGCAGGATGGCGGTGTAGTGGGTAATACATGCGAGCATTACTAGTTCAACATCAAAGATAAGATGCTCTATATTTGGACACACTTCATTCCTAAGGAGGTAACTATGGAAATAAATAAGTATCCTTCCTACTTGATATGTACAATGAGGAGTGTGAGTTTAAACTCCCATAAGATAGCCTTTCCTTGGGCTTAGATGCTCTAGCATTGGCCAAACCTAGTGTGGATAGATCCACAAAAGATCTCCCCTCTTCTTGAAATCACTACCTTTTTGAAGCTAGGCATGGAGATTATGCATCAGAATATTTTGTTGGATTTTGATGCATACATGGCTGAAAAGAAACATGCCAAAATTGTAAGCATGTATAATAAAGAAGTTGCAGAGAAACAGGTACTCATTGAGGAAGTGGCCACATTGAAATAGTATCTCTAAGAGGCCACAGAGGCAAAATTAAGGGTCTTAAACCTTTGTAAAACAATTTTTAATGAATACCTAGTGCTATCAGATGCCATACTTCTTGACAGGGATCCATAAGAATGTTGAAAACCTTGGTGGTACTACTGCTCAAGTGATGCAAAGAGTAACCTGTACCACGAGATGAGGGATTAGAGTTGGTTGAATAGTTCACCATGGCCATCAACATTTTCAAATGCACTATAGGAAGAGTTGGGGAATTTATCCCCATTTTAGATGGCATTTTTACATGGCTAGCACACCCTAATAAAATATTAGAGGCTTAACTTCAAGCTAAAGAAGCCCAGAGGTAGTAGTTGGCTGATGTTACACTCTTAATAAAAGACCATGTTGAGCATGCAAAAGCATTCAGGGATGTAGAGATGATGGATAATGCCATCAATAAACATCATCAATAGTTGAATGTGAATTTTGCAACCCTCTAAGGATAGGTTGACAAGGAGGTCTCTACACTTGAAGATGTCCATAAGGATGCCATCACATCCCTAGACAAATAAGTCAAGAAGGTTGACAAGACCCCCAACCAACCCAAGGAGATAAAGAAATTAAATGGGACCATAAAATAAATAACTATGAAAGTTCTCAAGGCATTGTCACATTGGGAAAATCTAAATAAATAGCTCGAGCAGTCTAGGCCTAAATTTTTGGAGGATGTTAGTGTGGCTTAGTCTAAGACAGACTAATAGCGTAGTGTGGGGTGATGTTGGCCCCAAAATTTTGAATAACCGTTGTCCAATTTTTGAGCGAAATCAGCATGGCATGGAAGGACCATGGTGTGAAATTGATAGGTACAAAAACATCATGACATAAGACCTATGGGGTATAAGAGGACAATAACATGAAGGAACAAGCATGAGAGGACCCAGTCAGAGGGGAATGAGTCATGAGGAACCTGAGGATGTAGGATTTAGAATAGTAATGGAATACTAGGGGAGCACATGAGAAGTGGGAGAAATTGGAAGAACAGTTCATACGGTTCACTCTGACCTTATTGATATGAAGTTTTGCACCTGCACACAAGAAATGGAACACATGGTAGTAAAGATATAGCATAGAGTGAGGATATAAGGGGCACAGAGGCTCGAATCTTTAGGAAGAACTGATTGTTAAGTGCCATGACTCTCATTCTATTGAGAATTCATTGGCCAATTCTTCATGCCATTAATGATTGTAAACACTTGGTTAAGGAAAAACAAGTATAAATACCCCTATTGTAAAGCATTGCAGAGATGGATGGATTCTAGGATGTGATTGTGAAAAGCATATACCTTTCTATGGGTTAAGCTTAATATATGAGAATAGCAGGCTTTTGTTAACTTCTTATTTTTTTATGAACGATGGTGTGAATTAAGTGTTGGCTTATATACAAGTTATACCCTATCACATTTTCTTTTCTTAGATAACTAATGTTAATAGAAAATGATAATATTTTGCATATTAATATTAATTAAACCTAGAACTCAAAGGATCAAGGTAGTCTATTTATGATTTTATATAATCACTATTTGGTTAGCATAAAGAGGATTGTGAACAACTTATCCAAATGGTGTAACAAAACCTACAAGAACCGGTCTTTTGCTCTGTGTTTTGAGTGAGCACACAAGACATAACTCTTGTGTGAAAGGGCCAATGTGCTAGCTCATTGGGCTAGACTTCAACACCAATCTGGAATTATAAAAAAAAACCCAACATAAGATGGGCTTGAAAAAGAAACTAGAATCTAAAGGTACATGTCCAGTGCATCCACAATCAAAGTTTTTTGGAAAATGATGTGAAAGTGAATGGTGTCCCTTTGTATAAAAAAACAACTTTGCATAGTAATTTTTATTCTATTAATGGCATACCCTTTCAATGTGGATAATGGATAATTGAGCGTTATAAATAATGGTGATTTTTAGAATAGTCAACCACCCACATCCCAATATATTTTAATAGAAGATCATAATGTTCATTTTAATCAATTTCCTCATATAAATACTCATAAGAGATTTCATGAATAATGAATATTTTGAAAAGGTTGCTAATTCTAATTTAGTTATTTCCCAACCATCTCAAAGTCCTCTTATTTCTTGTCCAATTTATTAAAATCCCACAATTTTTTCTTTGAAATCCTCCAATTTTTTCACAAATTTATCAAAACCCTCCAACTTCTCAAAATTCTCCAATTTATTATTCAGTTCCTCAAAACCATCAAAATTATTTTCTAATTTATTCTCTAAATTATCAAAATCCCTCAATATCTCAAAATTGTCTCATCTTCCAACACTCTTATACTCCAAAAAGCTAATATCACATTAGTCATACCCATCACCAACTGCATACTCATTTTCCTTCAATATCTACTATAACCTATGATACTTCTCACCTATTGCTCCCACTTCATAATCATTGTCATCTCAAAATCGTAAAATGGTTACCATGACGCACACCCTTCATAACATGAATTTTTTTGAATAATAGTAAAAATAAATAAGTGCACACTCATAATATACACAAGATATTTACCCTGGGAAACCCTTTTGGAAAAAAACTAACTAAACAATAATCACTTTTTATATTAACTCAACTGTTCACTATAAAATAAAGTATTTCAAAATAATGCATAACCCTAATCCATCTGCAATTATTTATAGGCACATAAATATAAGCAAATGTGAAGTGATATTGCAATACAATGTGTATAAAACTATGGACCAAGGAATTACCCAAAACCCAAAAAATATATTTGAGGATCTTGCCACTAGCCCCCCACACCCCTTAACAAGGTGAGGTGTACAAACTATAAGGGATGTAAAACATGTAAAGTATACAATGTATATCGAACATACTTATAAAATAATGATCTTTGAATTTAGTCAATGCCATATAGCAACTATCTCAGATGGTCATTTCAATCTAACGACAATAAATAAAACAATTTATTAAGCTTAGAGAGTCCACAACAAATATTGAAGAAATTAATTAAGACATGATCTTTTTACATCAAGTAAGAGAATTTGATCCTACAAAAAATTTGCCTAAGAATTATGATCCAAATTTATTTTGTGACTATTATAAATTTTAAGGACATTCATCAAATTGATGTTTAACATTGAAATATAAGATCAAATATCTTATAGAGAGCAACTATATTCAAATATAAGGAGATTTAATAATGATTTCAATCGATCTGTAGCTCGTCCAAACTAACCTCTAAAAATTTTCATAAATCCTCTTCCAAATCTTAGTCAAGAGCAAGGCAATAACACAAATGTCAATACAATTGATAAGAAAAACAAGAGTTATAACAAAACCCTATTTGATTAAGGATCATGTGCACTATCTATTTTATCAACAAACTCAAAACAACCAAGAAAAAAAAACCTTCGATTCAATTTATATTTGAGAAGAGTAAAATTTCAATTAATAGTTCCTACAATGATCCTTGTTCATTAAAACTTACATGTATGAAAAAGAAATGGATGAAATTATAATAAACAATTATTCAAATTTAAATTTTTATACTAACAAATTTCTTTATATCCTTAAACTTTGTGAAGAAAATTTAACTTATATAAAAACAATTATTAAAAGATATGATAACAAAGAAAAAAACTTTTAAAATATATCATCTTATCATATTCTATATCTTAAAAAGTCTAAATAAAATTTAAATTTTTTAACTAATATTTGATAGTAAATCATATAACATACTACTTTGGTAAGCCATCATACATTTAAAAAATCAAATCCTTCAAACAATATGCATGTTGGGGCTAGCATATGTTGTCAAACAATTAAATATGCCCTCATGCAAGCATTTTGTAAAACAATTTTTATATTATTATTTAAACATTTGTCAACCATTCATATAATTAGAAAATACAAATAAATATGTTCTTGTAATCAAAATCTCCAACAATTGCTTACCTCTCCAACTATCTCTTACCCATTAGTTGATTAGACAACAATCTCCATATATTTTTAAAAACCATTGAAAATGGTGAAATGATTTTATTGTATTAATTTGTGTAACAAATACATTTTGAATGTAAAGAAGTCATCATTTTGAGGTTGAACAATGCAAAAGGTTTTGAGATTTAACTATTATCAAACTATTTTGTCATCTTATTATATATATTTTTTACTTTTATTTAATTTAGATATATGATAAAATGTTCGATGGAAAATTTATCGAATTCAATGTTAAATGTTTAATAAATAATGAAAAGTTAGAAAATATAAGAACATTTTGTAAATATATTATGTTCTAATTATGTCGAAAAGTGTTCCTACAATAATATCTGGAGGTAGTGGAAACTTATAATAAAATAAGTATATTTATTTTTAATAATTAATATCTTTTTAAATTAAAAACAAAATAAAACAAATATATATTTTTTTAAAAATGATAACATTCCTTACATATTATGATCTGTATTATTATCGTACATTCCACTGCTTGCTTAATACTTTCATATTTGATTCAAACCAACTCAAATCTTTCACTATTATAATATTACCTCGAAACCTAATTAAATCATACAATTTATTTTCTTTTGTATTAAAAATGTCATAACTAAACTCATAGTAAAATTATTAATAATTTATATATATACACTTACATAAAAATTCCAAAAGATAAAAAAATTAAAATGATATCCATTCAAAGTAATGTTAGTGGATGGTGTCATATATATATATATATATATATATATATATATATATATATATATATATACATAAAAATTCCAAAAGATAAAAAAAATAGAATGATATCCATTCAAGGTAATGTTAGTGGATGGTAACAAATGACAAATTATAAACACAATCCTTTTTTTGTTTTTACATACACAAACTTCCAATAAAATTGATGTAAATCAAGTGTAAGGACAAGGATGAATGTGTTCTAAAATATTAAATTCCAAATTTTTTATATATTTATTTAAATTAATTTTATTTTATTTTTATTTTTATTTTTATTTTTATTTTTATTTTATTTTTTGGGGTGTGGGGAGGGGCTTTTCAAAAACATGTATGATTCCCACAAATATGAGTAGGTGTTCTAAACTAAGATTCATTGAACATGTTTATAGAGTTGAGATTATAGAGGAGATGGATTATTTGAAGGTTTTTTAGACACTAAATTTCAATGGAAATGGTTTTCAAAGTCTTAAGTCTTTTTATTCATTTAAGATTGTATATAAATATTTGAGTGTTTGATTTAGGAAATAAAAACTTTAAGGATACATTCTATTTTTAATTGAAGGACTAATACAATTAAGAATTATCAATTTAAATTATATGTTTCATTTTCATTAGGTATTATGATCATTTTTTATTAATATATTTAATAGTTTTGTTTGTAGTCAAAGTAATTTAGTTTTTTAAATATAAAATTTAGAGTATATTTGTATGTTGTCATTGTTTGAATGCACACTTCCCATTTGCAGTGAGCCACTACTTATGAGTTAGAATTATTTCTTCTATCACCTTCCATAGTGCAATTGTAAACCACATAAGTGTTATATATTGATCTACCCTTATAATAAACTCTTTATTAGAATAATTTTATTTTGTTTCTTTGAGAAATTTATAACCCCTTCTCCACTTTATAACAAATTCCCATTACACCTAAAACGATTGGAAGCATTAGCAAAACTAATACTAAGTTTTTGTTTGAGAAAGATTAGAAGTGTTAAATGTTAGCATTTATTTATTTATTTATTTTGATGAAATATATTTGTATATTAATAAAATATATAATTTAAAAAAAATAGGTGGTATGGAAGCACGTCTCAATGTTAGAAGATTAGGTCAAGCCTAGGAACAAAAAATAGTAAAAGTAAAAACAATACTAGGCCCCGCTTAGGAACAAGTCATTAAAACATCATAAGAGAGAAAATTAAGCTACAAGAGTAAGGTTGGAAGGTAGAGGATCCATATCATCAGGACTCTAATCTGAGATTGGCAAGTCATTGCCATTTAGAATTGGCTCCCAACCAGGAGCCTGAGTAGTGTCATCATTTTCTTGTGTCTGAATAGGAGAGATAGCCAGAGAGAGCCCAAGGAATTTGTTTAGCACATCCAACCAACCTCCAAGTGGCATCCCCCAAGCACCTAGACATAGAGGAGGAGGAGGAGCATCCCAACCATCCCACCCATTAGGGGAAGGAGGCAGGTGTTGCCACCCTCACTGTTGCCCAGGAGGGATCATGCACTGATACAAGGTACCACTATGAGAGTGGTGTTGAGATTGATTGCATCCATATCCACCTTGAGGTAGGATGACAATTATGTCTTCAAGTTTGTAATCCCTGGGCAGAGATGGAGGAACGCATGTCATGGCACAAGGAGCATCTCCCCAATGAGTGAGAAGGTCCTAGAGATGGCCAAGCTCAATGGAAACTGTATTTGCCTGAACTTGTATATGTAAAAGAACATTCAAAATTATAGAGGACTTGTTCAAAGTAGAAAAATTACAATTTGAAGAAGCATTGTTAAATACTGCATTATTTTGAATCTCCACTCTAATGCTAGACTTAGATATATTTAAAATTCAAGGTGGGTTTATCTCCGAAAAGGATATGCTTCCAATGAAATAATTTAGGCTGGAAGGGCTTGAAGAGGTTATGAATCCATTACTAGACCCTTTGAGTTGAGCTTTAGATCAGTACCATAAAAGATGAGGGATCATTTCTAGATGGCCACAAAAAGGGCATGTGGGAAGGGAAATTCCTATATGCACAAGCCTTCTACCTATGGGTAGGCCCTGATATAAGATACACCAAGTGAAATGAGCTTGCTTAGGCTACAAGCAAGCCTCTCAGATAGTGTGAAAATGGAAGCACCAAGTATGAATGTAGGAATGCAGACCCCAATGAGAGTTAACCTTATCCACCATAGGTATGTGGGGAACAAGCCACCCACAGCCAAGCTGGGGGGTGTAATTACAAAATGGAGTTTCAACACCACTTTCAGTCCTTCCACCAAGGATGAGTAGAGTAACAAAAATTTTGTGAAGCATTGAAGGTGGAACAATGTTAATGATTTCTTGGTAGGATTCTCAATCAGCATTAGCTAACTATAATTTGGTTTTCACCTCTTCCCAGGATAGATAAGAGTGAGACTGCGTACAAAAAATATCTTGGGTAGTATGAATGCCTCTAAGAAATAGCTTGAGATCATTAAGCCAAGGAACCTTAGCCAGAGGGACTTTATTGAAATTGATAGCATGCAACCACCATAGCAAGTGTGAGTTAACAAACAACCCATCTCACAACCCTAAGCCATTTCAAAGAAGCCATGGTTTGATCCTTTCCCATTCTTTCTAGATACTTTTCACCACAAAGGACCCTAAAATTTGAACGGGGGATTTGATGATGAGCATATTGGAGAAGTTGAGCCCTTTTTAGGCTTTCTTGCCTTTAGGCAAGCCTGAAGAGATGCAGTGTCAAAACAACACCTTCTAAGCTTCCTTGTCATCAATGGCCCACACAATCCATTTGGAATATAAGGTAGTTCCTTAATGACATCAATGAGCTCCACACCTCTAGCATTCCATGTGAGGTAGTAGAAATCCCAGGTAACCCTTCAGAATCTATGGCCATGAGAAGAATTAGCCCAAATAAAATCCCTAAGAACTATTTCTAGCTTTTGGTAAGAATTCTTTGAAGGCACCCAACAAGAAGAGTAGTAAACATGGGTGGTCGCAAGCACTTTCAAGCATATTTGAAAATTATCTGCTAATGATAAGGGCTTAGTCACTCAATATTCTAATTTTTTAGCTATTTTGTCAATAACATATTGCCACAACGAGGACAAAGAGGCATCAAAAGCAAAAGGGATGCCAAGAAACTTGAAGATTTCATCATGTTGGATCCAAGCCCATCCAACTTTGGCAACCCACACCATCAGGGGGAGGTATGATTACCTATAGCAATGAGTTTTTTTCCATATGATGCTTGAGCTAGAGGTAAGGTAGAAGGTGTTAATACATTGCAGGGCACTGCCCACATTGTCCTCATCTTCAATAAGATTAAGGAAAGAATCATCTGCAAAGTGGTTATTCAACAGTTGCATATCTTATTAAGGGTTTTCTTTATTTGGAAAGAGATATACTCCCTTAACAAGGCCCCTCGCTTAGGCATTGCTAAGAAGGTATCCAAAACCCTCAGCTAAAAACACATATAGGGTAGGTGCCAAAGGGCATCCTTGGTGAGTAGATTGAAACAAACTTAATTACTCAGAAGTGATTTTATTATGGAGAGGATGATCGAGGCATCTGAAAAAAGCATCTAGATAGTTTGAATGAAATTAGCTCCAAAGCCCAAGGCTTTAAGCATGGCCAAGATGAACGCCCACTCAATACAAACATAAGACTTTTCAAAGTCAATTTTTATGAACATATCTTGTCTCTTAGACCTTCTAGCCCAGTCCATTCCTTCCTAAATTGCAATGATATTGTCTAATATATATCTACTTCTAATTAATCATGTTTGCTTAGGGCAAATGATGTGTAGCAATAGATTACATAATCGGAGTGCCATATCTTTGGCAATGATTTTATAGGAAACATTTAAGAGCATGATCAACCACCAATTAAGGATCAATTTGGGATCCCCTTACTTAGGTATAAATTTAATGTTTCCCTTATTTATATTCTTTCTTAAAGAATGAGTGTGAAAGACCTCTTGATAAACATGGTGTAAATCAACACCCACAAGATCCCAAAGGGTTTTATAGAATTCACAAGGGAAACCATCAATGTTGGGAGCTTTGTCATTTTCTATATGAGCCACTGCCTCATGCATATCATCCATAATGAGAAACCTATCGTAATCCACCCATTGAGTGGGAGTGGATTTGCAAGGCACCACTACAAGGCACTATTGAAGGGCAATATCATACTTTGTGGAGGATGCTTAAGCTCTGAACAATTGTTGATAATGGAGGACAAAATCTTAAATAATATGTGGTGTCTCTGATGGTCTCTTTCTAGCATTAGAGATAGCCTTGATTTATTGCTTTGAGTTTTTGGCTCAAAGCATTTGAAAGAATTCTTTGGAAGATTTGTCCCCTATCTTGAGCCAGTGGAGTCTGGCTTTAATTTGAGTTCCCCAAGCATTGTAATTATTTTCTATCTAGATATGATGCCACAAAGAAGAGACTCTGACTTGCAAGATCTCATTGAAGGGATTTTTTTATAGTGTTAAAGCCGCATGGCTAAGTTCTAAGGAAGTAGTAGAGTAAGAGTGTCTTCAAATTTTAACAAGTTGGTGACCATAGATTCTCAAAAAGTGAGAGGTCCTTTTGATGGCATCATGAATTGCATTTTATGGACCTTGGGTTTCATGAATTGCCATGTCACTTGAAACCATATGGGGGAATGATCAGAAAACCAAAAATTTGATAGTGCCTACACTAGAGAAGAAAAACCATTATCAAAAGAAAAAACACGATTGGTTAAACATCATTGCTTTATCTAGGTGCTTTACAATCTAAGCGAGGCCCTCCCTGAGATTGGTTCAGGTGTGCCACACTTTGTTTGTAAACTAAAATATTAAATTAGGGTCATAAAATCCCCATTTATTGCACATATGATGGGTTTTATTTGTTGATTCTAGATCTAGCACTGAAGTTTCTCCCAACAAGCTAGTGTGTTGGCCCTGTCACACGATAGTTAAGTCTCGTGTGTTCACCCAAAACATGCATTGAAAGACCAATGCCCAAAGTTTTTGTAGCACAAAAGTGTATTTTAATCTTTTGTTATGTAGCTCTAAAGAGTTATTTATTAACATAGATATACTACTACTATCCTTCTCATCCCAGATGTAACTATCACTAATACAAGGATCACCATTATTATCTAATAGTTATGACTCAAAAAATAAAAAGATACCAATAACAAGACAAATAACTAAACCACATCCATTTCCAACACTTAGTGTATTTCATCATTCATAACACAATTTGGCAAAATTTGATATCTCCCATTATATGCTTAGTGAATTACAAGGCAAGGCTCTATTATCTATTCTCTAAGACCATCATGCAAATGTTTACAACAAGGGTATTTATACATGTTTCTCCCTGACTAAGTGTTACTTATCATTGAAGAAAAATCAAATGGTGCACAGACTCTCAACAGACTGAGAGTCATAGCACTTTACAACAAGTTCTTCCTAAGTACCTAGGGCCCTATGCCCCTAGATCCTCACTCTATGCTATATACTGGTGGGCATGTGTTCTATTCTTGGTGGGATAGTATAAAACCTCTAATCAAAATGGTTGAATTGACCCATATGAATATTTATTCTAATTGCTCTCACTTCCCACATGTTCTGCTTCCCATGCACTCACCTAATCTTTTAATTTTGTTTTGAGTCCTATGTTCTTAGGTCCCTCATGACTTGTTTTATTTTGACTGGGTCCTCTCATGCTGGGTCTTTTTATGCCATTTTCCTCTCATGCCTAGCAAGTTCCATGTCATGATGCATCTATGCCTATTAGCTATGCACCATGGTCTTCCCATGCCATGGTCCTTCTATGCTATGTTGATCTTATGCCAAAATGAGACAATGATCCTTCCATGTGATGCTAGTCCTACATGCCAAAATGGGATAATACTTAGTCAAAATTTATGGTCCAACATCACCCCACACTATTCCCTTAGTCCATCTTGGACGAATTCATGTTAGTGTCTTCCAAAAATTTGGACCCCTTCTGCTTAAGTTCCTTCCTCAAACCGTCCCAATGGGACAATGCATCGATGACTTTGGCAGTTATTCCTTCAATGACCTCTTTTGATTCTTTCAACTCCTCAAGTTGGGTTAGAGTCTTGATCTTTTTCACGTGTTCATCCAGAGTTGCACTAGCTTCCTACTGGACATATTCTAATTCAAAGACCTCCTTATCAACCTATCTTCAGAGGGTGGAAAAGCTCGTATTTAGCTATTGATGATGATTATTAATAGCATCTTCCATCATCTCAACATCTTTAAATGATTTCATGTGCTTAGTGTGGTTTTTTATTAATAGGGCAACATCAGTCACTTACTACCTCAGGACCTTTTCATCATGGACTCAAGCCTCCAATACTTTATTTGGTCATGTTAGGTATACAAAAATGCCATCCAAAATGGGCATAACTTCCCCAACTCTTTCCAAGGCACACTTTCAAACATCAACTATTGTGGTAAACTATTCAATTTGCCTCCCCTCATCACTAGTTATGGGTTACTCCTTGAGTAGTAGTTCAAATAGGGTCTCTAATTTCCCAATGGTATCCCCATCCAGAGGTACACCATCTACAATTATTGGTTCATTATTAAAAATTATTTTATAAAGGGTTAAAACCCTTCATTTTGCCTCTGTGACCTCTTAGATCTTTTGCTTCAAAGAGGCCACTTCCTCGACAAGCACTTAATTTTATGCAAATGCTCTATTGTACATGTCAACTACTTTGGCATGTTTCCATTTTGCTATGCATGCATCATAATCAGACAAAATATTTTGGCACATTATTTCCATTCCTAGTTTCAAAAATTTGCACTTTTCATTAGTGGGGTGAGCCTTTTTGGGTTAACCCTCATTAGGTCTAGCAATCCTGGATCATCCGAACCAGAAAAAATACTATCTAATTGGAGGTCAATCTTGAGCTCCTCATTGTACATCTCTAGAAGGAAGGACATTTGTTTCTTGGTGTCTAGAGTCATATCCTTGGGGTGGAATTGTTGCTAAAGATAGAGGTCCTTATTTTCTACACTGAACTAGTAATGTTCACACGTAGTGGTCAACTCTCTATGTTCCTACTCTTTTATTACAGTTGGCCCCTTTCCTTTGTTTGGGTCATGTTCAAGCTTAGCCTCTTAATGGATTCTTATGGCCATCTCACTCACTCCCACTCCATCAATATCAATATGGGGATCATCGTATGGGGCCTCTTATGCTGGGAATGGAGTCTTTTTAGAGTCTAATCTCTAGTTATGGATCTGCACTTGATGGGCCTCCTATTGGGGTGCTCACCTTGGAAGTTGTGGGGTAGATCATGTAGTAGTCCTTGGAGATGATAGGGGTGAAGTTGGAAGGGGAGGTGGAGAAGGTGGGGAAGAAGGTGGGGGAGTGGCATGAGGAGATAAGGGGTTAGGGATAGGTGAATGGGGAGGATTGGAATGAGTAGGGGATGGCAAAGCAGGAGGAGATGAAGTGTGAGGAGGGGATGGAGATGGACAAGGTGGTGAAGGTGAAGGGTGAGGTGGAGGAAGATGAGGTGTGGAGGGGTGAGAAGCAATAGGTCTAGAGGGATGCACCTCTATCATCCCTTACCACTTTTGTGGGGCCTACTACCCACTTGAATTTACACTCAACTCCAATCACCTCCTCCATAGTTGTGGTTCCTAAGGGAGTCTTTTTTTGGGGTCTTCATCTTGGAGTGGTGGTGGGGGCGTAACATATAAAACAATTTGTAAACTTTCTCCCCAACCAGAATGTCCTTAATCTTGATGTTCGTTAAGTTTATCTCCAACCTCTTCACATATGCCTTCTTTCTTGGATATACATACATTTTTTGGACGGTGTGGATTTCCACATCAATCCTATCCACTTGAAAAATAATATATTTCACATCATATATCCGATTAACAGAGTCTATGAAGTATTGTGTGGAGAAGGCATATGGTAGCTTCAGCCATGCTAAAATCTCTCCCAAAGGATTCATGCATATGCATGCAGGGGAGTAATGTTGCTTTACAGTAAATTGTGCTTTATTTGTAGACTAGGGGGTAAGTTATTTAGAATGCATCACTCATTCCAAAATGCCAACTTTGTCCCATCAAACCAATACCTCATCTTTACCTTGTATGAGGGCACTAGTGATATGTTGGGAACAAGTGAAAGCTTTGAAGCGGTCGGTGGGGGACTTGTGAGTGGGAGGGTACACCCACTTTAATGAATCCGAACTATAATATGGCACCCTAATTTCTTCAAAGACCATTAGTAAGAGGATTGATCCCTAGGGAAACTTGTACTTGGATATCTTATGGGCCTTCACTACATCTTTGATTATTTTGTGGATAAATTACAATGCCTAATTGTACTTTAGTCCCTATGTTACTAGGTGAGCAATGTATATGTGGGCCATGTCCACCTAATTCCAGCAATCAATCTCTGATCTTGGTAGAAATGATATGTGTCATGAATCCGAAGGTAAAATCTTACAAGTTTTTTATATGCATAACATGCCCCTACTTTTGGTACATTAGTGCAGTGGCAATCCTCTGAATCTCCTTCATATCAACTAAGTCATCCATCACATTCATCCTTGTGCACTGTAGTCCCATGAATTTATTGATCATCTCAAGGGTGATCTTCATGTTGCACCCAGTGAAGTAGATGCAGTCATCATGGACATGTGAAAAGAGGAACTGTACTACCTCTATAGGTTTCCCAAAATATGGCAATTTAAAAATTTGGAAGACGCATGATTAGTCTAGCTAGTTTTTAATGGACAAGTCATAGACCACTTGATTTCTTGTATTAGTGGTCTTGACCTCGATATAATTTTGGAGCTCCACTTCATTCCCCAATTCATGGTGGTTATAATCAAATATGGTGGCAATAGATACTTTGGAGACCCAGTTCTTTGCATGTAGGACTAACTCTAGGTATTGCATCTCCTCTATCAATAGAGATGGAGGTGGAGATGCTTGGGTGTTCTGTGTTGCTAACATTTGTATCTACTTCCCTTTCTTGACCATCTTTTCCATTTCTTATTCCATGGATTCTCTCACCTCTCCTTCTACAAATTGTCCTTATTCTGGTCTTTGTTCTTGGTTCTCTGAAGCCTCTTCTCTAATAGGGAACCAGTCTCCTTTGCTTAACTCTTCCTCCTCTGGTATAGTTGGTAGTTGTTCAATTCTCTTAGCCTTTTTCTTAGGTAGTATTACCCTTCATGGACCCTGAAGGTTAATGTACAATCATCCCACATTTATAAATGAATACGTGGTGGCAGACCAACTTACTTTAGCTTTATGAGCTTCACGCCTCATCAATGGCATACCTATTTAGGTAACAACCTTCGTCAATGGTAGAACTCTAAAAACTCACTTATTTCCACCAATTTGGTCTCCTCTTGCCTAGGTAACAACTTTCATGACTTTTCCAAATACAAACACTCTACTCTGCTCAAGAATTGCGTAATTCGATCTTAGTGTGATCTGATTATCTAGTTTGTCGCTTGTTCTTAGCAGTAACACTTATAAACTTATCACAAGGTAAAGTGTGAAATGGCTTTAACATTCCTATTTATAGGCTCTTTAGGTGGGTTTACCTTCATTAATTCCTTCCCTCTCCCCATCACTTCTAGTCAAAAATTTAAATATGTTAACTACCACCATATTTCAAACCTTACATTATGTATTTAATGCCTTAACTATTTTGTCCCATCATTCTATTCACATTCTTCTTGCCTCATCGCATTAATGGCCCATCCTTTCTCATGATTTTATTATAAGTGGGTGACAATTGGATCCCACCCTTTCGAGGTGGTGGAAGATAATTATCCCTTTTTAAATTTCTAATATATGGTGGGAACCTTACCCATTAGTGCCTTTAATAGCTCATGTGCCCTTAATAACTTGTGTGCCTATACAACTTATGTGCCTAAATATCTTACGTGCCCATTTAATTTTGTGCTTTCTATTTGTAACTTTACATGTAACTTCATACCCCACACTAAAATGGTTTGTGATCCTCCACAAAAACATAAAAGCACAAATTATCAAAAAGAAAGAATTGCAAGCAACAGAGGCAACACTTTTATTGAAAGTAAGAAATCCTAATCTAATGGCATAAGCCTTATTGATTACAAAATTCAATTATTCAGATGTGAAATAAGGTTGAAGTTGACTCCCATTATAGTGCCCTAGGAGGAACTTTCCATCCATTCATTTTAGCTGACAAGCCCCGATAGGTCAAATGTTATGTATTATGAAGGGACCATCCCAATAGATACAGAGCTTCCTAGGGTGGTGTGTGAACCTGGAGTCATGTAACAAAACTTTCATGCCTAGAGACAAGATTGTATTTTTTAGATAGAGATCATGTTAGGCCTTCTATTTGTGTTTCTCAACACGCTAACTCCAATCGGTGAGAAATCGAGTCTCATCGAGTTTAATTAAATCATCTAGTCATGCTTTCAAATATGTCTCATTATCTAATTTTCCCATACATGTTAAATAAAGAGATGGGACCAAGAACTCCACTGACATAACCACTTCCTTTCCATACACTAATTTAAATGGTGTGCTTTTATTGAGATTCTTGTATGTAGTTTGGTAGGCCCAAAGTACTACAGAGACTCTATCATCCCAATTAGTTCAGCCAACATTGTAGATTTTTGTTAAAATGGTACCAAGGATCTTGTTGAAAGCTTCAACAGTTCCATTGGTCTGTGGGTGGTAGGGTGTCATCTTATGATGTACAATCATGAACTCGATCAACAAGATGCGAATCATCTCGTTCAAGAAGTGGGTTCCCTAATCATTGGTGGAATTTAGGGGACATATAAACCATGTTATAATGTTCTACTAGATAAATTGCATGGTAGTTATTGCATTACAGTCCTTTATCAATACTACTTCAGCCCAGCACATGAGGTAGTCAGTCACTATAATGATGTATCAAGAACTCGTTCATCATCCTAATGGAGTGATGGGCCCAAAAAAATTGATAGCCCATTTATCAAATGGTTTTTAAGAAGGAATGGGTTCAAAATGCATAACATCTCTCCTATCAAGTTTACCTACATGTTGGTAGACATCACATTACCGAACATATGCCTTAGCATCCTTGAATAGATTTGGCCACCAAAGTTCAATGTGTAACACCTTACGCATGGTAGCCTCACTAACATAGTGTCCTTTGGCAATACCTTCATGAACTTCTTGTATTACCTCAGGGTGCTCATGTTGCATTACACAATGGTGAAGCACCTCATCATGATCCATCTTATAAATATCTTCAATTATAATCTGATAGGGTGTAGTGCGGACCACAATTTGCTTTCTCTCTTATGTGGTGAGAGAGTCAAGAATGAAGCCAGTGTTTAAAAATGTTAAGATAGCTTCTTGTTCTTCAGGTACCCATACAACTCAGAAGAGTTATACATCAAGAAGATCATCTTTTATGGCACACGAGTCTTCTCCATTCTCAATCCAAGATAGGTGGCCAAGGTCATAGTTAGCCTTTCCTAGTTTTACCATTACAGAAAATTGGAATTCTTAGAACAGGACAATCCATCGATAAATTCTTCCATGTAGCACTGGTATGTTCATAAGGTATTTCAAGGCCTAATGATTTGTGTATATTGTAAAAGGAGTGGCTAGAAGATATTTCCTAAACTATTGTAAAGCATAGACTATAGACAAAGCCTCCCTCTCAGTAGTGCTATAATTTATTTGAGCTAGTGTCAACTTCCTACTAGCAAACTAAATTGGGTGGTCTAAATATCCTTCACTTAGTTGTGCAAGAATCATGCCAACTACCATGCCAAATGCATCAATATGGACATGAAAATGCTTTGTCCAATTCGGGAATTATAGGATAGGATCAGTAACCAACTTTTATTTGAGTGTTTCAAAGGCTACCTTACAAGAATTAGTCCATATAAATTGTTCATTGTGCTTTAACAGTTCTTCCAAAGGTGTGACGATCTTAGCATACCCGTGAATGAACTCTCTATAATAGCCCATGTGCCCTAAAAAGGCTGACACCTCACATTGATTCTTAGGTGTTAGTAGATATAGAATCACAAAGACCTTTGTTGGGTCCACCAAGAGTCCTTCCTTACAAATAATATGCCCAAGAAGTACACCAACAGGTGTCATGAATAGGCACTTTTTCAAATTTAAGGAAATTTGTAACACCTGATAGCACTCAAGCATGAGTTTGAGATTAACACAATGGTCCTTGATGAACCCATATACCATCTAGTCATCCAAGTAGACTAGGAGGCATTTGTGAATGAAATTTTTAAAATATTCAACTGCTATCTGTGAAAATATGGTTGGGGCATTTTTCAACCCAAAAGGCATCATAGTATAGGCAAAAGATCCCCATTCTATAGCAAAAGTTATTTTAGACTGGTCTTCCTCATCTATTTGGACTTGGTGGTACCCCAAGAATCTGTTTATAAAAGAGTATACTTCACACCCAACAACACCCTTTAAGATTTCCTCCATGAAAGGCAATGGAAAGGGGTCCATCACATAAGATGCATTTAACACATGGTAATCCACACAGATACAGATACGCCCATATTTTTTGATATTGATTACCATGGGGATGACCCATTCAAATTTGGAAATGGGAGTAATCACTCTGACACAGAGCATGTTATAAATCTCTTCCTTCACTTGTGCCCAAAGATTAGGGTTCATCCTAATGGTCATTTTTTCATAGGGTGAGCATTGTCGACTAGCTTAATGTGCATCTTTCTTAGATATGGATGGAATCCCTTCATTTATCTATAATTTATTGGAAATACACCCTGATATTCTTTTAACAACTCAAATATTTTTGAAATCTTTGTGTCAGTCCAATAGTCTCCAATTGTCACCATCTTTGGCTCTTGTTCCACACTAATGTTCCATTGAATAGTTTGAATGGGCCCATGATAGGGGTTATCCATTGGAGAACTTGCATCTTAAACTATTTGTGAACCAATACTTGTAGGAACATCTAAATGGTTGGTCAAGGGGTTGAGTGAAGTAGATCCCTCACCTTCACCAACTTGAAAGATGAGTTTTTGCTTTCCCAAGAAAATCTCTTCACGTCGTGCTTCCTTAAGGACTAGAGTAGGCATATGAGTTGGAGGTGTTGAAGGTTCATTGAAAAAGTGTAAATTTTACTCAAGTTCTTGATGGATGTTCTATAGGTGATATTCCAGAGGACTTGGGTCTCTGAGTACCATTTCACGCATGCCCTGGAGAGTAAGGTGTAAGTCCATACTTGGTGAATAATAGGATAGCGCTAACTTCATGTTCTCCTTTAGTAACTACCAGAACCTTGTACCCATGTGCCTCTCTTCATGAATGTACCTTGCCCATGCCCAAGTATGTAAAGTCCCATAGAATACATGTACCCAGAGGTATTTTGGTAAGAATGTTTCCTCAACTTGTTATATTGTCTCATAAGCCTCAATGTGAGATTCAGGTACTTGTGCATTGTTATAACTAAGTGTTCCCCTGATCTTATTGTCATGATGAAATCTAAGGTGTAGAGAAGATCACACTTGATCCTAGTACAAGAGGTGCTCTTTATAAGTATGCCACCTTCTAACGATAGTGCCATCAAAAATATGATATAATGACCTCATCCGATCATTCTCAGTATCATTTAACTCTTTGAGATGTTGGATAAAGTCATGTACCTCCATTTGTCCTTGGAATCATGGGGATTCATCAAGTCTTTATAGTGGTGGTCCCATCAGTGGCCCCTTCATTGCTAAACCCATAAGGCAAACAAACTTGTGATGTTTGTGATGTTGATGGTGCTATATACTCTCCCAATGAGATCATAATCACCATGGGCCCAATAATTACATGCATTTCTTGTAGTATCAAAAATTAATTGGGTATCCATCCATAGTAGAATACCATCTTGGGTTGGATCACGTTGCTCATCATTTTGAGTTGTGACATTGTTTAAGCAGTTGATGTCTTCATCCACATTGACATGTTCTATATAAGGGGGTTCTTGTGCTTGATATAATGAGATTACAATGCATTGATCAACATTCTCAAAGCTAATGTATCACTTTTTAAAAAACTCAGGTCTACATTATTCTCATAGCACCAAGGCCTTCCTAGTAGGTTTGGGTAATTGTCAGCTTTGGCTAACTCTAGAACCTCAAAATTTGCTTTGAATGGTTCTCCAAGTATGTTGATTATGGCATTCTTGAGGACCCCAAATGAGTGAGCACAAGTCTTATTAGCCATGAATAAGACATGAGGTGATGGTTGTATCACTAAACTATACATTTTGTGCCATGTGTCCTTAGTGAGGACATTAACTTCTATGCCAGTATCCACTAAAATGTCCCTAATCACCCATTCATAGATGGCAGTGTTAACCAAAATTTCTCTATCTTCTAGGGGAGTAGATGAACTAGGAGTGTCCTGATGTCGAGTATGATTTAAATAGTAGTCTTCACTTTGTCAAATTATATGAGGATGAACCTCATTTTATATTCAAGCTTGACTCTTAAGCCAAGCACTAAATTGTGGAATGATATCCACATCAAG
This sequence comes from Torreya grandis, assembly GCA_037957365.1. Taxonomy (NCBI): domain Eukaryota; kingdom Viridiplantae; phylum Streptophyta; class Pinopsida; order Cupressales; family Taxaceae; genus Torreya; species Torreya grandis. The sequence goes on along the minus strand of JARHVA010005172.1, from coordinate 1,041,986 downwards.
CATCCACTTACATAGTTCTTGGAAGTCATCATAGGCCACAGTTTGGAGCTCAACTTCTCTTTACACAGCAATGTGTTGTGTCAAGTCCTTGTCTTTGAGGTATCGAATCTTGCCTTGGAGTTATTGTATAAGTGCCTTTATATCTTGAAGGAAATCCTTTTGTTACTGAGCATCAAGATACTTTCTAGCTCATGGTTCTTCCCATTGTACCTTCTCTAGTAGATTAGTTGATTGGGTCTATCCTCTGCTATGGGTGGTAATGTTTACTTGTTGAACAATGGGGATGGTTGAGCATGTGTGCCATTATAGTTTATCAATTCAAATCATACCTGCACCCTTTTCATTTTGTTCCTTACTAATAGCTGCATATAGATAAGGGCACTCTTCCATCATATGGTCCTTTTTACAAAATGCACATGTTGGGTACTATGAGCAATCCCTTTGATAGTGGTTTGAAGAACCACATTTGTAATAGGTTATTAGTGGAAACCAACCACCACCTCATCTTGTCCTCTCCCTCACCCATGGTATCCACCATTGTCTTGGGTATTAGCTATTGAATTTTGGTACGTGCGACATGCTCGAGCTTCATGGATATCATTGACCAATCATCAATCATTGGTTTCATAAGTGTAGGCATCACAAATCTTACAATACTCAAACACCTTAGTGTGCATAGCCTGTTGCAAAAGAGGATAAGAACAGACATCATGTTCTTCAAGGTAGATCTCACATGTTTGTTTTACTACTACATGGATATTCTTGCGTGAGCAGTTGTTCCTTGTATGCCCTTTAGCTTCACAATCGGTACACCATACACCACTACGTGTCTCATGCACATTGTTTGCCATCAACTTTTCAATTTTTGATTCTATGGATGTTACGTATGCCTCCATAAAGGGACTAATCATGGTATCCATGCTTCTAATCACTTCAGTGTGAAGGGCAGCTTCCAGAGCATTGCATGCATTGGCGAAGGTTCTTTGTGATAGAGTCCATCAAAAAGATAAAAATAATTCTCCCACAAACCATTATACATGTTGAGCAGGGTTTATTTCAAATGATAATTTAGAAAGCAAGGTTTTGAATCATGCATGATACTCACGTACATTCTCTGTAAGTCCTTGCTTTATGTCCTTCAATGCCACTCTATTTTGTTGCTCAAACTCAGGAATGTCAAATTCTTGCAGGAAGGTTGCTTTGAGCTGATCATATTCAACCATCACTTGTTGAGGGTCAAATTTCTGATACCACGTGTGTGTGTGATCTAAAAGCATAGTTGTAAACTGCATAGCCTTACATTCAAAAGACATGATGACATGTGCTCTCTAAATCAGTTCACACTTGTGGACATGCTCAACTACACTATCTACCCCTTGGTATTCAGGTAAGTGCAATGTCATCTCATAGTAGTTGTGGTTGAGAAGGTGGTTTTTGGGAAAATCTAGCTCCTATTCCATGAGGAAAGGGTCCACTCCCACCTGCACCTCCTCCTAATCCTCCTCTAGTGCCTCCAGTAGCAGTGCCCATGGTAAGAGGTGTGGTAGAGGATTGGTTACCCAAGTTTGGGCATGTATTTTGGCCTTGAGGACCAGACCACTAGGCATCCCAAATTATGCCATAAAATTCCTTTGAAGGGGGAAATATAATGTAAAATTTGAATAAATGTCTAATGGCCTAGTTTTAGTCTCCCTTACCAGTTCAATTTCTAACTTTGTATTGTTTGTATCCCAATTTCATATATGTACTTTGTGTAACTCAAAGGCATGAGCACGCACTATGGTGGGGGAGCCTAGTTGATTCAAACTTGGTTTTTTGACTCTTAAAGTCCAGCTCAGTTCTCCTTCGTAGGATAAAAGTGGCAAAGAATGTGTCTCAAAAGTGATGGGTTCCTCATGCATGTTCACTTCCCTAAGACTCCTTACATCACTCTTAGAGGTCTCCTGGTATCTTTCCATGCTGCTAACTCCCATGATCCTTTGTTGGGATTCATCATACTTTTGTTTCCATAATGCTCGTTGGTTTGTTACCATGTTGAATCCACAATCTTCAATCAACCTGTAGTCTCCCCTTCCAAATGTGTGGCCTATGCACAGGAGAATTTAGCCCTCCATGAGTATAGTTTCCAATCCAAGGTCAACAATTAATTTCTTAATTTTGAAGGTGAAAAGTGTTAGATAGTGATCCCTCGGATCTAAAATGTATTACAATTTGGCTTCTTCAAGACATGAATAAGTGGCCACAATGTACTCCAAAATGTATTTGTTCTGAAATCCTCTCCACTAATAGTTAACTGTTCACATCCATGGAACTCCAAGTCATGCTAAAATCCTCTACCTTTCAAGCGTCCAAGGCTGACACCTTCCAATATTTTTGGATCATCCTTGAGCATATGTTATTATCCAAGCATGCAAGAGAACTGGGACCTCGAAAAAGAAAGTTTTATACAAGGAACTATAGAGATTATGCTCTACCCACTATTGTGTAGAGATTCCTAGCTCAAGATACAGAACTAAACAATTATCTTCAACATTTGTAACCCATTATTTTATGTGCTCCAACGTAATGTGCTCAAACATTTTCCCATGATTGTGCTTCGTATCCTGGAAATGGAACCAAAATGTTGGGTTTTGTTTGTTAATTCTAGTCCCAGTTCTAAATTTTCCCCCAACAAGCTAGCGCATTGGCCCTATCACGCGAGAGTTAAGTCTCGCATGTTCATCCAAAGCATGCAATAAAAGACTAGTTCTTGAATTTTTTGCAGCATAGTAGTGTATGTTTGTTCTTCTTCCGTTATGCAGCTCTAAAGAGTTATTTAATAACACAGATATACTACTACTATCCTTCTCATCCTGGATGTAACTATCACTAATACAAGGACCACCATTATTATCTAACAATTGTGACTCAGAAAAGAAAAAGATACCAATAACAAGACAAAGAACTAAACCACGTCCATTTCCAACACTTAGTGTATTTCATAATTCATAACACAATTTGGTAAAAATTGATATCTCCCATTATATGCTTAGTGAATTACAAGGCAAGGCTCTATTATCTATTCTCTAAGGCCATCATACAAATGTTTACAATAGGGGTATTTATATATGCTTCTCCCTGACCAAGTGTTACTTATCATTAAAGAAAAATAAAATGGTGCATGGACTCTCAATAGTCTGAGATTTGTATCACTTTACAACAAGTTCTTCCTGAGGACCTAGGGCCTTATGCCCCTATATCCTTTCTCTATGCTATTTACTGATGGTCGTGTGTTTCGTTCCTGGAGGGGTGGTACAAAACCTTTGATCAAAATGGTCAAAGTGTCTCATATGAATAGTTCTTCTAACTACTCCTGCTTCCCACGTGCTCCTCTAGTCTTCTAATTATGTTTTGAGTCCTATGTTCTTGGGTCCCTCATGACTTGTTTTATTTTGACTGGGTCCTCTCACGTTGGGTCTTTTTACACCATTGTCCTCTCGTGCCTAGTTCCATGCCATGATGCTTTTGCACTTGTTAGCTACGCGCCATGGTCCTTCCATGTCATGCTAGTCTTGCACCAAAATGGGACAATGATCCTTCCACTTAGTCAAAATTTAGGGGCCAACAACTTATAATACCACATACCCCTTTCACCAACTATCCAATGCATTGGTAAGTGGACCATTTTGTATTTAAGAGATGCCACCATATTAAAGTCACCACATATTACCCAATGAGCATTGGGAAGATCATCTGTAATTCATCATTACAAATGGGTATGCTCAATGGTGTCATTTGAGGCATAAATATTAATAAATCCGAAGTAATGGCTTTCAATGCTAAAAAGGGATCATACTAACTTGTTGGTGGGGTCCACACCAGATTGTACTAAGTACAGCCACCACCTTGGAGAAATAAATGTGATCACACCTCCATGTCCTACTTCATGATTACTATACAAGATAATACTATCGTGTCAATAGAGTTATTGACTGTCGTCAATAAAAAATCCACCACCTTCACTTCTTGTAGACAAAGAATGTTTATCTCGATAAACTTCCTTCTAAAATCATGCACAATAAACTTGTGTTTTAGGTCTGTAAGACCCCGAACATTCCATGAAAAGCAATTCATAGATGACGAGTGTCAAAAGACATATCCTCAGAGTTTGGGCCTTCTAAATAATCATAATGCTTCTATAAAAAGTGTCCACTATTGGCATTTAAAAAACCATCAAATTATTTCCTCGCAACAAGATCAACTTGATACTCTCCTTTCTCCAACTCTTTGTGCCTCTTAGGAGGGCTACAAGAGCCTTTGGGTGCATCTTGTCGAGCAAGAAGTGGAAAAGTGATTCGTTGTGAGTCTAAACAAATAGAAGAACTGGGCCAAGTAGCCTCAAGACCCTAGAATAAAACATTGACAGCAAGAGGTGTGTTAAAGACCCAAAGTTTTTCTATTACTTTTAGGGCTTCAGCCTAGGAAGGCTCTTTCTCAGCAAGAGTTTGGTCCTGTGAGCCATTACTTGTTGACGGTTTGCCTCCTTTAGGATTTTTTGTGCTTAAGTTCATGGCTTTGGTGTAGTTTTTATTCTTTCCTACCATAGTACAACCATCCTTAGTTGGTTTTTTTCTAGCTTCTAGAGAGGGCTTAGGAAGAGAGGATGAGTGATTGGGCGTAATGTTGCGGGCTAGCTAAAGGGGACAGTCCTGAATTTAATGGTTGGTATCTTGGCAACGAAAATAGGTGTTGGGCAAGTTGATATATAGGACTTGTTGAGAGTGTCTCACATCCCCAACTTGAATTTCCACAAACTCCTTGAGGTCCCAGGAGAGGTCTACTTCTACACAAACTTGCTTTTGCGATCCAACAGAGTAGAACCTATTTATCTCATAGCAGACAACCCGACCTATGGAGGAAGCTATCTGATGAATAAAATACCAATAAGGGAGTGGAAGACCTAGAAATTCTATCCAAATTAGGACCTTGAGAGCAATGTGCTCCGAGACAACAGAGTCTCATGTTCAAGGGGAGAGAACCATGAGCGAGTTCTTAACATACCATGTGGCTAACTTATGGAGGATACCTCCTACATGGGAAGGGTCGGCAAAATGAAATAGGTAAAAATCCTTGGTCATATTCTAGACGCTCTCAAGCTTTATGCCATGAGCTGCCTAGTGGGCTTAAACACAGGACCTAAGCATAATTTTAGATGGAATTCAACCCACAAAATAACCTATCAAACAAAACTATTCTAGCCATTGACAAGTAGAGTTAAATTCTGGGATGGGCAAAATAACGTCAGGGTCTGAAGAGTTACCTCATGGTGGACCTTCAGGATAAACTTCCTCGGGCACTTACAGGGGGCCATTGCTCGACGCTCCACCTTTTTTCTCCACAACTATAACAACTAGGAGATAATGAGAAGTCATTAAATAGGTTGGCCTCGCCCGAATGTGATAAACCCTAAAAGGCAATAAATGCAAGTCCCGCAGGGAACCTATCAAAGGTCACAGTATGAAACAAGCTGGAATGACAGAAAATCAAGGGTCTACTTAATGGTGTGCATGGAGGAAACCCTAGCAGAGCAAAAAACTCAAAAAATATACCCTACTACCACTTAATTTTTTTTGAGAATATCCAAAATTAAATTGGATAATTATATAAAATTATAATTAACAAATAAAAAAGATAGATTGACTAAAGACATATTAAGCTAAATCAATTAAATTTATTCCAATATTTAGTATATTTGCTACAATGCAATTAAATGTAGCATCTCTTTTATCTATTCAATATAAATTTAATTATTTATTTTAATATAAATTATTAATTTATATATAACTTTATTTTATCATATCTTAAAAAATAATTTATATCACATTGTTGATAAACCTATGTTATATATTATTCTCAAATTGTTTATAATAGATTTATGATTTAAATAGAATAAATGCTCAGAGCAATCAAATAATAACAAGGTCACCATGAACCAAGTCCCTATGGGTAGATATAGTTCAGTAACAGATCTGAAAAAGCATTAGTCAAACATAATTCATGTGGTTTACTATAATAGTAGATCACACAAAATAAAAATCCTTTGTATGTACTGTTAGTCTCTTTATTAGGAAGGAAAATAGTTTGGGTGGGGGCATTCATTGTTATTAAAGCCTTGAACTGACACCTCCTAGCCATAAAGTAACAACACAACGAAAAAATGGATGAAATCATGTGCATCAATATATAATAATACTAATATATACATCGCCTAGCTCTATATATGCAATTTAATATCTACACACAACTGGATGTTAAGGGAATCCTTTTTACAAGAAACAAAGTGAAAGATATCTATAAAATCAAAACCTAGGAAGAACAAAAACTATTGCTCACAGAGACCAAAAAAATCTATGAAATTAGGCACAAGCAAAGCAACTAATGTAGTAGAAAGCAAAGACAGAGACCTTAAAAGAATGGAATGTTGGCATCCAATAAATATTCCCTTCATGATGTCATGTACAAGATTCATCATAAAAGGAAATGTGAAGAACAAATGAATACATAGAACTTGTTGCGCCAAGTCCCTATAATGTTGCAGGGGTAGGCATGTTGCAGATCCTCAAAATATAGTAGATTATAATATTAAATTGAAACATTGAACTTGAAAGCTGGAACTTCAAACATAAGACAATCATGAAACTTGGTAGATCACAAATTTCCCTTTCTAGGCTCCCACTATGGGGATGTGATATGCCAAATTAGTGTCACATTGGCATTTAGTTTACCTATGATCTACGAAACCAAAATTTTGCTTTTGTATATGAATATATCACTAGAAAAATAATATGAATTATCCAAATTGGTCAAGAACCATTTGTTGATACACATGAATCAAAATATTTGTTAATAGTCCTTTGTTAATACATATAAATCTTGATGACATCAATTCAAAACATGACAACTACACAAAATGTCCTTAGGGTGAGTTAAACTACACCTAGCACCGCTAGGGTGTGGCTTTGGGTGCATTTTGCACATGCGGTCCAATTTTGGTCAATTACATTCACCTCGACAGCGATGGTTATAACTAACAAAGTTAATTCATTAAATTGTATTAGAATTGTATGTAACTATAATGGTAGTAAGGATGTGGATGTTCCCTAATTGTAATAGATGCCTCTGCATAAGATGATTATATAATCTTTCATAAAAAATATTGTATGAACTCAATCCTGAAGGAAAGGAAAAAACATTGTTAGTATGATTTTGTTGGTGATGAAAAATACAAAATTCATAGCAACATTATAAAAAATCATCTTGTCTATCAAGATATAAGTTACGATATGACGTTCCATTTAGGGGTTTAGCTGATAAAGATACAATGTTATTGGTGGTTAAAATGTCACATTTAGCTCGTTGGGTATGGGCCAACCACCCAACAAGTAAAAGTAGAAAATTTATAAAAACACAACCTCTAGCCCAGTGTGTATAGTGCACCCCTTCCCAAACAATTAATAAAAAAATAACAAGATTACATCAACCCTACTCTTCTTCCAACTCGGCATAACCACCTCCACAAAAAGGCAAGTTGGTTGATAACTACATCATTTTATGCCAAGCATATAGGTCACCTTAATATTAGGGAAGACTATTATTTGGCAATATTGGTTTTGTGGTCAGCATTTAATTTGTGATGGATGGATACAGAGAACAATTATATGTTTAGAAAGATGGCAAGATAATAATTATTATGGCCAAGATGTTTTATTAAACAAACAAGTAGATTTAGTACCACTGACAGATATTTATTAATAATAAACACCCCTAGGGGCGTCAACATTTCTCGTGTTTGCTCATTATGCAACCTTGATACCACCACGATGCCACCTAATACCACCAAGACGCCACTTCTATTAAGGAAGGATTGTTTTTATAATAATCTAAGGACTATTTGTGCCATGACTGCCAGGGTAAATTGAACAAAAGTTCTGAAGTTTCAAGTTTAGAGAAGAAGAATAAATAATGCTTTTAATGCCAAATAGCCACCTTAACTTTCCAGGACTAAAACTGGAGATTTACAACCAAGAAGAGTACAACTATCTCATAAGGTCCATAAAAACCTTCTTAAATTTTTCCAACCATGATTCAAAACTGCTAAACTTACCCAGCTAGCATCAGGGTCTAAACAGGTAAGCTCATTAAAATTATCTCCTTGGGTGAAACCAGCATGTATCTCCCATTTTCCCCTGATGTTTATAAAATCTGCGTGGAATTCCCCAGAAGTTGGACACCACATAGAGAAGAATCCGAAGAAGAAAGGCTTTGTGGATCGCCTCACATATTAGCAAGCCTAAAAGAGGTTTCACGTCTAAGTGATGTAAAAATTCACCGTCGCTACTGCCGCTGCCATTATGCATGATGTTGTTACCATTATACAAAAATTTCAAACATCCAATTCATCAATTTTCCATTAAACCCCATCCACAAAAAACTAAAAACACTCATAAATTAAGAAATCTAGAGCCCATGAAAAAATAGAAAACAGAAAACCCACCTAAGAATGGTGCCATCTCGCTGAATTCCATGCTCCATATAATATAGCTCCCAACAAGAATTTTCCATTTGCATTCCAACCTGCCCAATATGAATACTGATAAAATTAGGCATACGGAATTGATATTAGGCGACTTAGTTTTTTAGAAAAGGCCCTCTATGAAACTATGTCCTACACTAGATTTCGGAGCCCAAATAATATTAAAGACACCAAAGGAAAAAATAATGCATAAAACGAACATGGAATTAGGGAACATCTCAACTTTATCCTTGGCTTCCATGCCCAGATCTGTCTCGAACTAAAACCAGGTACCAAAGCATGAATTGTGAGCATATATGGATCCCCTGCAAAAAGAAATCACTGCATTAAAACCGAGCTTTTATGGCCACGCCTTAAAATGGCGGCTCTGACCAGCAGTGCATCAAGCTTCTAAGGACTGCATCTCATATATGTGTGTGTGTATGGAACGAAAACAAATAAGTTAAATACCATGTAGATCAATTATACCATTTGTTCTTCCAAATATTGGAAACTAAGAACAAAATTAAGATCACCATGGGAGATCTCTAAGGAAACATGTTGTCTAATCTTTGTATGCCATCACTAGCCAAAATCGAATGTGTTCTCGAAAATTAACAAAGCAATACATCCATTTTTGCAGGGTAAAATTTTGAAAACCGTTGCTTTAATAGATTGGCTAATAGAATCAAGCACTTAGAAGATTCCATCAGCAATCTAGTGTTACCAAAATTTTGGGCAACGATTAACAAGCATGTAAGCAGTCGTGGAACCATTTTCTGAAGTGGCTCGCTAATTTGTTCAAGCAAGTTCATCTCTAGCATACTGGTTGCCATGGCTTGTAAAACTAAGACAAAGCAAGAAACAAGAGCAAGCAACCTTTGCAATCGCTGGGGAGTTGCATCATGAGCCAGTACTTCCACATCTCCCAAAAATTTAGATAACAAGTTTTTCTTCCACGGGCTTTCCAACTGTCATAATGATTGACAGAACGCAGACCTAAAATCACGTATTTATAATTTATTTCATACCTTTTCCATCAGGGGAATCAATGCCAAACAATAGATATAAAATCTGCATTAAATTTAGCCTCAAACCCCGTGAAGTGGCTAATAACATGTAAAATTTTGACCAATCACAATTCAATAAAAATAATATTAAATTTAATTACTTAAAAACCCTACATCTTACCTTCTTAAAAATTTTACATAGTATAATGCATGGAAAAAGAAATGGTTTGATTGGCCAAAATACCCAAAAATAATAACCCGTTAAACAAAATTGATTGCTATAGTTCCTCTCTTCGGGACTAATAATAAGAAAAAACCGTTTGATTAAATTGGTAAAAACAAAACTTTTATTTTAACTGCAGGTTAAGGCACGAAAAATTTAGAAAACCATAACCGTTTAGCTGCATTTTATCTCATTCTTAGCCGTAGATTGAAGGTATGACGATTTTTTATTGAAAAAATGTGTTTTTTTAACGCTGCAGTAACATTACAGTTGACAGAAAAAACACCCGATATATGTTTCTAATCACCACAGACATTAATAACACTTGCTTTGATCTGAACAAAAATTTGGCATACAGCAATAAAAGCTATAAAACGAGTTAGTTATTTTATAACAATGCATTTTAATTTTTGTTTTTAAATACATGCCAAATGCTTTCATAGGTCAGTTAATCAAAGCATATAAGCGTATGCCAACAGCTTTCATAGCTCAGTTGGTTAGAGCACCCGTTTAGTAAGCGGGAGGTCATGAGTTCAACTCCCATTGAAAGCAGATTTTATTGCTTCGCTTACGGTTACAGGCAATATCCAGCAATGGACGGATTTATTTTTATTATTTTACTTCAGATTTTGATGACTCTGATTTTTAATATCATACGGAAAACCATGAATAGTTATATATATAATTAAAAAAACAAATTTTAAACCCAAAAAAATCTTAACACCTTATATGACAAAACTTAGTTAATTAGTCATATGTTCAACTTTTTTGAACACTATAATGCAAACAACTAATTTCAATTATTAAACTTTCAAAGGGACTCACTGTGGAGTACAAATTGTGGGAGGATCAATTTTTAGCAGTCTTCTTTTCTTTTCTTTTTCAATGATATACATTGAATAAATGACACATTTGAGAGAGTACTAATACATTAATGATTGATTGATTAAACTGACAAATATATTTTATTAAGATGTACATCATTTAGATTATAAATTAAATTTGGAGAAATGGATACCCCTCAACTTTTGACATTAAGCCGAATGATTATTTATATACTCAATACTAATACATATTATAAACCCCAAAATCAAAGGCGACCAACAAATCTGAAGTGGCTTAAGGGATTATGAGATTATGAAGGAACAAGGAGCAAAAAGTCAAATAAATAACAGTTCATGAACTTGTCTAAAATGACTTAGAAGATTATGAGATTATTAAAAGACAAGGAACAAAAGATCAAATAAATAGCAGTTCATGAACTTGATAATCCTCAACAATTGTTAAAGAAATAATTTAAAAGCACCCCTTAGGGTGCTACACCTCACCTTTATTTGTGAAATTAAAAAACAATCGAAAATATTATTAAGTTCAAGAATTTTAGATGGAGGAGGCCAGTCATTAGTGTCACCTAAAAAAGGTTTATCTCAAACCTCCAACAAAAAAAGTTACAAGAAGAATCATAATTAATTATAAGATAAAATACTTTCAAACATTGTTGAATCATCCACATCTAGGCCTTTCATGTTGTCTCCGTCCTCGCATATATATATAGAATGAATGAATGAAAGATTTTAATAACGTCCACAAGACCAAGCAGTCTATGGGTCCGAGGGCTGTAAAAGCACTACCTTTTGTTAACACAACTCCATGGTATGAGTGCCACCCCTCCAATCATATAAAATTTCAGACCTCTTTTCGATGCTAACTCTTCTACTGTAGATTTTGGTTTAAAAGTCTATACAAATGGAGATGCTAGTCTTGGGGGAGTGTTACAGGTTTATTGTGGTATGAATGTTGTTTTACAAGCACTCGGTAAGATCTAAAATCGCTAGGCATGCACCATACTACATGGCTTGATGATATTCCACTGTGCACTACGTATACCTACTTAAGGTTAACCGCTCACAGACAAAGACATGTTCCACATTGTGAGATGCAAGTTTATCGTGTTGTCTATTTTGCATTTCCTCGTCTTCATGCAGGCCTAGAGTATAAATTGGAAGATTTATAGACCTTGTGATTTTTTTAATAACCTTTGTTACAGTTGACAAAACCGCTTGTCATTCATTGTGTTCTTCCTATTGTTGTCTCTGTCTTATAAACTTCCCTTGTTCGTGATGAAAGAGCATTTAGCTCTGCTAGTCCTCCTCAAAGGCACAATGTGAATTTGAAGAGACAAGGAAATGCTCATGGTCATAACAAAGAACCTTTATATTTTGATATTGCCCACAAAGAGGTCCCGTACTGAAGCTATGTCATAATACTATTGTAACCTATCAGTTCCAGACAATGAGAATGCCCGCATTCTTCAGCAGGAGAACATCAAATTCCAACGGTGATCAAATCACCAGAGGGTGCAGGACCGCCTTGACAGTAATGATGGTGTACATAATACAAGAAATGTAGGAGTCGATAATAGGATTGATCAATTCAATCATAACCTGTATCTTTGACAAAACCCTATCTGCAATATTCAATTCAAAGTCTCAGGTGCGCTCAGTCCTAAAGAGTAGAGAGCGATGTCAATACAACAATTCAATGGGTGGAGGAGGTAAGGCAAAGTACAATGGAGATCGGGAAGCTTATGTCTGCAAATAGGCTAATGTTATACTAAGCTGAGGGTGAAGGGATAGCGCCCATGCATTATAGTTTCCTTTGCAGGACTGCAAAGCCTTCTTGAAAATCCGAAAACAAGGTCAGGTTACAACTATTTTCATTCTAGGAGTCCAGGGACAGGAGGGGTATAAAGCACTCGGATAACCTTGGAGAGCTCCTGTTAAGTGATTTCTGTGCATTTCCTCCAAGGGCATTGGCAAGGCCAAGATTGTTCCCCAACTCTGTTACACGCTGAAAACACACTGGGTTGTAACATATACAGATTCACTAAAAAGTCCTCTTGTCCATGCATGGGGGATCCCATTCGCCATGCATGGCATACCGGCTGGACTTGAACACAAAAACATACTAGCCTTTTATTATTTTCAATTTATTTTATCATGGATGGTACCGATTAGATGTCAATGTTGATATAAGTTGCAGGATATCTATATTCTATTGAAAAGTAGTAGGAAGGTACTTGAGACTCTCTTTTCCTCGAGTGAAATAAATATAAGCTAGTAAAACAATAACACAGCTTATTAGATGTCTGGTTCACTGTCTGAAAAAAAAAATCATGAAAATTAACACCGGCAAGGCACCCCAAAAATGACCATTAGTGACTGTAGATAAGTTTATAACGTTGTTTACAATCTTTTCAAGCCATACTTGCAGGTTGTTCATCTTCCATACAAACAACAACTCAATTTTTTTTCTGATTGTTCATAAAACTGAAAGGTTTATAAACTTGTAAATAGCTATTTTCATAGTGCTCAAGCAAACTTCTTTAGTAATCCCATTCAAATTCTTCAATATAATTAACCAAATGAAAAGAAAAAACATTTCTAGCAGTTGATACCCTGCCCAATATATACTATCCAAGGCTCCAAAATGAACCATCCAAGGCTAAATCTATTTATTTCCTTTCCAAACTCAATAAATTAAGCGTTCCTTCATTCTTAGAAACTTCCTTTGCACTCAAATTTTGGTAAATACAATAATGTCGTATTTGAAGTTATTGAAATGGCTATGAATAAAAAATTTCCATAGGTAGCAAAGAAAATTAACAAATATTCTTCAGTTAAATTTTCCTTTAATTACAAATTGTACCTTATAGTAAACAAGTATTAACCGTGGCAAATTCAAACAACAGCATTCATAATTGAGGAAACTGCTTCCAAGCATTGATAGAGTCGAAAGAAAGATGTTTAGTAAACATAGTTGAGTTAGAAATGTCTTAAAAGGACTATTCACAAAAGGCTTGTTTAAGAATGCCCCGTCTGATTACCAGTGGCTTTCAGAGTACATAAATCTCAAGAACCCATTGTTTTTATGATCTACAGGAACTGACAGTTTACACAAAAAACCCAGAAAATGCTCCTAATTACAGCAGACACTCCCGCTGTGAACAACACTAGCCCTGGCAAAGAACATCGTCAGTAAAAGGATTCTATCAATTCAAATCTCTAGTAAAGCTTCATTTGTGATTAACATAGGAGACTTTGGCTCTGATCCATGGACCCTCAAGCGATAAATACATGTATGTGAAGGGCTACCATGATTGGATAGTACATCTAACTTTATCATGTTAATGAATTTCCCTGTTGACTGAACCGGCAAATTGAATGTTTGTGCACTGCCTCTCTCAAGATCATAACTAAACTCTCCCAGCAGAAACATTTTGTCAGGTTCCACATTTGCATCATCCTTGTATTGACTTAGCCACCCAAAAATACGAAAATCCTTTGGAGCACTTGATCTGTCATAAGCAACACTCTGCAAGGATCAAATTATTCGTTAGTCAGGTGAAAATTGGCAGACAGCAATACAGCTGGAGGAATGTTTGCTCTGGATTAATGTAGCGCTCTGAAAGAATATAATTTCATATTTTATAATTTTAATATAACAGACATCTTCTAAATAATTTTACAAAATTAGGACAGACTGAAGCTCATGTTAATTCTGAATAACCAGTAATTTCCCCAAGAGAACCAAAATAACTACAAGCCAAACCATGTTTTATTGTATTATACATTGAATAACCACAAATGGCTAAGAGTAGAACAAAAATTGCATTGACTAAGAACCATTTACTGCAACCTGGATCTTGACCATTAAAGCAGGAGGCTGAGAAAAATCAAGTTGCTTCTGGAACTGGTGAAGCTGCTGCGGCAGCTTTTGGATTTCTGCCTGCATTGCCTGTTTTAAACATAAACTCCTGATAGTAGTCAGTTAGGAAATTAATGATAGCACACGAAGGACAGTTCTCTCCTTAAACAGGGAGGTAAATGCTGGCATGGACAAAACTGTAGCAGAAGCAGAGAGGCGGTCAGTCACCTCAGATTTCCTTAAGATATCGAGGCCATTTAAGCCTAATCTATTAACCATTAGAATACCTGCCTTGAGAAACCTCTGACCTCAGATTCCCTTAAGATATGCAGGCCATTTAAGCCTAATCTATTAATCATTAGAATACCTGCCTTGAGAAACCTTTTTCTCCAATGTGATAAATTTAAAATCTATAATCATGGGAATATTAATATATATTACGGCAGTCATGCCTACTCGAAATGATGCAACTTTGGCATCAGAAAGTTGCTGTTGTGTTGTAGATGCTTCTCAAATAGTTATGTCGGGCAAGTGGTTTTGTCAGCATCTTCGCTAGTTGTAAAGATCCTTGCAATAAACAACATCGAGATTAGATATGCAGGTTCTCACAATTGATGTAGGTTTTATTAAAAGGTTTCTAGATCCATCGGTCAAAAGAAACAAAATACCAGCTTGGACACACCTTTGACACGATGGATCCAGAAACCTTTCAATCAAACATCAAGATTTTTCTTCAATTTTAAGATGAAGACATTTTGCTACAAGCTGCTAGAGCGGTTAGCTGTAGAATGCAAAAGATGTGTAAAGGTAGTCACGGAAATTGCCATCTCAAATGATAAGAAGGGTAAAAATAACAAGAGGCGTAAGATAGCAAGATTAAAGACATATAGGCTATAATTATCCTGCAGGATTAATTTTAACATCATAGATTGCTTGATTAATGAAGGCAAACCTCATTCATATATTTTAAAATTGGATCTAATGCTGTAAATTGTAGAAATTGTGGTGGCTCAATGAACAAGTTACGCCCAAGCTGGAGACAAGGGCTAATGTTTGTGACCTGATCTGCCCTTTGATTTGTACCTTTACAAACATGAGATAAGACTAACATCTTGTAATAACTGTTAAGTCTCCGCCATAGTTATGAGACTCAGATTTTGCACAGAATTGGAAACAAAAAGACAAAAAGGCCAGGCCAACTTGGGCTGCAAAATACAGCAACTCCAAACAAGGGCTTTTTGTTCTTAGTTTCCCAGGTGGATGAGTCTCATGCTCAAAACTTGGAGGCACTCAAAGCTAGGAGATTTTCGGAGAGTCAATTAACTTCAACTTCTCTTGGGTCACTTGCCACTCAAACTCTGGAGTTCTATGAATACTTTAAGCTACTCAACAGTATGGTATCCATTGCAACTAAGCTGACTTTTAGCATCCCGAAAAATCAGAAACGGATTATGTAAATATGAATAAAATGATGCGAAACCCCCTCAGCTAAAAACAGTACAGTGCAGAAGCTTATTTCAACACATAACCTCGTCCAACAAGTAGATTAATATCTGGGAAGGCCTATTTTAAATCAACATTATTCCCTGTCAGGCCCCACTATATCAGATAGATTGCTGCATAGATCCATGTTAGGCTCTTTCCTATGCTTTGTAATAATTTGTAATTCCTTTATCCAAGCCAGATACTATAACACCAATTCGGTTCTTTACAAACAGCAATAATAGCGTTCTGCCATGCCTACTCTATGCGAAACTAAAAAAGAAGGGTCATCATGATCGGAAATGGAATAACAGTCAAGGATGGAGTTGCTCCATCCGGTGGTTTATGCATATCTTAATAAAGGCATTGCAAGTTGCAATCATGGGAGAAATTACTTTCTATTATTACCATGCTCAACTGTGTGCAAATGTGTCAACCGAAAATCTATGGCAGTGGATTTCAAGCCTTGAAGCATTGCAGATATTCTCTTGAGGACACATTTAAGCTTTGTCATCAAATAGCAGTTCAACATCATGTATTGAACTGTAAAAAATACTAATTTAAACTTGATGTTGCTAGACATAATTACCCCAAACTCCATGCCTATATGATCTCTTTGGGTCAATTTGCACAAGGCAATGGAATATCCATGGAAATAAAAAATGATTCTCAAACTGTGGCAATAACTATTTGAAATTGTCCCCCGGACTGCAGTGTAAAAGTTAAGTAGATGCATTCGTATTGGAGCAGCCCAGGTTCAAATCCCACCAGCAGTCACGTAACCTACAGCAGGGGACACCTATAATTGGCATATTGGATGATTCCCAGTTAAAAGACTGGGACTGGGCCCCACTGATTGTGTCCTAGATGAATGTGGGCCCACTCAATCCCACAATTAATCAATCCAAACAAAAAACTATCTCAAAATCCTTGGCCACTACTACTGTAGCTTTATTTTTGAAGGTAAAGTGAAAACAATATCCAAGGAAGTGGACACCATTCAATAGTTATATTACCACCTAAAAAATTACAATTTACATCTGTTGTAGCAAAAGTCACACATATTTCCTAAAGGCTAAAATCAATGTCACAATGCAGAGGATGGCATTGCATGGAGGGAGCTATGGCTCATATTTTTTGCGTGCAGGTGGTCCCATGACAAGCTTCCAAAGTTGCTACAGGAATAAAAATAATATTTACCACAAAAAGTGGAGTACGCTAGTGTTTAGAAGGAGAATTTGTCCAGCTGTTGAAGAGGAGGGCTAAAACTTTGCAGCAGCCACTCGACAATTTAGGTAGATTTTATTCCAAGTGGAAGAATGCCCATCGTGAATTTTTTTTAAAAATTAACTGATGGGTTTACTTACAAAGCCCTGGAACATAACAGCTTTAATTGAAAATTGTGTTCCATGAGCCCATTTTTCTACATATGTTCCATATTTTTCTTTGCAACGTGCACAAAAGAAATTGTGGCTGTGGTAGTCCCCTCCACGATACCACTTCCTAAGTGATTATTCTATTGAAACTATTGTAAAGATTGCCCCCATATGCAAATCTTGGTGCACTTCACCAAAGTGTAGCACATAACAAGAAAATGTCTAGTGCAAAACTGGGTTGACTCCGATAAAACTGTTTACCATACTGACAACATCCCAATTTCCACTCTCCACATTTTTCTTTCTGATGTATTTCATTGCTCACATTGAGCATGTATCTGCTTCTTTTATCTATTTTTCCAACATAGATAGTCTCTTCTCCCTTGTGTTTTGTGCATGCCTTCCTATGCTCAACTTGCACCCACAGGTTTTCATCTGCAGTCCCTCTCCGTCTCCTACTCTCTCCCTCTCTAACTTCCCATCCTGTCCTTTTTTTGGCCTTGCTCTCATACGACATGAATTCAACTTATCAAATTTGACAATCAACCTGCTAGCTCGGACCAACACAATTAAAAACTACATGCAAAATAATTTGACCAAAATGGGATGGTGATGGTCTCCATATGATGTTCCATGAATCCTAGGATTTTGACAATTTACTATATATAATCCTATGTTTTAATGTCACTTGCCCATGCTGCCACCCACTCAAAATGTAACATTACTGTTTGCTCCTTCAAAAATAAAACAGCAATAACAATTCTTCCGTATACGTATATTACATAAACTCAGAATGTATGTTACAAACTTTAGTACAATAGAAACTACAAAAAGAAATTTAAGCCTCCTACAGTCCCAACACTCTGTTCGGCACAAAGAAGCCGTCCCAGGTTAACCAATAATCCCTTCTCGAGGCACTCCTAGTGTTAGCCATGCTCTAGTAACCCAAAAAGAAACACTGATCGAAATATTGTTTCAGCCTTTAAGGATTCATTTACATCAAAAAAGGTAAGAAAAAATCCCAAACCATACAAAGGCTAATGTGAACAACAAAACTAGGGTATAGCTTTGAAAATATTAAACATAAATAGCATGTATAAAAATATAGTCCAAGGGCTCATTCATTCAATCTAGGCAGCCACTAATTAAATCAAATTAAGAGTAGTTTGTGTAGAAAAGCAGAAAAAGAGCCCAAATTTCCAACAATGTGCCGAGTGCCTACAACAAGCAAAACACTTGCAAATATTTTATTATGAAATGTGTTATCTCCAATGATGTAGGATAAAAGGCAAAACAAAAAACAGGGTCTGTACCAGAGCATGGGTATATTATCCAAACAGTTATAGTAATATTAGGTTATAATCAAGACAAGCAAGTGCTACGGTAGAAAACTCCCAGAGAAATAAATGAGAACAGTAACATAGAAGTTACACGAATAAAAAATATAAACAGAAAGAATATACCTTGGAAACATGTTCTAGGGTAATAGCCTCTGGTAAAATTGATGTCCTCAAAGCAATGTCGACAAATACATTGTTGCTCTTCAAAGGCAAACATTGACCGGGCTCCCCAAAACTAGGCTCTAGTATTTTAGATGCATAAGGATGAACACTGCCAACACTTCTCAACAAATTCAGAGAATCTAGACCCCAATTCCTTCCGTTACCAATATGATAGCCCTCAGAGTGCCTGACAACCTTACCCCCGCCTGACCCAAGTGCATAATCAACCCTCCCCAAGCCATCAGCAGAATGCTTTTCTATCTCTGCTTCCACAATCCGCTTCGCTACAGCCCTCACATCATCCAAACTCAATGTCTGTCCCTTCCCTTCAACAGCCCTCATTTCAACAACAGAATTCACAAGTCCCAACACTTCCCCCTTGGACAAAATTCCAGTGTCAGTCAGCTTGACCAAAGACTCCTCAATCTCCCCTGTATGTGCCTCCAAATGCCTGAGCTCGGTCAAAAATACAGCTGTCTGCTCCTCAATCTTGTCCTCCAATTCCTTCCTCAGACCCTCCACCTGCTTCCCAAACTTCATATCTACCAATTCCACCTGGACCTGCATCATTTGGGTGGTCTTCTTCAAAAACACCTCAAGCTCTGATATCCTGCCTTCTGACACAGACACCCCAGGAGGCATCACAATACCAGAGGGCTCATTGTTACGCAAATTCCAATTCCACACAGTCGTCCCCAGCCCAGCCACCAGAATGAACACCATGAAAGCTTTAGTAAAAACATTGCCCACCAGATGCAATTTTGCAGCAGCAGCCTTGGAGCTATTACGGTTGCTAGGGTTAAGGTTTTGAGGGCTTTGAGAATGAGGGGACTTGAGGGTCTTTCTGGCAGAAATTGGGACATTTTTGCTACCAGGTATTGACTCCAACACAGTTTCTCCCCTAATGGTGTGGCTCAAATCCTTGCCGTAGACATAATCCGCCGCAATCTGTGACATGTTTAATTCTTCTTCTGTTGAGACCACTTCGCGGTTGGCGGTTCTGGTTGAGACTGCTGCAGCAGCCGTTCTCTTCCTGACGCTCTGCCGAGGAGGAAGGGCAGGCCCAGAGAGCATGGTGTTTACAGAGGCGTTTGCGGTTACAGCCATTGTAGACATTTTCTAGGGTTTTGTGCTCCACGGTACACCCAGGAAATTTTCGAACTCTAGACCATATGGCCAATAAACAAGGAAAAGGGTACTCGAAAAATTACCTATCTGTGAAGAAATCCCCCTCCTCTTACTTGAGTTCCGCTTCCCTTGGTGTCTGGAATGACTGTTGCAGCAAATATTATGGAGGCCTCTGTATTATAATTGTTTTTTGGCGCAGAATAAAGGAAGGTCTGTAACTACCAAAGAAAATAATTCGCATTTCAGTATTCAAATTATAACTTTTTGTGTATTTTAGTATAGCGTGTTTTAATAGCCTTCAATGTCGGTGGTGTTTAATATAAAGTGGATTAGATCTCTAATTGAGGTCCGCGTGGTGTGCTGCTTGTTTTAACGTTCCGGTGAAGGGGAAATTTGGATAAATGCAGTGAATTTGAAAAAAATTTGGAGGGAATTTGTGGAAATTTGAAAACCTCCCTAGGATTAAGTGTAAAATGTGAACCTCTTATGTATGACTGGCCAAAAACAAAATCTCAAGCATGTTTTGTTGCAGCAAATTAGTATTGGGTTCAGGTTTGGAATTTCAAACTAAGTATCCATGTTACATAAAAATTTGTTAATCTTTATATAAAATTTTGTTGATGTTTTTACATAACTGTATACGGTTATGAGAGGGAAATCAAAGTTTAAAATGAAAAATTTAGTTTGTTTGTTTTTTAACGATCAACTCCACAATCTCATAAGTTTGTGGGGTTCTTATTTCAACTTGGGTTTAGATAATGATTCTAAGGAGGCTAATAATGTAGATTTTCAGCGTCCAAAACAGAAGGAAGAAGAGTGTATCTAGAAGTCTGGTTTCAAAAATGACTATTGTAGAGTGGAGCCAACGTCAAAGATTCTAATAGGCATCGAAAAGGTTGTAGTCCAACTAGTGAGGATGATGGGTGTTTGTATCCATCGACCAAGGTACAAATCCCTCTAGATACCCGACATGGAGAGCCAAGCAGTTAAGGCCAGGATTGTACCCAGGAGATTTTGACAACATGGATGCCCCTTACAAATGGTTGTTTAGCTAAAGGAGCTCACTGATTTAGATGTATGCTTATTAAGCATTATAAATCTGCTATATGTTTATTTCTGAAAAATGGGCAGAGATGTCAATACTTTATGTAATTTAGTGATTTCATGTAATGCCTTCAGGTATACAATCCAATAAAAAAGATCCTAATAGGCAATGGGATAGGATTGCAAAGGGGCTTTTTGAAACCTATCAAGTCAAAGGAGCTTGGAAAAGAAAATGGCATGGCTACAAAGTCAAAGGCAATTCCCAGTGCAGGACTCTCTTCTCAAACATTGAAATTTGAATCTCCTCCCCAGATGACTAATTTGTTGGCGTCTCCAAGAGTTCTTCAAAAGGTTTTTAACGTCTCTGCCAACGGTGTTGAATCAGATGGGAAGAAGAGGAGCTTTTTATCAATTAGCATTGGAGTAGAACCGCCCATTGATCCCGATGGCATGGCCACAGTTTTCATTCTATCCCAATCTCAGCTACGTGTTTCTCTAGGTACCCTTCCTGAAGGTTTAGAAGTGAAGTTCTCTGAGAAGAGGTGGATTTTTATCTACTACATGAATGTTAGGAACCCTTTCCATGAAAATAGTGAGTTTTGTAAATCTTTGATATCTTTTACTTCTAATAGGATTGCTCCCATCTTGGTTTGTGTAGAAGTCGGCGCTCATACTCCTCCCATGCTTGCTTCGCTCTTTCCCCCTCCTTCCTTCTTGTTATTTCCCCCTCTTTCCTCCTTCCTTCTTCCTTCTTCATGTGTCTTTCTTGACGGAGGTTCCAGAGTTGGAATTCTTATACCCCTTTATTCAAGAATTGGAGCTCTATTTTGGTAGCAAATCCTTGTTTGGAAAATGTGTCAACACTCATCTTTCATAAGCAAACCCTTCTAGTTGGCCTTCATCTGTTTAGAGTTCCATCATTGCTCCTTCCTTCTTTCTGCTTAGCTCGGGTTTTTTCCAAGTGGTCTTCCAAAGTTTTGTTGATAGGGAATTTGTTTGGTCATCGAGACAATGGTTTTTTGATAACTATGGGGTCCTCTTTTGCCCCTAGTCTCCTTTCTTTGACCTAACAAAGGTAAAAATCTCAACTTCCCCTCTTTGGATCAGATTGTACAATATTCCACCTATCATGTGAAAAGAGGAGCACATCAAAATGTTAGTTAATAAAGTGGTATCCTTTGTAAAAATTGATGAAAACTCTTTGGGAAGCAGATTTGTCAGTGTATGTTATCCTTGATCTCTCCAAACCTATCTTTCACTAGTTAAGTTAATATCATCCTAGGGAATGTGGACTTAGTATCTTAACTATGAAGGTCTTTCTTTTAGATGCTTCCAATTTAATCCCCTGGGGCATCGTGCAAATGGGTGCCCTTTAAAAACATTTACCCTTTATTAAAAAAAAATGTTGACATCTTTTTTTTCTAATGTTGTCATTTTACATTTTAACTAAAATTTTGAAAGACATTTTTAAAGATTTGCTTACAAATCTATATGTGAACATTTCTTTCAAATTGGTATTTTATGATACCTTCAAATTGGTATCAATGCTCGGTTATTGGTTAATAAATCAACTAGAGTTTATTAGACCCAGATCGATCAGTCAGGTTATCAAGCTAGTTGAAGTATGACAAGCATAACTATTGACAAATATCTCGACTCTTCAATAAATACAACAATAGGGTCAAATATAGCATGAAAGCCCCTTAAAATATTTTATATTATTGTGTCTCTGTGAGACCTCGCTTGATTTACTATACTCATTGCATGAGTAAAAAAATCATTTATCATCTTTGAATTTATCATTTGCAAATTTTCAAAATCTCTTATAAGCATCTATAATCTTACCATTTTGACTTTGTTGGTTCTTTGATATGAGTTTTTTATATTGTCCCATAGTCACTTAGACCTTATTGTTGATGTAATCATTGGGGACTCATCCATTGGTCACTAGATGAAAAATAATTCCTTGGCATACTCCTTTTTTTCCTTTAATAGATCTTTTTGTGCATGTGTAAGGGCATTGTATGTCGTCTAATTTATTGGCTCTATAAAACTATTATCCAACAAGTCCCATAAACAGAAGTGATGAAAACAAAGTGTCTACACCTTAAAAAGATATAATTGTGTGTATTACTCAGATTTTTTATGTATTAAAATTAAACATAAATATGAATGTAAAAGGTAGAAGTTGATTTGACACTTGCACTTATTAATTATAGAAATTACTAAGAGGGATAATATAATTATAATTTTATTGAATTGTGCAGCTCTGAGATTAAATACAGGTAATAGGAAAGGTAGGACACTGGAATGCGAGTCATCATATTAGGAATTAGAGTTCTAGGCATGCCTAGATAATAACATCAGCTTTTGAGCAACACTATCTGACACTAGTGATCACGTCTGATGGTTTTTTCTATGTGATACTTGCTTCTTTGTTCTAGTACAGGACATTGTGCTTACTTGTGATCCCAAATACTAATTGTGCATGCAAAACCATAAATTTGTCTCCTTCTCTTGAAACCCTAGGTCCGCTTTAGAAACTAGGTTTTGGTTTACAAAAGGGGAAAGAAGGTGGGTTGAGTTGACCCCAACCACTCCCTATTGAATGGCTAAGCTCTACCTACATATCTAAATATCTGAAGAGGGAATTCAAACCGCATGTAGTTGTCCTTGTTAAGTGTTAAGTGTATCTATGCAATAGTGCTTGTTCAATGTATGCAAACTGTGATCTATCTTTCAACCCTTGGAAAAAGATAACTTTGACTTGGATTTGAGGTGCTTTAGACTTGACTAAGACCTACTCCTTGTGACTAATTGGTAAATTGGAGAGAACAGGGCAACCACTTTGAATGTGTAAAAGTGTATAAATGTTTCTTTGATGAGTGTTAGATCTTGATAGAGGCTTAGACCTAATGTCTTTGTATATGGGACTCTTTAAGGACTTTCTCATACCATCGACATGTGAAATGTAAGGGCAGACCCTTATGAATGTTTTGAATTTAAAATGCGACCATTTCTTGGTGTGGGATGAAACCATCAAGTTTGGACAATATTGTAATTTTAATAGCATTTGAGTCTAAGGGTTATGTCTAAAAAAAGAATACCGATCTAGTGATCTGAAGATCTTTGGGTATGACAATTGGTTGGTTTGGTATGGACTAGGAATTTGTTTTAGGTGACTGACAACAACTTAGGAGAATGAGTGTTACATCCCAATTTCTCGCTAATCAAATTTACTTGATTATTCATGGATTTATATGGTTGGAAATTTGATTTGATTATTATTTGATTAAGCTATAAGTCATATGTTGTTATGGGATATATGTATTTTGCTTTGATTTCATGATTGCATTGCTATGAGTTATCTATATTGTATATTTGTTATAATGTGATCATGTTGATTTGTTATTTCAACAGTATTTTATGAGATATGTTACGATGTTATGGACTAACTACTTGCTTGTTATGAGTTTGATGTAAGAGAGACTCATCCCTCAAAGCATGACGAAGGGAGAGCATCATCAGAAAGGGTGAAGTAGATGGAGGTGTTGGAGGATGACAAAGGAATGGGTAGAACCCTTGCACACACCACATTAATGGCACTTATTATATGCATAGTTGAATAGTTAGCATTAGTGCATTTTTATGTTCTTTACATTTAGATAATTGTTTATGTATGATTAGTTGTGTATTAGTTCATATTTATGTTTATGTAGAATTAATCTTGTGTGATTGCATTATGGATATTAAACATAAATTTAGTGTAAAATGTAGTAGTATGCTTATGTCATGTTATATAATTTATGATTGAATGTAAATTTGTGTTATTAATACCTGGTTACTACCGCATCTAGTCTAAACATCGTGTCTTATTAATGTTTGAGAACATTGACAAGTTAACTTTATGATATTTTGGGAATACCCAATTACTATTGAAAGGAATATAATTGACTTACATTAATCATATTGATAATTATTTACTTATGCTAAGTTAGTAGCAAATAAAGTGATTTTGTTATAATTAGTAAATGTATTATAATAAAAATATATAAATAAGAAAAAAATCATGAAAAAAAAAATTAAAAAAATAAAATAATTATATCATAATTAGTAAATGAATTTCATAGTGGAGTACATGAGAAAAAATGGGGAAATCCTCAAGAGCAAAAGTTAAGGATGCACGCAAGGGTTCTGGAGAAGTTTCTTCCCTTTTGAAGGAGGATCCATTGGTTATAAGCCCCAAGCCTATCCTTGAAAATGCATGCAAGAGCAAAGGAGTTCCAAAGAATCTATAGGAGGATCACCTATAAGATCTCAAGACAACCTCCCAGAGTGTATGCAGTTGATCTAATGAAGAAAAGACTCATGAAAAAGCCTCATTCAAAGAGATTATTTTAAAATTATGCTCATATGGCAAACATTAGGAATACATATCTGCAAAGAGAAGGACATATATTAGCTACAAATAAATATCATGGTTCATGTAATGTTCCCCTTCCTTCTCTTAAACAAGGCTCTATTGTTGATAAATCAATTTCACCACTCATGATTTGCCCAAATAATGAGGAGATGTCTAATTTTGTAAATATGCTTAGTGAAAGAGGTTTAATCTGTAGATTTAATATATATTGGCCTACTCTTCCAAATAGACATGAGTGGATTATCCAACATTAGGCTCCTGTCATAATATAAGAGGTGGAAATCTTCCCTTGTGCATAAAGTTTCTTTGTTGCATTATTTTCAGACCAATCAAAACGAGATGATATTTTCAAAAAGGGACCCTAGTTTCATAAGAGGGTGGGATTGTTCATGAAGCTTTGGTTTCCAAAATTTGACCCCTTCACTGAAAACCTCTCACACGTCCCCGTTTGGGTGAGGCTACCAAATTTGCTTTTGCATTTTTAGACCCTACCAACCCTAAAATAGATTGGAGATGCTATAGGTGTTTTTTGTAGCCAAGACTCTTCAAAAAAAGAAAGATTCAAATTAACATGTGTCTGCATTTGTGTGTTTGTAGAATTTATCAAAGGGCTCCCTACTAATTTTTCATTAGTTTAGGGTGGATCAATAAGAACCCAAAAGGTAGACCATGAAAACACTGCTTTCAAATGAAGGCAATGTTTTAAATATGGCTATATGGCTGATGCATGTCCATGTCTTCAAGCTCCAAGTCAAAATCTAATAGATAAAAATACTATCTCAAGTGACAAAGGTTTCTAAGTGGTTCAAAGAAAGAGAAATCAGAAAGATACTTGGTGGAAGGGATCCACATTAGACCACACATCAGTTGATGTTATTGATCAAAAGAAGGAATCTAAGAAAGGAATGCTACCAAAAACTCCCTTAAAAAAATAAAAGAATCACAAAGTTTACAGAAAATGGAGAACACTGGGAATAACATAGATGAGAAAGCAAAGTTTTCCCTGAAAGAAACTCAAAAATCAACAATGAAGAGGAAAAAAGATCAAAGAAGCCCTTCTCTGAATGAGATCAATCAAACCTCAAATCTAAAAGAGGGACATGATTTGCAGCTTTAAATCATCTTAACAAGTTTAGATGGAAAAAATACAATTTATTATTAAAGGTTAACTCAATAATTTAACTATTTTTGGTTTAATTATGAAGAACACACATGCATGTTCTATTAAAAAGATGTATGCATGTGATCATCTCCAAAAAAGGAGGGTGAATCCAAGAGGGAAATTAATGTTGTTGTTTCAAAAAATAGTAAGGAAAATAGTGGTGTTTGAATGCATCATGCATGCAAGCCCTTTTTAGATAGTTGCCTAAAAGATAGACTTGCATGCAAATTTATTGAACGTGTTAAATGAACACTTGTTCTTTTTAGAAAGTTTGTTTAGGCAAGATTCTCTAAGTAGTTTTTAGTAAGTTAGCTTTTTACTAAAACTAACTTCTTGTTGTATTTGTAAGGTTGCCTTCTTAGTATTTTTGATATCAATAAATATTTTTATTTATTAAAAAAAAAGTAAATGAATTTCATTATACTATAATCAACAAAAAAGAAAAAAAAGAAAAAAAAAGAAAATCTTAAAAGGGGTTGATCTTTAAAGAAAAATAAAAGGAAAAAAGCCACGTAAAGAAAGAAAGGAAAGTTGGGTGACATGGAAGGAAGAAGGAAATAAGAGGAGGAAAGGGGAGCATGAGAGGGAAGGAGGACAAATAGAGTGAATTGGAGGAAGTGGAGAGGGGAGAGAGAACGAAAGGGATTCAACCTCCTTCATTTTGCCATGCCACTCTACAGTTAGATACGCCTTCCTCTTGATGACTCATTTTGTTCATGTTTCTTATTGCCTTTCTCGTAGTACTATTCAGATCTATTATTTTTACTTGGTAAATGGTATGTTTGACTCAGTACAGTTTAGATCGGTTGTCTTGGGATTTTTTAATTATTATATCAAATCCATTAATCCAACGACATAAATATGTATAAGAACACCTAAATCAACAATATATCATGAGCTATTGCCATTTAAATCAACAATAAGTATAAGTAAAAACTAAGAAATATATATACTAGGTGTTTTTGATTCATATAAAAGTATGAGCAGAGGAATATTTAGCAACCCATGATAATATAGCAAACTGTATAATATTATTCAGGATAAGTTGACTGTAAAAA
Organism: Torreya grandis; assembly: GCA_037957365.1. Taxonomy (NCBI): domain Eukaryota; kingdom Viridiplantae; phylum Streptophyta; class Pinopsida; order Cupressales; family Taxaceae; genus Torreya; species Torreya grandis. The sequence continues at coordinate 1,014,320 of JARHVA010005172.1, read as the reverse complement.
TATATGACTATGTAATTATAACAATATGTGTATAGCAAATCAGGTATATATGGCATACCATAAATAATTTACAACAAACTATGTGACCTGTATTAAGCGAACTATGTATTAAAATATATGACTTGGTATTAAAATAAGCACACTATGTAGCGATCTAAGCAAAATAGTATTATATACATAATGAACAATATGTTTATGATGAAACCAGTGAATGCATATGTACAGACTGGGTGATTGTACAACATCGATATGTTATTGACATTAATTTACAATTGTATAGCCATATTCCTAAATATGGAATGCGAGAATCCAAAAGATTACTTAATAGTCATAGTTTTACAAATAGTATTTGGGTACATGCATAGCAACTCATGTTTATAGCTTCGTCAAACATTTATTCTGGGGGAGTATCAGAGCTACAAACTCCAAGCTATTTAGGGGAGTTCAGATAATCCTCGCGGATCAAAACTGCCAAGCTATTTGTAATTTTGTAATTAATGCTTTATATCCTAGTAATTATATTTCGTAATTAATTTTGTATATAAAGCATATAAAACATGTATGGATGATAAGTATATAAAGCATATATGTTCTAATACATGTGTGTATAATTTTTTATATGCGTATATAAAGCATATAAAGTTTTTTTATTGATTTCATAATTATGTAATTCCTAATTATGAGTACTTGTTAGATCCTAATGGGAGTAATGTTATAATCTCATTATGAAGTGGAAGATAGCCATAAACGGATTTCTGATATTCTAGGAGTTATTTTGGATGTTACGGAGTTATATGCAATAAGTCAATTGTGTCAAACTTGAAAGAGTATAAGCCTCCAATTGATAAAACAAAGGGAGAGTTGGGCATGTATGGATGTTTGCTCATTATACTCTATTTTCAATAATTCAAGATAATGTAATACAATCTAAGGACATAGAATGGGGAAAAAGAGAGAAAATGAATTGAAATGAATTTGATCATAGTTTTATTATATCCTTTATGTAGGATTAAGTAAGTCAAAATAGGTTTTTTGGAAATGTAGAAAACCCTATATAAAATTGATGCCTTTTTTCATGAAAAAGTTAAATAGTTGTTAGAAGCACATAAGTTTTCTTTTAGAAAAATAAAGAATACTGTTAGTATGGCATAATAGTAATTGTGTATTAAAATATATGTAGTATATATAGCTTATATTTATACATTGGGATGCATGCCTATGATTATATATTCTAACTAGTGGAATAAGTTTCAGAGTCCCGAAAGATAGGATACTATATCATATGCACAAAGCCTCCTAAAAGTATAATAATTTACATAAATGAAAGATTTTACTTTTGTTTATAAGTTATTTTATCTTGACTACTAGATGAAATCAAGTAGTATGTACACGATACTAAGATATTATTGGTGGTACTATATTTACTTGTGAAGATTAGAAATAGGTAGTCTAAATTTAGATTATACCTGGATGGTATGTACTATATTTGATATGCTTATTATTTGTGGTAAATAATATAGAGGAGATTCATTCATACGTTTGACAGATTAAATATATGCATTTTGATTATTTCTATATTTAGCATGTTTTATGCTTGCTAGTAGGAAGTCATTTGTATGAATCTGTTAGTTATAATCATGTTAACTAAATATCGTATTGTTGGTACTAAGTAGTGAGATAGACTTCACTAGCTTATTAGCATCACCAGTGCCAAATGAAGGTAATCCGATCAAGTGGTGTGTATGAATTTGACTGATCCTAGAGATCAATAATTATTGAAAACTTTGGTTAAAGTAATGTTAGTTAGACATTGTCATTTCATATGTATGATTTACATACTTGTGTGATATCATGTTAGAATCGATTTATTTATGGTACACTTCATGTTCTTAGAAATCATACAATAGATAGGTATTAGCTTGTTTCTCTGGATTCTCGCACTGTCACTATCTATTCATCTATGAAGGAAGGGCAATTCCCTAAAGGAGGATTGTGCGGGGGATCGATGGTCTGTGGTTGGTGTGGAAAAATGCTTGAATGATGTTCTCTCTCCACAATAGTACTTATTTGGAGACTACACTTGAGATTACCATAGATACTGGAGTTTGAGGAAATCATGCTCCATGGAGCCTTATATTTTATATTGTATTTATTATTATTGAGACATTATTTATGATGAGATGTAATTATTTACTTATCTGTACATTGAAAATAGTGGTTGTATCATGGTACCAGTTGTGGTTAGATATTTGTAATTATTTTCTATATTTCATTATGTTGTTTCATCTGATGATAGTGATCAGTGACGGATAGACGTCACATGCTTAATTTAAAATTAACATACTTAGAGTGTTTTATTTGGACCACTAATTAGATTCTCATGATAAAATCTAATTAAATAATACATTGATTATTGTTTTAAAAAATCACGTATTTTTAAGTAGATCTTAGTGGAGATGTTACAATCAGATCCATGAAAATTATGTGGATGTGAGAGAATGGAGAAGAGTCATGTATATATGCACAAGTCATATACGGTGAAGTTAATTTAAAATTAACATTGCCAAGTATCTAATGCTATATTTTAGTATCTACAAATGCCCCCCTTATTCTAGTATTGAATATAATATAAATACTAGAGTAAAATGATAAAGACATGTACCTGAGTGTGTACAACACACTTTATCTTTTGGTTATACTCCAAAGGTGTAGCTTGATCCAAAAAAACTTGCAATTAATATGTATCAATCAATGTCCATGAAATGAAAATAAAAAATGAATTAATTGAATCTTGAAATTTAAGAGTAAGAAATGAATACACTTGTGAGTGTGTGAATCGTGTTGCCTTGTAACTTATTAAATGATATTTCCTCATTGAAGCATTGGATAAATATGCTTTAAGCTGAATCACTTTTAGAATGGTTCTTTTTTTTAACATTTTAGATAATTTGAGGTGCTCAAATCCAAATTTGTATAATTAAGGAAAGGCCATGGGTCAGGAAGATAAATTACCCAACCCTCATGAATAGGAATTAGTGCAAATGTCATTGAGCATTATTGAACGTCAACCGCACCACTTGTGTAACTAATCTTGAAACTAATCATGTAACTCTGAGATGAAATGTGGGAGCCACATATTGGCTCACTTTAAGTAATACCAAATTTGTTTAGCGTCATTGAACCTCAATCACATTATGTCAATAAACATGAATCAAATATTGTAAACAAGTTTATAGGTTCAAGGGTGCTCACTTTTAGTTACCATAAATATATAAAATTAAAATAGAGTGTGTGTGTACGAACAAGCTTCATACCTCATGAATTTGTGACAATATGATATAGAATGTTATGCATCTATATGTTATTTGTGTTCCAAACCTAAGAACCTATATTTCATGATTTTGTGAAAGTTAGCATATACATCACACATGCCCCTAAATGTGTCTAGATTTTTGAATATATAAAAATCTATAACTCATGTCCCTATAAAATGAGTACATATTCATGGTACATGCCCCAAAAATATGTCTAAAATCTATAAATTCATGTTCCAAATCTAAATCAATGTGATATCTGAACCACTCTGAAATCTCTAAATTTTGTAAACTATGTAAATATCTGAATTTTCTACTCGTGAAGGCTTAAGTCTCTATAATCATCTAAGAAAATCAACTACTATCATATGAGTTGTCTGTGTAAAATGACCCTAAGTAGGCTGTATAACTGACTGCTTAAAATGATCCTAAATAGGTGTGGTAACTTCCTCTACAATATAATCTTGAATGGGTGCAGTATTTGTAACATTAGGTGTGTATTTGAGTTTGTTCAAAGTTATGAACTTAAATTCTGGATCTCTAACCATATGGCCAGTTCATTGAATAACTTTAAGTTGTTAAATATAATAGACTCATGGAGTGGAGAAAGAAATATTTGCTCAAAAATGTCTTGTAAATCGTTGTTAGCCATATGATTTTTGATCTTAGATAACATGGTATTATATCGAAGAACATAGTCACTAATTGGCTCATTGGGTATTTGCTTGAGTCTAGAAATTGGAACATAAGATAGTTTATCACCGATATTTATTGAAAAGTGTGCTAAAAATGATCTACCAAAGAATTTACTATATTAAGTAATTGGAACAAAAGATCATAAAGATATTACAAAGCATAGTTTTTAAATTTGCATGGAAATAACCTAGTAAAAAAAAATTCATTGGATGCAGAGTCCAAACATGTTATGTGGAAGGATATGAGGTGTTGCTCTAGATCACATTTACTATCATACAAGGGAATATTGGTAGCTACAAAACCTATGGGTAAAGGGTAAAATGAAATCTCTACGGCCAATTGATTATAAAGTAAAACATGAGAGTCTATTGAATGAGTAGCTCTAGATGCACATTACCACCTTAACTTGTAGAACTGAAACAATATGCTCGAGGGATTGTGTAGTGGATGAGGTTAATGATATAACATATAGAGTCATTTTAGTATTGACATAGGTTGGTTTCAAAAAATAGGCATGGTAATCTAAGATAAATCTTATATTTTACCTACACCTTGGGTGGGCATCACATGTGTAGTCAAATTTGTAGATGTAGGCATTGTAGTAATAGTAGTAGTCTCAACACTTATGGGAGAAGTGGTACCTCCAAAAGGTTGATTAATAAAAATAAATGGATAATGTTGTTTTTATTCATAAGTGAAAACCTTAGCTTTGTGGATAAATTTAGATGCTATGATTAATTTTAAAACTTTATCCACTTCTTGAGTATTTTGACAAATTAAATTTCTAAAATTAGATTTTATTTTAACTTAGTTAAGATCCACCTTATTATGGTCATCAAGATTAATTATAACCTGGTGTTCATGATTATTTTGATTAACGTGATCTAAATTAAGCATGTCAACATAATCATCTATTTTTATATATTCATTGATAATTGCACCATCAAAAGAAGAAAAAGAATAATGAACAATAATTACTTTTATTTTAACCATTTTAGATGAAACCAAATGATTTTTATTAAGCTCAATATGTACACCACTTAATGTAACACTTCACCTTTGAGGGATAAGGGAACTATGCTTCTTGGATGGCATAAAATAAATTCATGCAAGTATAAAAAACATGGGGGACAAAAAGGTTGAAAATATTTATTGCCTTTTGTATAGGAAAATCAATTATCAAAATTGAAATCCTAAGGCAAAAATATAAAACCTTGGAATGAAGGAAGAAACCCTAAGGGCAATCTAGGGTTTGACGTGTTCAATAAAATATATGGGTTCACTAGACTTTAATAGACTTTGTGTTAGTCATATTACTATAAAAGATATGAGGTTATTATCTTTGACTAATTTTTGAAAGAGATTTAATTATCTTAAACATTAACCTAGGATCTAAACATAAGTCTTTGTTAACATGCATAGACTATATTGAGATTAAAGTGTTAGTTATCTTTTTGAATAAAGATTAAAGTTAAATTTTTTAATAGAAAACTCAGGCATGTAACACAGTTGATTATTCAAGAATTTTTAAACAAAATAGTGATTATTAAATTGAGGAAAATTCGAGTAAGAGTGAGAATAGGGATTTGTTGGTATGGTTAATAGAAGTTAAATGTGGATTAGATGAGTTTAAAAAAAATTGGGTTTATGCATGGACTACGAGCTAGAAGCTAACAGTGGCATTTAATTTTTGATTAAAAAGATAGATGGAAAAATATATGATAAGAAGAGAATGGGAGAGGAGAAGGGGGACATAGAAGAGGAGAAGTGAAAGAGAATAGTGAAGGATAGAGATTCTGGTTCATACTTTTACAAATCGAAATCATTATTAAGGTTGGTAATGTTATTTATTTTCTATTTCTTTAAAAAGGAATTATGTGTATAATTTTTTTGTTTCCTAGAGGTTTAGAAAATGTATTAAATTTTTATAGGGACACAGGCTTAACCCTATGAAGGTTTTGGTCATCCACAAAGCTAACCCCATATCCTCTAAATACTAAAAAAAGCAATTATACATATTGTGTGTTAAACTTAGGGTAGATGGTTGACATACAGACATAAACTAAATTTTGATTGAAAAAAAGGTATCATGTATACATACACTGTTAAGTAGGTAATCAAACTACTAAGTATACAGACATAAGATAGAAACCTTGTGTATACAAAAATAATGTCTGAATATTGTATGTTGAAGATAGTATAACATATAGGATGACTATCGATTTGGGGGTTATTATGCTTACGTTTAACATAAAATAGTGATTATGTATAACTGTGACCTAGGTAAGTTTAAAATAGGCCACATTTATCCATTTGGACTGTGTGTATTGTCATAAAAAACCTAGAGAACATTTAGATGGTTTCACAAAGTATTTGTGTAAATATTTAATTATAAGATCCATTAGGGATAATATACCCAATGATAACTATAGTACAAGGACCAACATATATACATGTGTCAATAGTGAGTTTGAGACATTTGAGACAATGAATATATATGTATGCATCGACTATATCTTATCAATTAAATAGAATACAGGGACTGCGTATATATACAAAACTATGAATATATATGAACAAATTAAAGTGTTATAACTATGTAATCTTAAAATTGGAACATAGTATGTGTGTGTGTGTGTGTGTGTGTGTGTGTGTGTGTGTGTGTGTGTGTGTGTGTGTGTGTGTGTGTGTGTGTGTGTGTGTGTGTGTGTGTGTGTGTGTGTGTGTGTGTGTGTGTGTGTGTGTGTGTGTGTTCCAATTTTAAGATTACATAGTGTATATATATAAGTGTTTCAAAATTATGAAATATATATATATATATATATATATATATATATATATATATATATATATATATATATATATATATATATATATTTATATATACCCTGTGTTTATATCAAACGTACGAAATTGTGAGATTGTGTTTATAGATTGAACTTTAGACATTTGTTAAAAATACTACAAAGTATATATATATATATGAATGTACTATGTAGATATGTATAAAAAACTGTGAGTGTATATATACATGAACGACTGTGAATATATGTATAAAATACTTTGATTATATATATATGAATGGGTTGTGTATATTTGTTTATAAATTGTTAGTTTAAACATGAATGAACAAAGAATATACAGACTGTGTGTTATTTAAACATCAAAAAAGGAAGAATTATACATAGTGAATTCGACATCTAAAATAGTGAATTTTATGAAGTCGAATGAGTCAAAATTGGAATGGATAATTATGAGTTATTTGCTTACGTAGAAAACATAAACTATTGTGTTAAAGCTTGTTGATTTTATTTTGATCTTAATGATTTATATAAAAAAGCTGAAAGAGTATAAACTTCTATTTGATTCTCAAAAGTCTTTCTCATAAAAAGTTATTAGAATTTTGAAAAGTACTATTAGTAGGTCAAAACATTAATTGTGTATTTAATTATATATATTATAAGAACTTATATAAAATATACTTATATAAGAACTTAGGTTCTCATATACGTATGTATCACATATTTATTGAATGGGTTGTGTGCCTATAATTATAGATTGTGGCTAGTAAATTAAGTCATGAAATCCTGACAGATAGGGAACTATAATTATATGCATAAAGCCTCTTTAAATCATATTGAGTTTCATACATGAAAAATGTGTGTTTGTTTATGAGGTATTGATATTTTGATTATTTATGACTGTTGTTTGTAAATGAGTAATTTGAACAATATACTATGATATTATTAGTTGTAAAACAATTTAAATATACTTTAATATTTTAATAATGCAGTCCAAGTATATATTTTACCCGTTTGGTAATTAAACATACTTTTTATACTATTTATTATTGTGTAGAATAATATAGTAAAGATTCATTCATACGTTTGATAGGCTAAATGTATGTATTGTGATTATTTCCGTATTTAGTATGTTTTATACCTGCTAGTAGAAATAATCTATATGAATCTGTTAGTTATTTGAATGTTAACCAAATCTCATATTTTTGGTACTAAGTAGTGATATAGACTTCACTAGCTTATGTGCACCACCAATACCAGATGAAGGTGATCCGATCAAGTGGTGTGTATGAGTTTGACCGATCCTTGAGATCAATAGCTATTTAAAAACTTTGGTCAAAGTAATTATTGACGTTGTGGATTGCACCCTCTAAAAGAATACTCAGTTCCCTTCCTCCACGCGGCACAATGGAAACATTCCTCTTGTTGTGGGTGGAAAACTTGAGGGATGAGTCTCTATATTTAGGGCTAGCTCCCCTTGATGCACCTTGAGGCCCTAAATTTACTACTGCTAACAACGGGGAGGGTGAAGAGAGAGATAAAAACTAGAAAATAGAACCTAACTAATGTGGTGATGCACCATACTGGTTGGTCTACTCAGCTTTCACCTACACTTTACACCAAAGAGAAGCAAGCAGACACTTCATTTGAATGAGAAACTGACTGCATCAGTGTTTCAACAGGGGATCCTATGGAGGCATAGGAAGGAAGAAACTACCAGAGGTGTTTTAAAGACACACTATTAGATGGTCTGTTCATATGCACCTATACTTTGAGCTGGACACTTCTTGTTGACCTGTAGAGAAAAATTCATGATACACTAAATATGCTGGTATAAACCTATGAAATCATTAAATAAAATGATTGAACATAAGATGATACCATATACATATGCAAATTGCAAGCTTAAATGGAGGTAAAATGCTTCTTTTGATTCAAAGTAAATTTCTTCAGTGCTTTGCCATCAGTGCTTCACCATACAAAATGCTGAGAGAGCTTTCTCCAAATGAGAAGTACAATTATATAGAGAACTTGGGAAACAAATCTTTGACCAGTTAAGGGAAGGAAACCCATGCTGTATTAATCACTCTTGCAATGACCATAGGCCCATGTTGCTGTCGTCTCTTCTTAAATGTGTATGGGAAAGCCATGTTATAGGTGCTTAAGTCATTGCCTTTGATGTTTGGACCTGTAAGAACATGGGTTACTTCTCCTAGAAACCAACAAGGGCATTACAAATATATGTTGATTGGGCCATGCTTGCTTCAATCCTGAGCACAACTGGCTATTCATTAATGGAAAAACAAAGAAACATGGGTTGTTCCTCTTCAATGCTCACAACTAATCCCTTTAGTGGTTTTTGATGGAGACTATTTCAACTAAGTATATGTACTTCTTCCACTAATGACTCTTGTGCCACCTACCTTGGTCTGGTTCATCCTTAGGTTTGCACTTTGACCTATTATGTCACCTAGAGCAATTTGAGCTTTTATCTCATATGCACGTGGCCACATTCTGGGTTACCCGCTTTGTTTTCTCTTTCCTTAACATTTTTCCCCTTTTCTTGATAATTCAATCTCTCGATGCCTATGAATTTCCTCCTAGGCTCCTTTCTTTGGTTGTTCACTGAGTCATTCCTCAAGCTCTCGGGCCTTTGAATTCCTTCAGACATTTTGTCTGAAAGAATTCTTATTTTTATGAGTTTTTGCTCTTGGACTTTCTTTGGTGGGCCTTCAAGATTTATTTCCTTCATTCCTTCAGACAAAATGTTTGAAGGAATTCCTTTGAACATTTTTTCTGAAAGAATGCTTCTTTGATTACTTCCCAACGACTAGCTTATTACCCTAAATTTGACGTTTGTGAGCCTATCAGCGCCTAGGATAATTCCCTTGACATTTTGCAAATGAACTTTTCTGAAAGGAAAGTGACCCTTTGAAAAAAATGAAAAAGTCCTCTTTCAAAGCCAGGTGCCCTCCGCAAGGGTACCTACCCTTCATACTTTTGGTCTTCTGCATTTTTTTGGACTTTCTTCGACTGTCAAGTTTTTTTGGACAAAATGTGCAAGGGAATTATTTTAGACATTTTGTCCAAAATAATTCTTCCTTGAGATTTTTCCCTTGGATTTCCTTCAAAAAAAAGTCTGAAGGAATTCTCTTTTGGCCTGTTACCTTTTTCGAAGGGCAAGTTCCTTTCAAGCTTTTTGCCTTGCCCCTTTGCTTCGACCAGCTGCCCTCTGCAAGGGCAATTTGAGCCCAAAGTTACCCTTTGAACTTTTGAAAAGGTCCACCTTATTCATCGCCTAACCTCCACAAGGGCACCTTAGCCTCCAAAGTTGCCTTTCAAAAGAATCGTAAAAGTCCCGCTTATTGCCTAAGTGCCCTCCATAAGGGCACCTGCCCTTCAAAATTTTTGCAAATGACCCTTCGACCTTTTGAACTTGGTCCATTTTGCTAATAAAAATCCCTCAAGTGAAGCATCCAAGACATGATTGAGTTCCAAGTCGACTCTTCCCTGTTAGACCTGAAAGCACTTAGCAAGCAAAAGAGGAAAACACTTGGTTTTTTCATGGAAAATGACTTGACAAAGAAAATTTCCACAAGGCAGCTGAGGGATGAACTATATAGAACTTGGATCGAAATACTCTTGCAATAAAAGAAGAGGGATGCCTAATTTTTGGTTTGCAAGACCAAAAATTGGTCAACACATTTGATGATTCATAGGAGAAGCATGCCTGCTATGCTTGAGAAGACTGGTGGCCTAAAGTCCATTGGGCATGGAGTCAAGATGCAGCTTGAAAATATAGAAATAGCCTTGTAAAAACCTAAGAACCAATAAATATTTTACCCCAAATGATAAGGAAAACACACACAAAGGCTAAAATCACTACAGACATGCATAAAAGCCCTTAGGTAAAATGAGAAAAAGATAGGGAAACTATGTACATGACAAAAGAAAGCTAGTGACAATGTTTAAGATATATCCCATTGATTGGGATATGTATCTCTTCACCATCCAACTTGAAGATTTGGAAAGCATTATGTTGTTGGCATTGGGTGATGACATATGAACCACTCCATAAGGTGTCAAACTTCATGTGCCTTCTAGGTTTGGCTAAATCCTCATCCCACTTCAAGACAATGTCACCTTCTGAGAATCTCCTTAGCATAGACTTCTTGTCAAAATGTTTCTTTGTTTATCGTTGGTGGTTGGTCATTGCATCCATGGCTTGATCTCTTGCTTCTTGAAGCTCTATTATCTCACAATACCTAACTTTCAAGATGTTGCTCTCAACCAATTGTAGCTAATGTGCAAGATCTAAGGTTGGAAACTCAAGTGAAATAGGAAGTCTAGCTTCCCTTCCATACACAAGCAGGTATAGTGAATTCCCAATCACCCTCTTTGGAGTGATCCTGTCTACCCAAAAAGCTGTCTTCAACTTGGCATGCCAAGTCCTTTAATTTTCCTCTATTGTCCTTTTGATGATCCTGATCAGATTCTTATTTGTGAACTCAGCTAGCCCATTGCCTTGTGGGTAGTAGTTGGAAGAAGTGCTGAGATAGATGCCATACTTTAACACCCACTCGTCTTTGTTCCCAAGAAAGCCAATGCATTATCTGAAATGATTGTGGCTGGGACCCCAAATCTTGTCACTATGCCTTCATATAGGTGTAGGACTGCACTCTCGTTGGCTTATTTCAAAAATATGGCCTCTACCCACCTTTTGAAATAATTTATAGCAGTCAAGACCCACTTGTGGCCATCACTAGAAGGAGGGTTGATCAATCCTATGAATTCCAATCCCCATTGTATGAATGGTTGTTCCACCTGAATAGGATGAAGAGGCATTGTAGCTAGCCATTGCTTCCCATCAAAGAAAGCATATTTTTGACATTTCTTCACCCAAGAGTGAGTCTCTTTAGACAAATTGGACCAAAAGTATCCAACCCTCATATTTCTTGCAGTTGTGGCCTTGGGAGCAAAGTGGCCACTAGCTAGTCCATCATGGAATTCAGATAGCACCCTATTGACTTGGTCTGAGTCAATGCATCTCAAGAGTACCCCTGAAAGGTCCTTTCTAAAAAGCACTCCATCAACTAGGACATAATAAAGAGATTAGAGCCTAGAATACCTCATCCTAGTCCTATCAAGACTTTGTGGACACTCACCAGTTTGAAGGAAATGAACCATGTCTTTTGCCCAAATCTTCATGATTGTAGGTATTTCTACCACAACTTCATCACAGAGGTACTAAAATGTCCTCCTTCAGCTCTTTGAAGTCTATAGTGAGGTGTCCACACAACCCTCTTCCCCTTACTAGCTTGGTGGTCTTGATCTCTACATCATACTCCATTACTTTGGTGATCCACCCTGCCCTTTTTTCATTCAAGTCTCGGCTCAACAAAAAGACTTTTACACTAGGATGTGCCTCTATGATGTGAATCTTATTGTTAGACAACATATGTTTGAATTTATTCAGACTTCATATGACTGCAAGCGCCTATTTCTCAACATACGTGTACCTAACCTCGTAGCCTTCTAAGCCTTGGCAAAAAAAAGTGAGAGGTTGTTCTAAATTCTCACCATTCACTTGAGTGAGCATAGCAGAGATTACCTCTTCATTTCCAAAGGTGTAGAAATTGAAGTCCTTGGACAAGTCTGGACTAGCCAGGGTGGGAGCTTGGGCAATAGCCTATTTGATGCCTTCAAAGCTTTTTCTTCTCCTTGTTATCCATGTGAACATCTCATCCTTCCTCAGCATGAAAGTTAGTGGTTTGACCAGCTCAACAAATTTAGGAATGAATCTCCTAATGAAATTTATTTTGCCAAAGAAACTTTGTAGGCCTGTCTTGTGCTTAAGCAAGAATAATGTTATGATGGTGTGCACTCTATCTAGATCAATGGATAAGCCTTATTTTGAAATGACCTGGCCCAAGAGTTTACGTTTGTGGATAACAAACATGCATTTCTTTGGGTTGAGAGAGATGTCAAACTCTCTACACCTTTCAAAGATTTGCCTCAGGTGCCTCAGATGTTCACTTGCCTCCTTGGAGAAGACTGTCACATCATCAAGATAAACCAGTACAATGTCATTTATCAAACTTTAGAAAGCCATATCCATAGCACGTTAAAAAGTAGCTCCAAAATTTGACAATCTGAATGGCATCTTCCTCTAGGTGAATGTTCCCTACTTGGTGGTGAAGGCTATCTTGTACTGGGTTGTCCCCCAAAAAATGACTTCTTATTGTTGGGACAACATATGAGCTATTTTGGGCCTACAGGGCCAAAATTCGTCTCTTCCCTTCTCAAAATTTATTTGGGGGCTTACAAATTCCTCATTTTTCAAAGCTTTTTTAGTAAAGGGAATCATAGGTTTAAAGGTTCAAAGGGCTATGCGCATATGTCAAAGGTTCAAAGTTCAACCGTTTAAAGGATCTGCGGCCCCGAGCACTTAACGAGTCTCAAAAGCTTGAACCATTGAACCGTTGAACCTTGAACCATTTCGGTTCAACGAGTTTAACATTCAATCAATTAAATGGGTTCAACGACCAATTGGTTCAATGCGCTTGGTGCAAAAGATCAAAAAGACTTAGCCAAATAATGAAGAATGAATCAATTGAACCATTGAACCATTGAAGTTGGTTCAATCGGTAGGTTCAAGGGGCTACCCCAAAGCCAAAGGAATAAGTGCCCTTGGGGAGGGCGGTGAACCAAGGCCAAGAACCCTTGCGGAGGGTAGCGAGCAAAAATAGACAAAGTGAACTCCTTCAAAAAAATGAACAAGGTAAAAGGCAAAGTAGAGTCCTTCGGACAAATTGTCCAAAGGAATTCCTTCTTACATTTTATCCAAAGGAATTCACCTGGGAAGAGAGACCGAAAAAAGCAAAGGAAAAGCCTGACTGAAGAGAAAAGCCCGTGGAAAAGTGCCCGATGGAAAAAGATAAAGTGCAGTGGAAGCTGCCACGTGTCCATTATAAAGCAGAGCAGAAGCCTCCATGTGTCATCTTCCAAAGGACTCTTGAAAGGTTTCTAAAGCTTCTGTAAGTTAAGGGAATACATCACGTGTCCTGTTATGACTCAGTGGAAGGTGACAAGTGTTTGCATCTGTGTTCCCCTTTTGAAGTTGCTCGGGCAAGACGTGTCATGGATCCCATTTTTCGTAAGTTCCCAATGAGTTTCATAACAGCAAAACTTGCCACTTGTCCAAGACACAAAAAGGACCCCCTAAAGACTTAGACAAGAAGGGCTATAAAGGACAAAGAAGCAACATGGACGATTCCAAAGGCAAGTTCAATTAAAGCAATGGTTCAACCAGAGAGCAAAGAAGCGCTTAAGCAGTGAAGAGAGGAGCAAGACCAAAGGACCAAAAATATCTTCAAAAGAGTTATTTCTAGTAGGTGAAACAGTGGATCAAGTAGACTTCTGAGTACACCAAATCAAGGATGCAAGCCTGTTTTTCTTCTATGAAGTAATGGTGAATTAGACAGCTGCGTAGACATCAGAGAAAGGACCAGACAATCCATACCAAGGAAGAGACATTAGATGAATGGACACACCATAGTTGAGGCAATGCATTATTCCCAACATGGTCCCTCTAGACAGAACTGAAGGTGCATTGAAGACGTTGACTACAACATGGGCATTTTTCATGAAAACAAGTGCCCAAGTCTTTCTTGGAGCGCTATATATTGTAATCTCTCATTTGTTACAAGGGAGATCTTCCCTTACCAGAAGTGAAACTCTGCCTGAATTAAAAGGCATTACTGAGACTTTGAGCTCAGATTGTAATTCATATTTCTTTGATTGAATGAGAAAGCAAGTTACTTGCAGACTTTGTGTTATGATAGCCTATGCTACTTTAGGAGATTGTTCTTATGTCTATCTTCTGAAAGCATTCTTGTTTATTTGATTTAATAAGCAAAACTAGTGGAGGCAATAAGGAAGGTGTCCTGAAGCCAACTACTTTCAGACTTTGCGCTGTCATAGTTGTCTTCAGTGTGTGTTTTTCTTTTTTGTTTTTGTGTAAAGGACCTTGGGATGACTTTGTTCCCCCATTGTTCTTCGTATCTCACTCTTTAGGCAGTTGAGGTGGAAAATTTGCGTTCTATTTCATCTTGCTGTTACTGTGCCCTTTTGTTACTGGTTTTTTATCTTACCTGAAAGAACTCCTGTTGTTTCCTGCAAGAACACTTCTGAAAGAAGAGAAGTGCCTTTAGTGTTTCCACCAAGATTTTATCCTCTATTTGTTAGCATCATCTCTGAAAGAAGAGAGATGGATGGTTTATCCCACCCCTGTGTCTTACTTTCAGATTATTTATATAGTATATAGCCTCCGCATATTTAATAGGGAACCTCCCCTTGATGAGAGGAGAGATTTGTCCCTTGTTGATGTAGTAAACCTGCACGCCAAGATGACCCATCTCCCTATGCTATGGTGATAGGAACTATTTTGGTCACCAGTTAGATGGCTGACAAAATATTCACCCAATAGTTTTTGGTGACTCTGCTAGGGACTTGAACACGTAGTCCCTACCCTTATCCATTATAGAGTCTGGCGACTCCCATCTGGGTCTTACCCAGTATCATTATAGCCTTACCATATTCCTCTGTCTCTGTTATATTATCTGGCCTGTAAAACCAAAGCTGCTGGGAAAAAAAGCGCAGTTTGAAGCCTCAAGCTTTAAGATGAAGTAGGGCCAGTTTCTTTTCCATTTTTGTCCTATAATTTGGCAACTCTAATTAGATGTGTTATCCCTATTTTTCATAATCCAATCTTGCCAATTCGAGGCCCCTGGGGTAACTCATTTGGCCCACTTAATCTAACTCCACCCCTGCATGAGCTACCACTCAGTTCAAAGAAGAATTTCCCCAAATTCTTTGGTGATGGAAGAGTTCACCCTGATGAACACATTGCAGCCTTCACCATAGCTTGTGGTGTGATAGGGGTGGAATTTGAAGACGTGGCAGTCAGGGTTTTCATGGAGACACTACAAGGTGCTACTGCAGACTGGTTTTACCATCTGCAGACTAGATCAGTGATTGGCTGGGACACTATCAAAGCCAAGTTTGAAGTAAGGTTCAAACCTGCAGAAGATGCTCACGCTTTGCTAGCCCAACTTACATAGATGAAGAAGGAACTTCATGAGCCCTTGAGGGATTTTATTGCCGAATTTGACAAGTTGAGAAACAAGATTCCCGTAGTTGCTCAGCCCACACCCAAGAACCTCAAATGCTTCTTCATAAACTCACAGCTGCCTGAAGTGAGTTTTTTACTAAGACGTGTTGGCTACATAGATCTTAAAGCTGCTCAAGACTTAGCCACTGAGATAGAAGATGACCTTATCTTGGCTGGAAAGATAAGAAGAGATCCAAATAGAGGCAAACCCTCTTCATCTTCTGAATACTCACCTGCAGCCACCACTGATCCAATGGTGCAAAAGCTAGCAAATGAAGTGTTGGCCCTCAAAAGACAAATGGCATAAGGGATGCCATCTACTCCTTCATATAGAGATGTACCAAGGAGGACATTCCCTAATCAGGCACATCAAGGGCAACCCAATCGTCTTCCTCCCCCACAGAGGAACCTTGCCATTGAAGCACCTCTAGCCAACTCAACAGTTGGGTATTTGGAAATAGAGCATGATTTCTCTTTCCAACCTGAGGTTAATCAAGAAAATGATGATGGTCTCTTCATAGAGGATCAAGAAGAGTTAGCTAGTGACTCCCACATCAATTTCTTGGATTACCAGGATGAACCCAGAAGTAAAGGTGAAGCATCTGAGGGATCACGTGTTGTGGTCACCCAGTCCCAAAATCAGTTAGCTCAACAAGATGATAAAGGAGAAATAGAGGAGCGACCTCAACTTGCAATTTTGATTGCTAAGTGTGGGGCCACTCTACCTATCCAGCCAAAGGACCTAGTGATTGCTAAGAAAGTAAGTATCCCAAACATTTATGCACCTTCTACTTCAAAGTCATAGGCCAGTCCTCCCACCCCTCCCATAAACCAAATGGAAGAACTCCCATTCCCTGTGCCTAGTCTAATCCAGCCATTTGACATAATTGATCATGTCAAATGTGTTGAGACCCAAATAGTGGCCCCTGCAGCCCAAATTTTGTTTGAGTCTTCAGGCAAGGATGAAATAGCAGAATAATTGGTGGAGTGCAGCATAAGTGTAGAAGAACCCTACCCTCCAAATGAAGAAGAATTTGAGATATCTGAGGGGGAAAATTAAGACATGTGTTGGGCTAAGCTATCAAAACAAAAAATTATGGTACTAGGCCATGCTGCTACCCATAAAAATTAGGAAAAGGAACTCTTTACTAGGAGAGCAAAGATTCATGGTTTTGGACCAAAAGTCAAGTCTTGCTTCGGGGCAAGAAGAAGAGAAAACCAAGGGGAAGACATAAAAAAGTGGTTTCCTGGTGGAGAGTTCCATTCACCCGTCATGAATACTAGGGACAAAATGGTTTCTTGCTGGTTTATCAGGACTGGACGCCATTATCATTGTCTCACAATGGGCGGCATCTGAAGTACTTCAATTCTTGAAGTATCAGATAAGTTCACCTGTACATATGTATATTTGTATAGTTTCTATTTCTGCTTTGTTTTGTTTGTTTGTTTCTTTTGGAGCCTTTCTTTTTGAGTAGCATGACTCGTAGCCCAATGGCACACTTCAAGGCACTGGAGATTCTGGTTTCTACTCCCCTTCGCTGTGTTTCAAGTTTCCAAACTAAAGGAAGTTCCCCAACAAGAGCCCACTGTTGTCCCCCAAAAAATGACTTCTTATTTTTGGGACAAAATATGAGCTATTTTGGGCCTGTAGGGCCAAAATTCCTCTCTTCCCTTCTCAAAATTTATTTAGGGGCTTACAAATTCCTCATTTTTCAAAGCTTTTTTAGTAAAGGGAATCGCAGGTTCAAAGGTTCAAAGGGCTATGCGCATATGTCAAAGGTTCAAAGTTCAATCGTTTAAAGGATCCACGGCCTCGAGCACTTAACGAGCCTCAAAAGCTTGAACCATTGAACCTTGAACCATTTTGGTTCATCGGTTCAATGGGTTCAATGTTCAATTAGTTCAACGGGTTCAACAACCAATCTTTTCAACGCGCTTGGTGCAAAAGATCAAAAAGACTTAGCCAAATAATGAAGAATGAACCGATTGAACCATTGAACTGTTGAACCAAAGTTAGTTCAATCAGTTGGTTCAATCGATTGGTTCAATCGGTAGGTTCAAGGGGCTGCCCCAAAGTGAAAGGAACAAGTGCCCTTGCGGAGGGCGGTGAACCAAGGCCAAGAACCCTTTTGGAGCGCAGCAAGCAAAAATAGACAAAGTTAACTCCTTCAGAAAAAATGAACAAGGCAAAAGGCAAAGTAGAGTCCTTCAAACAAATTGTCCGAAGGAATTCCTTCAGACATTTTGTCTGAGTGAATTCACCTGGGAAGAGAGCCTGAAGAAAGCAAAGGAAAAGCCCAACTGAAGAGAAAAGCCCACAGAAAAGCACCCGATGGAAAAGACAAAGTGCAACAGAAGCCACCACATGTCCATTATAAAGCAAAGCGGAAGCCACCATGTGTCATCTTCTACAGGACTCTCAAAAGGTTTCTAAATCTTCTGTAAGTTAAGTAGAATACGTCACGTGTCATGTTATGACTCAGTGAAATGTGACAAGTGTTTGCATCCGTGTTCCCCTTTTGAAGTTGCTCGGGCAAGACGTGTCATGGATCCCATTTTTTGTAAGTTTCCAATGACTTTAATAACAACGGAACTTGACACTTGTCAAAGACGCAAAAAGGACCCCCCAAAGACTTAGACAAGAAGGGCTATAAAGGAAAAAGAAGCAACATGGATGATTCTAAAGGCAAGTTCAATTAAAGTGATGGTTCAACCAGAGAGCAAAGAAGCACTTAAGCAGTGAAGAGAGGAGCGAGACCAAAATACCAGAAAAATCTTCAAAAGAGTTATTTCTAGTAGGTGATACAGTGGCTCAAGTAGACTTCTGAGCGCACAAAATCAAGGACGCAAGCCTATTATTCTTCCATGAACTAATGGTGAATTGGACAGCTGCACAGACATCAGAGAAAGGACCAGACATTCCATACCAAGGAAGAGACATTAGATGAATGGACACGCCATAGTTGAGGCAATGCGGTGTTCCCAGCATGGTCCCTCTAGACAAAACTGAAAGCGCATTGAAGATGTTGACTGCAGCATGGGCCTTTTTCATGAAAATAAGCACCTAAGTCTTTCTTGGAGCGTTATATATTGTAACCTCTCATTTGTTACAAGGGAGATCTTCCCCTTACCAGAAGCGAAACTCTGCCCGAATTGAAAGGCATTACTGAGACTTTGAACTCAAATTGTAATTCATATTTCTTTGATTGAATGAGAAAAACAAGTTACTTGCAGATTTTGTGCTATGATAGCCTGTGCTACTTTAGGAGATTGTTCTTATGTCTGTCTTCTGAAAGCATTCTTGTTTATTTGATTTAACAAGGAGAACTAGTGGAGGCAATAAGGAATGTGTCTTGAAGCCAACTACTTTCAGACTTTGCACTGTCATAGTTGTCTTCAATGTGTATTTTTCTTTTCTGTTCTATGTAAAGGACTACTTTGTGCCCCCATTGTTCTTCATATCTCACTCTTTGGGCAGTTGAGGTGGAAACTTTGCGTTCTATTTCTTCTTGCTGTTATTGCACCCTTTTGTTATTTGTTTCTTATCTTACCTAAAAGAACTCATGCTATTTCTTGCAAGAACACTTCTGAAAGAAGATAAGTGCCTTCAGTGTTTCCACCAGGATTTTCTCCTCTATTTTTTATCATCATCTCTGAAAGAAGAGAGATGGATGGTTTATCCCACCCCTGTGTCTTACTTTCATCTTATTTATATAGTATATAGCCTCTGCATATTTAATAGGGAACCTCCCCTTGATGAGAGGAGAGATTTGTCCCCTGTTGATATAGTAAACCTGCACACCAGGATGACCCATCTCACTATGCTATGGTGATAGGAACTATTTTGGTCACCAATTAGCTGGCTGACAAAATATTCACCCAACATACTGGTCACAATCTTGCACTAGAATTTGATTGTATCTAGAGGGACAATATTTCACTGCCTATCACCATCTAAAGAATTTGCTCCATACTTGGGAGGGGATAGTGATCTCTTAATGAGACTCTATATAGGTCTCTAAAATCTACACACAATCTGATCTCTCCATTCTTCTTCCTAATGGGGACCAAATTGGCCAGCCAAGAAGAGTGTTTGATATAGAAGATGATCCTGGATTCAATCAACTTGGTGAGTTCTTTCATCATGAGAGGTTCAATATTTAGATTGATTGGCCTTTGTTTTTGATTGATGGGTTTGGCACCTTATTCTAACTCAATGGTGTGTTGGGCTAAGCTTAGGTCAAACCCCTTCAAATCACCATACTCCCAAGTAAAGACATCGACAAACTCTTGGCATAACATAATGAAAGCATGTTTTTCTTCATTGGTACATACCTTCACAAGTGCAAGGAACTTATCCTTATAGATCTCTACCCTTTCATAATTTTCTTTCTTGGTTGACATGCTTGCTTTGTCCTTCTTGAGTTAGTCATCCTCATTGAGGATGCTCTCTAGAGTTACCAAACCTTTGGGAAGCATGTTGGTCTTTAGCTGAATAATCTGCCCATCATACTACAACTGCACTTTGGACTAATTTTTAGAAGCAAACTCAGCTTCCTCCTGCAAGAAAAGTGCTATTTGGTGGTCACTTTCAAACACCTACCAATTGGTGACATTATCTGGTATGGAGGACCTCACTATCACTTTTAAATGGTGTTGATTATTTCTTTGTCTCACCCCCTTTGGGATATCAAACTGAGCACCAATTGTGGCTAGTCTATTCGCATGCTTGTTCTTCTATATTAGGATGGAAGTGATGTTGAAAGTAGTGAAGCTCTCCATTAGGTCTCTTGCTTTATGCTTTTAAGACTTCAGTAGGGATCTCTTGGTCAGGTTTTGACCCCTCAATTGGTTCACGATCCACTCACTGTCTTCAAACACTGTTAATTCTTTAATTCCTCTCTTCCTTTCCCATTCTAGACCATGAACAAGGGCTTCATACTCTGCTACATTACAAGTGTAGGAGAACTAGAACCTTAAAGTTGAGAAGTATTTCTCATTTTAAGGTGAAACCAACATTGCTCCACCAGGAACTCCTAACTTGCTTCTAGATTCGTCAAAGAATAATTGCCACAAACCACAATACTCTTAGTCTGCCTTCATCAAATTTGGCATGAAAGCATCTTTCTCATGGATGCATTAGACTCCAAGACTAGCCTCTTCGATGAACTTGTAAGGATCATGCTCAAAATTATCATTTCCCCATTCATCCAAGAGCAGGTTAGCAACTCCTATAAGGGAAGAAGATGGAGATTGGTCTACCTAGAGCTCTTCTTCATCTATGATGGCGTAGTTGACATTTGTTGCTTAAGGTGTGTATGGCTCTAGGTGATCTTTTTAGATGGGCTTTAACTCAATCTTCACCTTAGTTCCATACTTTGTCCTAAAAACCATGTAAGACCAATTGGCTGCCAAGTATCCACCTATCTTGGATGTGAAATCCCTGGATAAGTAGAGAGCGAAGTAAGGAGGAACATTTGCCACTACCACATCATGGGGAATTGAGAAGGTCAAACAAGCATGGAGAGTTATATTCAAGCCTCTTACCACTCCCAAGGTCTTGGTTAGTGATCCATCTAACATCAAAACTCCTTTGGTCATTTGCTCATATTTGAGGCCTAACTTATTAGCTATGCATTTGGGCATAACTGAGGTGTTTGCTCCACTATCAATAATGTAATTATGGACCAAGAAATCACTAGTAATCAAGGATAAATAAAAAGGGGGGAACTTTTCATCCTTCTTTTCTTGACCTCCTCTGAGAGTATCCCCATTCACTATCAACACATTATCATTTTTTGCTGGGATAGATTGCTCACCTAACCCGGGCAATTCCTTTTAGAGTATATCTTTTTGCCCTAGCAGTGTTAAATAATCTCATAATGAGATGTTCCTATGCATCTTCTTAATTTGGTCCACCACATTGATTGAAGGATTGCCTCCCTTGGAGGTCTCCCTGGGGACATTTGTAACCTATGGTGCAACTTGAGCAGTTGAAGCTGCAACAGGTAGACTGTAATTGGGAAAATTTTGATTTACTTGTGATGAAAGAGACTCTATAGGTGCCTGAGTATCGACTTGAGATTCATCCATAGCTCTCTTTTTAGACCTGGTTTTGGCTACAACACAATCATTTGGGTCACTTATGTTCCCCACATAGTTGACTGCGTAGAACTCCCCTTCCAAGTGATTCATAAGAGTGGAATCAAATTGAGTCTACCTACTATTCATCCCAAATTGTGTTGACATCTTAAAACTTGATAATTGGGCTATCCAATCACCTTATGTGGTCATACTTTGATTTGGTAGCTCATTGGCATTAGCAACCTGCTCTTGACCATGCTTCAAGGGTGGATAATTAGTCTGCTCCTGCACTAAGTTATTTTGAGTGGTGACAAGAGCCTTGGAATATGAAGGGGCATTTGGATTATAGCTCTGATAAGGCTTGAGGCTTATTTGTCTACCCAAACTACTGGTAGCCTTTATTTGGCCTATAAATCTGATCTTGTTGCTACTTGAGGGCAACTAACTCATTGGTAACACTCTGCAATAGGCTCTTAACTTTATGGAGATCATTTGCAAGGGTAGCAGGCAACCTCTCTACATTAGGCAAAGGAGCTAGAGTGGGCACAACAGCCTGAATTGAGGGCTACAAATTAGGAAAGAGTGGCATCTGAGGTCTAGGAGCTATCTTTCCTACTTGAACCAAGCAATTGTCAGTAGCTATGGCTATTTCATAAGCAATGGGCAGAATATGTCCACCTATGGACTGTATCATGATAAAAATATCACTATTAAGGGCCTTCAAGTAGTAAAGGAAGGCATAATTTGGGGTTGGCCTGATGAGGATTAGGATTCTATCCCAAGTCTTTTGGAACTTGGTGTTAAAATCTTGCATAGATTCATGTGGGGCTCTCTTCATGGTGGTTGGTTGCTCAACTAGAGACAAATTGTCACTTTTTCCCCAAACCTATTTTTCAAGAGGGTCCCTAACTCATTATATGAGCCAACTGAGTTCATAGGCAAGGTCCCATACCAGTCCAAAACTTTCCCTTTGAAGGACAAGGCTAACAGTCTGATGGCTACATTTTCCTCAGTGATATTATAAATGTTGTAGAGATTGGCTATGTTTCTAATATGCTTGATAGCAGTGATTGGGCCCTATCCACTAAAGGGAGGAACACTTTTGAGAGTTGTCCTTGGAATTGGGTCACACTACAAAAGGTTCAAGGGACTCTGACCATTGAAGGCCACAAAAGGGAAAGCCATGGATGTGAAAGGATTCGATTGGGGTCTCCTTGAGTAGGTGTATTTTATTGCTGGTTTGGGAAAGTGGCTTGCTACGTAAGGATGAGTAGTTTCAAACGTTAGCCTTTTTGCTAAGTTCAAAGGCAACTTAATAAATTCAAAAGGGACACCCCAATAAGAAGATCTTGTGGTGACCTTAGGCATGGGATGCTAGGTTGATCATTAACTAAAGAATGAGTTCCTAAAATGGTGTCACCAGGTGCTGGATTATAGCTCCTTCTCTTGGATTTTTTTACAATAATAGGACCAACACCAATCTTGAAACTTGAAATACACAAATATTGGTCCCACCAGGTGTTCCAAAAACTATTGACATTGTGGATTGTACCCTCTGAAAGGAAACTCAGCTCCCTTCATACACATGGCACAATGGAAACATTCCTCTTGTTGTGGGTGGCAAGCTTGAGGGATGAATCTCTAGATTAGGGGATAACTCCCCTTGATGCACCTTGAGGCCCTAGATTTCCTACTTCTAACAATAGGGGGGGTGAAGAGATAGAGAGAAACTGAAAAATAGAACCTAACTAATGTGGTGATGTACGAAACTGGTTGGTCTACTCATCTTTTACCTACACTTTACACCAAAGAGAAGCAAACAAACACTTCATTTGAATGAGAAACTAATTGCGTAAGTGTTTCAATAGGGGATCCTATGGAGGTATAGGGATGAATAAACTACCAGAGGTGTTCTAAAGACACACTATTGGATGGTCTGTTCATATGCATCTACACTTTGAGCTAGACACTTCTTGTTGACTTGCAGAGAAGAATTCATGATATACTGATATGTTGGTATAAACCTATGAAAACATTAAATAAAATGACTGAACATAAGATGATACCATAAACATATGCAAAAGTGTAAGCTCAAATGGAGGTAAAACTCTTCATTCAATTCAAGGTAAATTTCTTCAGGGCTTCACCATACAAAATGCTGAGAGAGCTTTCTCCAAATGAGAAGTTACAATTATACAGAGAACTTGGGAAATAGATCATTGACCAGCCAAGGGAAGGAAACCCATGCTATATTAATCACTCATGTAGCAACCACAAGCCCATGATACTACCGTCTCTTCTTAAATGTGTATGGGAAATTCATGATATAGGTGCTTAAGTTGTTACCTTTGATGTTCGAGCTTGTAAGAGCATGGGTTACTTCTAGCAATCGACAAGGCCATCCCAAAGATATGTTGACAAGGTCATGCTCACTTCAATGCTGAGCGTAACTAGATATTTATTAATGGCAAAATAAGGAAGCATGGGCCGCTCCTCTTCAATACTCACAGCCAATCCCTTTATTGGTTTTTGATGGAGACTATTTCACCTAAGTATATTTACTTCTTCCATTGATGACTCTTATACCACCTGCCTTGGTCTAGTTCATCATTGGGTCTATGATTTGACTTGCTACACCACCTGTAGCATTTTGAGCTTTTGTCTCATGTGTGCATGGCCACGTACTGGGTTACCCACTTTGTTTTCTCTTTCCTTGCCATTTTTTCCCTTTTTTTGACAATTCAGGCTCTCAGTGCTTATGAATTTCCTCCTAGGCTCCTTTCTTTGGTTGTTCACTGAGTCGATCCTTGGGCTCTCAGGCCTTTGAATTCCTTCAGACAAAATGTCCAAAAGAATTCTTCCTTTTCTGAGTTTGTGCTCTTGGACTTTCTTTGGCGGGCATTCTTTCCTTCATTCCTTCGAATAAAATGTCTGAAAGAATTCCTTCAGACATTTTGTTTGAAAGAGTTCTTCTTTGATTACTTCCCAATGGCTAGATTACCACTTTGAATTTGATGCTCGTAGGCCTATCACCAGACATTTAAATACTAACAACTAGCTTACTACCCTAAATTTGACATTCGTAGCCCTGTCACCCCCTAGGACAATTCCCTCAGCATTTTGCAAATGAAATTTTTAAAAGGGAAAGTGACCCTTCAGAAAAATTGAAAAGGTCCTCTTTCAAAGCCAAGTGCCCTCCAAAAGGGCACCTACCCTTTAAACTTTTGGTCTTTCACATTTTTTTGGACTTTCTTCGACTATCAAATTTTTTCAGACAAAATGTCCGAAGGAAATACTTCAAACATTTTGTCTAAAAGAATTCTTCCTTGAGATTTTTCCCTTAGATTTCCTTCAGACAAAAAGTCCAAAGGAATTTTCTTTTCGCCTGTTACCTTTTTTGAAGGGCAAGTTCCTTTCGGGTTTTCTGCCTTGCCCCTTTGCTTCGACCAATTTCCCTTCGCAAGGGAAATTCAAGCCCAAAGTTACCCTTCAAAATTTTGAAAAGGTCCACCTTACTCATCGCCTACACCCCGCAAGGGCACCTTGGCCTCCAAAGTTGCCTTTCAGAAGAATCGTAAAAATCTCGCTTGCTACCTAAGTGCCCTCCGCAATGGCACCTACCCTTCAGACTTTTTACAAATGACCCTTTGGCCTTTTAAACTTGGTCCATTTTGCCGATAAAAAGCCCTCTGAAATAATTTACTTGCCTTATGAAGCATCTGAGACCTAATTGAGTTTTAAGTTGACTCTTGCTTGTCAGACCCGAAAGCACTTGGCAAGCAAAAGAGAAAAACACTTGGTTTTTTCATGGAAAATGCCCTGACAGAGAAAATTTGCATAAGGCAGCTGAGGGATGAACTAGCCAGAACCTGGATCGAAAGACTCTTGCAACAAAAGAAGAGGGATGCTCAATTTTTGGCCTGCAGGACCAAAAATTGGTCAATAGTAATATTTAAATAGATATTGTCATTTCATATGTATGATTTACATGTTTGTGATATCATGTTAGAACATATTTTCTTTATGGTACATATCATGTATTAAAAATCTTATAACACATAGGTACATGTCTCTTTATATTCATGTATCGTCACTATCTACCCATCCATAAAGGGAGGGCCATTCCTTATTTGGGGGATTGTACAGGGGACCAAGATCCATGGTTGGTGTGCAAAAGTGCTCGAATGATGCTCTCCCTTCCCACTGCAGTAGTTATTAGAGACTACACTTGAGATTATCAGAGATACTGGAGTTCGAGTGACTCGTGCTCTATCAAGCATTGTATCTATTATTGTATTTATGTTGATACATAATGCTAGTTGGGAATGTAATTGATTACTTACTGTATATTTATAGTAGTGGTTGTATTATTGTACCAGTGGTGGATGGATTTTTTGTAATTACTTTCCTTATGCAGTTATGTTTTGTTACATGTGGTGTTAATGAATAGTAACTGTTAATGTTACATATTTATTTTATATTTAACATACTTATTTAGTATGTTAAGATCACTAATTAGATTCATGTGGGGATGTTATAATTTTGAATTAATTAACCGTAAAAAAGATAAAACTATATGTATTATTTAGATTGTTTATGTATTACAATCAATCATAAATCTGTATATAGAAGGTAGACATTTGTTTAATACTTGCACTTACTAATTATGGAAAGTAATAAGAGGGATAAAATACTTAGTGTTTTATTGAATGTTGTAGTTGTGAAACTAAATGTAGGAAATATGAAAGATATGAAACTGGACTGTGAGTCACTCAGATTAGGAATTCATGTTCTAGGCACATTAGATAGTAACCTCAACATCTAGTCGATACCATTTGATGTCAAAGACTGAGTTCAAGTATTTAATTTAAGTTATTCTTGATTATTTATTCCAATATAAACCATTGTGCCTAATTCTATTTCATTTGTGTATATGATCTTGAAGCTCGACTATGCATGTAATACCCAAAAAATTGTCTCCTTCTCTTGAAACCCTAGGTCCACTTTTGACACTATGTTATGGCCTACAAAATGGAAAATAATGTAGGTTGAGATGACCTCAACCACTCCCCGTGGAATGTCTGATTGTTGCCTACACATCAGATACTTTGAAGAGGTAAATCAAATAACATGTAGTTCTCTATGTTAAGTTCATGTGTGCAATAATTCAAAGTATGCAACCTGTGATTTAGCTCACAACACTTGATAAATGAAAAATTTTACAAGGTTTTTAGGTGATTTAGACTTGGATTAGACATGTTCCTTGTGAGTTATTGGTAAATTAGATAGAATAGGGTAGTCCCTTTGAATGTGCAAAAGTGTATATACTTTTCTTCGATGAGTGTTAGATCCTACTATAGGCTTAAAACTATTATCTAGTTATTTGGGTCTCTTTGAGTACTTCAAAATATATGCGTTGACCCATATAAATGATCTAAATTTAAAATGTGTTTGTTTTTTGGTGCATGATGAAAGTTTTAGGGTTGGATGGTACTATTATTATAGTACCCTTTGGGTCTGATGGTTTTATCTAGGAGATAAGAATAGTGATTTGATGATCTAGAAATGTCTTAATATGATAATTGACTAGTTTGACATGGGCTAGAGAATTCATGTAAGTGATTGAAAACATCTTAGGAAGATCAAACCTATGCAAACCCTATAGGTGTGAGATAATGATGAATAAGAGTCATATATGCATGCACAAGTCATGTAGGGTGAAGGAGAATCAAAACTAACTTTGTCAAGTATCTTACAATAGATTTTAATATGTATAAAGAGATAACTCGTCAAAAAAGGAAATATTTGATGGAGGTCTAAGATAATAACTAAGTATTATCTTAGACACTACCGTCATCACTCATCAAACGAAGAGTTAATCATCATCAATCCTTCAAAAATTATAATATAAGATTGAATGATCTCTATAATATAATGTTGTCAGATAAAATTAGGTTAAATAATCCTAAGAGAAAGTATATTAATTCAGATAGATCCTCTGTTAATTATGATTAATGATATCATTATTTTGAGCATTTTAATTTTTTCGCGCATGTTTGTATAAGTTTGTAGCAAGTTAGAGGTCCACTTAAGCATGTTAAGATATTTAGTATCTGCAAAGGCATGGTATTATAGGAATCACTTGAGCAAATTATTTTTTTGCTCCATCCAATAAGAACCTTTAAAAAGACATTATTAAAAAAAATCTAAAGTTTAGCACCAAATAATTAAGGAATATTCCCCTACATATTATTATAAAATATTCTTTTTATATCAATATTATAATTACAATCATTATTGCATTGATATAATAATAATCACAACCAATTAATTTAATACATTGATTGATAAATATCGAAAACCCCTGTTTAAACCCATGGATGCCACCATGTTGATAAGAGGGTTATTAAATATTGTGCAACGATTACAGAGAGAACACGATGTATTTGTTTGATGCAGGGAAAAGCTAAGACAAATAGGTTGAACATATTATAGGTAAAATTGAGAGCCTTGATACTAGATAGATCACACTATGTTTGTAAGTTCAACAAATATAACCTTATATCTATCAATCACATTTAATTATAATTCAACCTTTCTTTAACACGATTAAATAGTTAAGATTTCAAGGCAAATTTCATTTGATTGTAACAGAAAAATGATTAGGCATAAACATAATTATAGATTTGCATGCTCTGATAGTTGTGTAGAGTTGTGGCCACGATTTAACTACCTAGTCGTTAGTGTTAGCCATAAGAGAGGGGAAGAACATGATTAGCAAATGAAATCTTTAGTAAAAGGAATGATTAAATATTCCACCCCAAGGTGTGCTAGTACAAAACGTACAACAGGAAAGGACATTCACAACTGAATGATTCAAAAGCATAAACATAAAAATGTAGGTATAGGAATGGGATAAGGAAGGGGGAGCGCCAAGTCCTCTATCTTGATATTGGTAAGTAGTCCTTTTTTGGCTATTTTTATAGGGGGAACCTTTGAAGACCCGTGGGGGGAAATGCCACTTGAGGAGTCAACTACCAATGGCAAGGGAGACTCGAACATGGGACCTACTGGGTAAAGCCCACCTTCTTTATCATCGAGTCACCACCATAAGGGCTCAAGATGTTGGGATAAGCACTTTTGATATACCGGAGCTATGAATCGAAGTAATGGGGGAGCACCTTCTCGAAGTGGGACATGTGGGTGGGCCTGGGTCTATAATGTCCATCAAACGATTCGTATCTGAAATGCCCTGTTGTGTTCTGCATGGTCCACAAGGAGAAATGTGACCCCTACCTCAAGGTGTCCACATAGCCATTTTTTGAAAGAGTCCTCATATATTCAATCGGAATGGAACTTGAGTTGATGAGTAAAAACTACTTGTACCTCACCAATACACCAAGCCCTTGAATACATAAAGGCTAGAGCCTAAAAGAGAGGACCAATATCAATCATCATCTTCATCCTTATATTGACACCTAAAATCCAAATAGTAATAAAATGGCTATAAAGTATGGACCTTGTACAAATTCAATTATAAATCAACATAATTTTCATATTATAATATTATTTAATTTTAAATTAAAGAATATTTATAAATAATCTCTAAAATAACTATAAAACTAATAATCTCTAAAATTACATCATTTTGTAGAATATTCTATTTATATCAATATAATAATTAAAAATATTTTAAAAGTGATTAAAGTGGAAAAACATTCACTTTTTTCTTTTGATAATATCTATGTCTTTTCAAACAAAATTACACATTGATGACATATTAGCCTTAATTAATATCAATATGATATTACAAACTCATTTTTTATTTTTATTTTTATAATTAAAAAGTTTTATTAATGTCCACAGAGGCCTAAGCCAAGAAATAAGACTGTATCAACCCAATACAAGAAAACATAAACAAAACACCATAACTAAAAGCCAAGTAACATTATTACGAGTACTCATTTGTCTTATTTATGCATTCAAGGACTCTGTCGACCAACATAATCCTAGTTTTATTCTTCCTCCTCATTCTCCTCCACCGAGTGATTCACTTAGCAATTTCTATTCTGCACACAGTGGCAATGATGAAAGTGATCTTTTATGTTCATGGTATCCTCAGATATTGATGTCACGGTATTTTTCACTCCCTCTATCTCGTCTATATTAATGCATATCATAGTCAAGATTTGTGTGTGAAGCCTCATTTCTTTCCCACTGTTTTTAATGAAAATTTTAATGTGAATAAGATTATCGTTTATGGCTATCGTCAAGATGAAGTGAGTCAAGAAAATCTTACAAAATCTCTTGATAAAAGCCTCCTCCTGTTTTCGCTCCTGATACTCTCGATTTTGCTTAAAAATAGTATTATCAATATTATAAAACTTCTTTGATATGGAGAATACCTAGTTCAGATCTTTAAGACTATCTGACGTCAAGCTTTCCTGATTGGCTTACCATTTTGTGAATTCGAGCTTTCACCTCACTCTCACTCGCCAGCATTATGCGACTCCTTTATTTTGATGGAGAAATATTTTTTTGTTGACTCTACTTGATCTGAGGCAACTTTTTTCTTACCCACAACATTATTTTGTTTAGAGTGACGACTATCATCTTTTTGCTTGCCCTTGTCCTGGGTTCTTTGGGTCGGGTCTCTTTTGATGATCCATTTTTTGCCTTCATGAAATATTGCTTGGAAGAGTTTCCCTTAATTTTTTGCCTCTTTTGACCCCCTCCTTGCCATGTTAGCTTTAATGAATTCAAGGGTTGCACCAGCATAGTTCATTTACTCTATCTCTCATCTTAACAGTCTGATAATATCCTTAGTCATTCCTTTGGAGTTGTCAATTTCTATAGGTTGTTAGGCGCCACTCTCCTGGTTGATGTTCATGGAACCTCTAAGCAAGTTGCATAGCACCATTGGCTACGCTGATGTGAATTCAACATCATCTTGGTGGTTTCTAGATTATAAGAGTTCTTTGTTTTATGTGGTAGCTTTAAATTTTTCTAGTAGGTTGATAATAAAAGTTACCATGGAGCATAGGACCTATAGCAGAGCCATTATTGTTACCAACAAAATCGATTTCCTCTTTACTAAGATTTGAGTATTTGCATGAGCTGTCCAATTTTCCTGTGCAACTATGAATAACACTTCAACCAACCGTACGTGATTTCTATGGA
Source organism: Torreya grandis (assembly GCA_037957365.1). Classification (NCBI taxonomy): domain Eukaryota; kingdom Viridiplantae; phylum Streptophyta; class Pinopsida; order Cupressales; family Taxaceae; genus Torreya; species Torreya grandis. Next base: position 983,073 of record JARHVA010005172.1, on the reverse strand, counting down.
TAATAAGGGGGCCAAAATGCTTGGTTTGGAAAGCTGTCCAAGTTTTTTTCTAGTAGCTTTCTTCATTGACTCTCTTCTCCAATGCCATATGTTTTGGTAGCTTTCAAAATGGCACTTTTATGCCAGTTTCTAAAATTCTCCCTCAGTGCCTTGCTATATCTAGCCCTTTTAGCGCTATCTTTTCCGTATATTTTGTTTTGAGTGAGTGACATGCCCTAGTGCCTAGTTTTGTCCAGGTTAGAAGCTTTCCTTTTCCACCTTAACTTGTACTCCTTTCTAAGAGCCAGACCACTAAGAGTTCTTATTATTAGAGGCATTCCTTAGAAATTATTTCCTTTAAACTCTTTATATCCCAATTTCTAGATATATCTTGCATATTTCCTTTTTTTATTTAGATTGGGACTCGATTACATGGTTAACAAGCCACTCCACCACTCTATTTCCTTTACATAGAGTGTGTTTCACTTTTACTTGTTCAAATTGGATCCTAATAAGGATAGCTTCCTCGATTATTCTTTTCACTATCCAGTTCAAACTTGTGTTATGCTCAATTGCATTAGGAATGATGAGAGAATCACCCTTTATTTCAATCTTCCTAATATTTTCTTTCAGAGCTAGCCTCATCCCTAGTACTACGGCCTTAGCTTTTGCTACGTTGTTCATATTAAATCTAGTAAAGGCCACTTTGAAAGCTATAACTTGACCCCAATAATCTCTTATGATAACCCATGTTCCAGACATTTTTGGATTATTCTTTGACGCTCCAGAAAAATTTACCTTGAACCAACCTTGCTCAAGAGGGAGCCATTTAACTTTTTTTTTAATTACTTATTTTCTCTATTTATTACTTGAATTCATATTGTCGTAAATTCTTTTGATTACACCCTTGTTATTAAGTATCTTGATTTCCTCTAAATTAACTTCTTTATTCTTTAATTTTTTATTGGTGGCCATAATCTGATTAATAATGTCTTTGATTTCCACCCAAACTCTTTCGTAAGACTTAGGTTTGGCCTTGGTATCAAAAATTCTTGCATTCCTTTCAATATAGACTTTATAGGTTAAGATGTTAGGTCACATGTTCCATATATCCTTTAAGATGTTTAATCTTTTGTTACTTTTCCATGCTTTTAGGTGCTTGGGAATATTCTCATTCAACACCCAGCTTAAGTTATACTTATCTAAGAAGTCATTCCAAAGATCTGAGGTATACTTACAATGTAGCAGGAGGTGTTCTACACTTCCTTCATTGTTATAGCACATGACACACCATGATGGGCCTTGAAAGCTTTTCATTTTTATATTTTCTCATGTTAGGATTTTTCTATGCATGGATATCCATAAGAAGGCTCTCACTTTTAACCATGCTTTTGAACCCCAAATACTATTCCAAACACATTTATTAAGGTCATTAGGGTAGTCTATCATCTAGGCTATGTAGCCTTCCTTCATTGAGTAAACCCCTACGCCTTTTCTATTCCAACTAACCAAATCTCTCTCTAGGATTCAAGGGATCCATGATCCTTCGAGGATACCATTTAATTTATTATGAGGTTCATTCTGCATGCCATCATCATTTTGGAAAGTCTTGCAAATTAGGATCTTGCATCCTGGTTTTAGACTTTCAACCCATTAATCCTTCACTTTATGCCCTCATTGTCTAGTGCTTTCTTCTTTGATGCATTCAAAGGTCAGTTCTATTTTTAAGAGATTCTAAATTATCCAACTATCCTCCTAAAAGTTGGTAGTTGCTCCATTTTTTACTTGCCAGAAGAGACCTTGCATAAGGAATTTTCTTGCGTCCTTTACACTATTCTAGACAATAGATATAACAAGGAGTTCCTTAGCCACATATACTCTTTGTAGGTCCCTTTCATCCAAATATTTCCCTTTTAACAAGTTGCATTAGCCTTCATAAGGGTTAGCCCCAATTCTCCAAACTAGTTTTGCTATGAGGGCCAAGTTAGCCTTGTTTAGGTTCCTTATCACCACACACCCTTTAGATATAGGCTGGCAAATTTTTTCCCAAGCTAGGAGAGTAAGTTTAGCCTTGTCCTTTGTTCCTTTCCAAAAATAAAATTCTCAATATTTTATTTATCTCAGACAGAACTCTCGTAGATGCCTTTAGAAGGGAGAACCAGTGAGTGATTATAGCCTATAAGATCGTCTTGATGAGAACCAGTCTCCCAACATGTGTTAGATATTTAATTTTCTAGTTGCTTAGATTGTTATTCATTTTCTCTTTGAGTTTATTCCAAAGGATCTTCTCCCCTTTCCCTTTGAAAAGAGGGAAACCTAAGTAGTTATGAGGGAGAGGAGCCTTCTCAAATACAAAAATTATACATAGATCAATTTGGAGATTGGGGAAGATATTAATGGAAAAAAAATAGACTTGCCTTTGTTGATTGATTGACCTAATGCCTAATATATCTCTTATTGCTCTGAACTCCTAGATTTTTGAGAGGGTAAACATCATTATGTCATCTACAAATTATAGATGAGTGTGGGCAGATCCACCTGCGAAGGCCTGGATTCCATCTATTTTTCCTTCTCATTTTAGAGTTCTGATAGCTCTGCCAAGGGCCTCTAGCATGAAAATGAAAAAATAAGGGGAAAGTGGGTCACCTTTCCTAAGGCCTTTAGAGAATGAGAAGTACCCTTCTATGGATACATTTATTAGCACTAAGAATTTTGGAAAGGAGTAATAACTTCTAATCCAACTTCTCCACTGCTCATTGAAACTAAAATTTTGGAGGATCCCTTATAGAAAGGTCTAGTTAAGCTTGTAAAAATATTGGAGATGTCCAATTTTATCATCAATCCTTGCCTCTTATAAGTGTATAGGGAATATATGATCTTGTGAGCTATAATAATACCGTCTGTAATTTGTCCACCTTTGACAAAACCTCATTGTTCCTCCAAAATAAGATCGAGCGGGATACATTAGAGGCTATTAGTAATAACTTTGGCTATAATTTTATTGATAATGTTGCAAAGAGATATAGGCCAAAAGTCCTATGGATTCCTACTGTCATATTTATTTTGAATAAGTGCAAGAAATGTAGAGTTGATCACACTCAACATTTATTGGGATTCTTTTGACTCTTGAACCACTTCAAGAACCTCTTCCCCTATGAGATCCCATGTGTTGATAGAAAAATCCAAAAATCCATCCAGGTCTGAAAATTGATCACTAACCATTTCAAAGATTGTTTTCTTAACCTCTTTGATAGAAACATCTTTCGTCAAGCTATTGTTGTTTGATTGAGAGACCAGACATTGGATATGTCTTTTGAAGGATTATTTCTCTTCATAATTCTCCATATTGCCTTGATTCAACATATTTTCCTACTATCCCACCTTGTATTCTTCGATTATCTTGGGGTCCTTAAGGTTATAACCTTCCACAGTTTCCAACTCCCAAATAAAGTTCTTTTACCTTGAGATTTTGCATGACAAATGAAAGAACTTGGTGTTTCAATCTCCTTCCTCCAACCATCTAACCTAAGATTTTTGTTTCCAATAAATTTCCTCCTTTTTGAGGACTTCCTCTATCTCCTTGGCAACTTCCTCCTCTTCTTGAAGCAGGTCTACAGAGATGTTGTCTTTTATTATTAATCCTTGTATCTCAATGCTTTTCTTTAACAAATCTTCTTTGGTTTGAAAGATATTTATGAATGTGAGATAATTCCAATTCTTTAGGTTAGCTTTGAGGTATTTTAGTTTTTGAAAGAAAATATACATTTTGGTTCCATATTTATTATTTGGGGCTTTCCATTGCTTGGACATGAAATCGTCTAGGTCAGGGTGCTCTAACCGCATATTTTTTAACTTGAGGGGAGATCTGACTGGCTATTCATCCTATGTGAGATGAAGAGCTATCATCTAGTGATATGGACTAGAGAATTTGAGCACTTCCATTTCTATAATCTTATTGCATTCCAACCAATTTATCGTGGCTGAGAGCATATCCAATCTCTCTAGGATAAGATCTTTCCCTGATCTTTTGTTGCTCCAAGTGAACCATCCTATCTTATTTTTTAGATCCCATAAGTCTGATCTTTTTATAAAAATTTGGAGGTTTCCCTCTTTATATCTGGGGTCTCCTCCTTTCTTTTTTGCGAAGTCGATTTTGGTGTTTAAATCCCCCTATGATCCATAAGGATTTTCCTTTTGTTTTGATTATGCCTTCAATCTGTTGCCAGACTTGCTCTCTTTCTTCTTTTCTTTGGACACCATAGACATTAAGGAAAAAATTGAATCCCATCCTTCGAGAATCTATTTTACAAATGAGATTATGGTTTTGGACCTAGATGGTTTCCAATTTGAGTAGGTTTGATTCCCAAAGGAAAACTAGGCCACCTACAGTACCTATGGCATCGCATCCCACCATTTAAATTCTAAGTTGCCTTGCAAGACCCTCTTTGTGATTTGACCAATTTTCCAGCTTAGTTTCCTGGAGTAAAACCATATCAATATTATGTTGAGCAATGAATTGCTTCAATGTTCTCCTTTTGGATGGAGCATTGAGACCCCTTATATTCAAGGAGATGATCTACATTATTGAAGGTTATTTTGCTTGGTGCTCACCAAGAAAACATCCACTTGCTTTTGGGTCCCAACTCCTATGGATTCCATAGCCTCTTCCTGTCGTTTTTTCTTCTTATCAGGTCTCCCTCTTTTTCTCTTTCTAAATTTTCTTTTGGAGTTGAGATTTGGGGTTTGTACAATTCCTATGTTTTCCTACTCAGTCTTCGAGCCTATCTCATCATCCTCGTCCATGTTTGTCTAGTTTTCCTTATGTTTATGCCCTTCCCCTAGGCCTTTTTCCTTTGTTCCTTTTTCTTGCCCGTTGCTTCTCTTTTGCTTTCCTTCATTCCCTGTATTATGGTCCTTGAGCAGATTTTCCAAGTCCTCTTTGAAACCATAGTCTGTTTTGATATCATCCATTTCTTTTCTATTTTGATTCTCCTAAGGTTGAGTTTCTAGGATACATTTTATTCTTTCCACTGAAGCAGACTTTTTTTTTATGCCCTTTTTTATGTCTTTTAGAATTTATTTTTTACCCATGTTGTTCTTACTTTCCATAGTGTTTTTTTCTTTGGTTTGATAAAACCTTCTAAATATTTTTCCATGACTTTTGAGGCCTTTTCTGGGGCATCACATTTCTTAAAAGTAGGGCATTATCTGATGAGATGTCCATATTCATGACAATTCCTATACTGAAATGGGATCCTCTCATAATCAAGGTCCTAGACCCATTCCATATCTCCTGCTTTTAGAGTGACATTCTTGGGAAGGGGTTGTGTGAGGTCTAACTCAACACAAATTCTTGCATAACTAGATAATCCTTTCTCATGGTATGGCTTAGATATGTCTACTAGTCTACCTATAGAATTGGTTATGGTTTCAAAAACATACCTAGACTAGAATTCTTGTAGAAGAGTGTATATTCAGATCCAAACTGATGCAGTGGTTGGGAGCTCATCTGTCAACTTGAAAGTTATGTGTTAGTGCTTCATAAAGAGCCCCGTATTTCAAAATAAATATGGACCCCATCCAAACACTTTATCTCTATCTAATTCATTTGCAAAACCCCCATATGAAGTACCTCTTGGCATAGGTCCTTAGCTCATATTATCCATTTGTCTTCCAATTTATTCTAGTCCATGCATGTAGTTCTTCCAAGGTTAATTGTGCACCCATGAATTTTCAAATCAAGCTTTGGTCATGCAACCTTGCTATATTCTTTCTAATTTCCATTGGATCTAGTATGCCAATCATATTTTCATCTGGAACTTGTATGCATGTTATTACGGCTCCATTATTCATTTTTTCGATCTTCTTTTTCCCTTTTGCCCTCATCGGGGCATTGATCTCAATCATCGAGACCAATGTGGTTGCTCCAATAACCATTTCTCTGAAGGATGGTTTGTTGGGGGGCGGGGGGACAAATCATCTTGGGCAGATACATCATGTGGCTAACCAAACCTCTAGATTCCTTAGCTATCTCCCTCAACATGTAATCAATAAATGTTACAGAAGACTTCAAACCCTAATTGCACTCTTCTCCATGTTTTGCACTATTTTTTATTGAATTCTTATTTTAATTTTATATTACAATCTCATTTTTAAAGTAATAAATCTAATAACATTTTTTTGATCAATAGTTAAAAGTATTAAACCTTGTGTGTCTTTCATTCTCTTGAACTAAGCCCTGCAATTCCAAATTACCAAATTCATTCATTCGAAAATCATTATGTCGAAATTCCATCAAAGAAAATAGATTTTTGTATCCTACATGTCCATTCATACAAACCCCACAATGTCCATAAATCGAATTAATTTGCACAATTTAAAGAAATATTAAACCCTCCGTAAAAATCTTTTAATTTGTAAATATACATTAATTTATGATGTTGATTTTATATATAATTTGTATGAAAATAATACTTTAATTTTTTCTTCTACGAATTGTATCCACTTTAAACAAACCATTACCTAGCAAGTCAAGCTCCTCATGGTATTCAACTTGTATGACTGAAATATAAAATATGTAATTTATCTTATCATATAATTATTAACATAAATTTATAAATTAAAAAAAAATTAAAATATTAACTACCCATTTAAAAAAAATTATCTTAAACATACATATAAAATCCCACAAAAATTTATAATATGTTGACTTTTGTTTATAAGCTAAGCTAGCCATACGTTTATAATTCCCCGTGATTAACTGGAGATTATGACATAACTGTACAATTTCATACGCTGGCTTGTTCCACTTGCGGGGATAGCTCAGTTGGGAGAGCGTCAGACTGAAGATCTGAAGGTCGCGTGTTCGATCCACGCTCACCGCATTTTAATATTTAAAATTCCCACAAAACCTAATCCGTTTTTCACATATTTTGCCTCCACAAAATCTTCAAATTCCGGCAACGGAATTATTTCATTCGGCTAAATGTTTATCCGTCTGCCATTTTACATTATGATCAATTTTGTATACCATAAATTCATTATAAAATGCTCGTGTAATAAAGTGGAAGCCTTTGCATATTAGTTAGAGTAGATCTTACGTTTCCTGTTGTATAGATGGTTTTTATTGAAATTAATTGGGGAATTGACCATCTATCTAATCTTATGAATCAGAGTCAGCATTTGAAAGGTCATAATATGTTTATATTGAAATCAATCGAGGAATTGACCATCTATCTACTTCTATGTATCACAGTGACCACTTGAAATGTCATAACAATAATGAGTGAGGTTGTCTCAAATTCACTCTCTAGAGAAATTGATATTTTAAAATGTTAATGTTTGCATAACATGGAGGTAAGCACTCTTTCAATTTTAGTTTGGTCAACTTTCCTAAGTTAATGTCGGCATATTTCAACCCAATATAGAAAAGTGGGTGTAACAAATGATTGAAAGAGGGGAAATTTTCTATGAACATCCTAAAACTGAAGACGTTCTAAACACTGGCGAGGGAAGCATACTTTTTTCTTAGTCTAGACTTAGGAGCTAGTGCCAAACTCAAGTGTAGCCAAGAAAAAAATACCCCTAGATATACATATGAAGATAACATTTTAGCACTTTGACCTTTATAACTAAGGAAAACTTGTTTGACATTATGCTTTGAAGTGTTAAAAATCATATGTTTTGTTTCCTCAAGATTTACTTAAAAGTCACCTTCCTTTGAGTGGGGCATCAAAATGATGTTGTCTACAAATAGAAGAATAATAACACAAACTTTGTACAACAAGCAGCCATATGTGCTAAGGAATTTGATATGATTTCCTCAAGCCCATATATGTATAGACCAAAACGTGTATAAAGAGTGGACAACCCTTCTTAACCCCAATGATGTTTCACATCCCCTTTGTCTCATGATCAATTGTGTGCACTCTTCCAACAATGGTTTGATAGAGTATCATAACAAGTGATATCACCAATTCTAGAAGAACCAAAACCCTCAACTTATCAATGAGAACATGTTGAGGAACATTTTCAAAGGCTTTACAAAATCTACAAATTAGTAGTAAACTTTGTGCCTTTTTCCTTAACCTCCTCAGTTTTAAAGGTTAAGGTACAAATATGATCAATGGTGTAATGATTCCTCCTAAAATCTCCTTTCCCATTAGGTCTCAACTTTTTGGTTTCAGCTCATCTGGAGATATGGATGTCTAAATAAGTAGTAATTTGTTTTTGAAAGTGTATGACCAATCATGATGGTGCGATAATTACTACGATCATTTTGGTCTCCAAATTTATGTATCGAGTGGATGGTGCAATTTGTCCAAGATGGAGGAAAGCCATATGATACAATATTGTTAAACAAGTTAGCTAGGTAAACCAATAAGAAATTTGGATCGTGGTTAAAGAATTTAGATTATTGACATCTTGAGCTTTATTTGAATTGAGTTTAAGGATGGCATAGAGGACAAGGCTTTGTGTGAATGTGAACTTATCGAAACCCATTTTCCATGTTGTATGCCTTTGCTCTTCCTCTATGATATGGAAATAGTACTTAAATTATGAGTGTCTAGGCTTTTGATGCCATGAGTGCAAAATGATCAGTCATAAGGTGGAAACCAACCCCCAAGTCAATAGTTTTAAGCCCAAGAGCCCTAACCGAAGGCCTCCATAAAAGACAACCTCAAAGAAATGGAGACCTAAATTGTCTTCCCTAATAAATAAAAATAACTTTTATTAGCATAATCATGAAAAATTATTCATGAAACATGCCATGGAAGAATAAGTGGCATTAAAGGATGATTACCCCGAGGATGGAGAGACCAAAGCTCCCTCCCTGGAGGTTAGGGATCAAGGATGAGTGTACCTATTCTAATACCCACACTGAAGGTGATGACAACACTAAATTTTTCCACCGCTATGCTATGGTGTGATGAGCGAAAAACACCATCTGGAACATCAAAGATCTCATTGGGGTGGAATGTATAGATTTTGCATCTATATCCAAGGCTGCAGTCTCCCACTATTAAAACATTTATATGGATCCACCCTAGAAAAATATGAGGGACATCATGGATTTGGCATTCCTTTTTTATGGTTGGGTTAACAAACAACAAAATCATGTCCTCCTTTGACTGATTTATTTGGATGAGTTGCACAAAACCCTCCACACTTTTCACAGAGCTGCAAACATTTTTAGGAATGCTAAATTATCTTAACAATGTTTATCCAAATGCTGGAGAAGACAGGTATATTTTACAAGAATTGTTAAAAAAGAAGAATTCCTGTCATTGGACTTCTGAACATACTTAGGCAGTTCATAAAATTAAATCTAAAGTTTCATCTTTCCTTGAATTGTATATACCAAAGTCTGATCAATTTATTATATATATTGACGCCTCCAGCTATGCTTGGGGTGCTATCTTAGTCTGTAAAGTTTTAGATCTAGAATATGTCTATCTATGAGTTTGAAAGTGGAGTCTTCAGTGAGGATATTCTGAAATGGATTTCCTTAGATAAGGAAATCTATGTTGTTAAAAAATGCTTATAAAAGTTTGCTTTAAAACTCATGCATCTTCCCCATTTTGTAATCCATACTGATTGCACCAGATTCCTTGCATTTAAAGAAAAGGATCATGGTCACCAAGATGGAAGAGGGAAATATATCAAATGGCAAACTTACTTCAATCAGTTCAACTATACAATCAAACATGTCCAAGGAAAGAAAATTATTGATGCAGACTAGTTAAGCCATCAACCTACTACCACAATGATGCACCAGCCTTATCCTGGCTTCAATCTAACAAGAATTTTTAACCAAAGATTTTACTCTTTGAATATTTTAATCCAGGAACAGATTCTCAAAGAAGGATTGCATCCTAGATACTGTCGATTCTCTTATGCAGCATCTAGAAATCTACAAATGTCAGGAGCAACCCATGTAGTAGTTGACTAGCATAAAAATGAAGGGATAATCACTATCCATCATCTTAATAGTGAATTACTCATCCAACATTTTTTTGATTTAATCAGGAGACCACAATGGACATGGTGTATTCAAATCAGGACACCCCATCATGAACAATTTTACATGTGGACTGCACACTTTGGCTCGCACCTCATCCATGAATAGGAACAAGACAGTCAGGACATAGTGGTCCACACCATCATAAGAAGACAACTTGAGTGGAAATATTATTTCTACATCATCCCATGATATGAAGATAATGATGGAGATAGGTATTAGAATACACGTCATGTTTTCCAGATAAGATGTTTGTTTCAACCAATCAGTGAAGATGACTTACTGATAGAAGCAAAAACTTTGCTAGACCCATAACCTTTAATGTCCTCTTCATCACATGGTTAGTCTGGTGGATCAAATAACATCTCAATGTAGCTCTTTTTTTCTATAAATCATGATGAGACTGACACCACCTCGACAGAGATTCCAGGCAAGACCTCTCATTTTGCTATAAATAGAAGGATATGCCTTAGTATTGGATCAACAAAAAATTGGAGAGTGATAGTGTGTATGTGTCTACAAAGAGTAGGCTCTTCTCTTGCCTAAAAAGGATCTTGAGAATTGAAAACCTTTGTATATTAAATTCTGTAATCAGTGTGTTTTCTATATAATATTGAAGCTGTAGCCATTTGGCCCCTACCTACTGTCACAGGTTTATATCAATCAAAGGCTTAAATATTATATAGAAAACACATTGATTACATAATTTAATATACAAAGGTTTTGATTCTCAGGATCCTTTTCATGGAAGAGAAGAGCATACCCTTTGTCGACACACACACACACTATCACTCTTCAATTTTTCAATGATCCAATATTAAGGCTTATCCTTCTATTTATAACAAAATGAGAGGTCTTGCCTGGAATCTCTAACAACGCAGTGTCAGTCTCATCATGCTTTACAACAAAAAAAAGCTATGTTGAGATGTTATTCGATCCATCAGACTAATAATGTGATGAAAAGGATGTTAAAGGTTGTGGGTCCAACAAAACTTTTGCTTCTGTCAGCAAGTCATCTTCACTGACTAGTTGAAACAAGCATCTTATATGGAAAACATGATGTGTATTCCAATACCTATCTCCATCATTATCTTCATATCATGGGATGATGTAGAAATAAGATTCCCACTCAAGTTGTCTTCTTATGATGGTGTGGATCACTGTGTCTTGATTGTCTTGTTCCTATTCATGGATGAGGTGCGGGCCAAAGTGTGTGATCTACATGTAAAGATGTTCATGATGGGGTGTCCTGATTCTAATACGCTATGTCCATTGTGGTCTCCTAATTAAATAAAAATAATAATTGGATGAGTAATTCACTATTAAGATGATGAATAGTGATTATCCCTTCATTTTTATGCTAGTCAACTACTACATGGGCTGCTCTTGACATTTTTAGATCTGTAGATGCTACATGAGAGAATCGACAGTATCTGGGATGCAATCCTTCTTTGAGAATTTGTTCCTAGATTAGAATATTCAAAGAGGAAAATCTTTGGTTAAAAATTATTGTTAGATTGAAGCCCAAATAAGGCTGGTACATCATCGTGGTAGCAGGTTCATGGCTTAACCAATCTACAACAATATTTTTATTTCTTTGGACTTGTTCGACTGTATAGTTAAACTAATTGAAGTAAGCTTACCATTTGATATATTTCCATCTTTCATCTTTGTGACCATGATCCTTTTCTTTAAATGTCAGAAATCTGGTGCAATCAGTACGAATTACAAAATGGGGAAGATGCATGAGTTTTAAAGCAAACTTTTTAAAGCATTTTTTAACAACATAGATTTCCTTATTTCAATAAATCCATTTTAGAACATCCTCACTGAAGACTCCACTTGAAAACTCAAAAACATATTCTATATCTAAAACTTTACAAACTAGGATACCACCCCAAGCATAGTCAGAGGCATCAATATATACAATAAATTGATCAGACTTTGGTATATAAAATTCAGGCAAAGATGAAACTTTATATTTAATCTTCTGCACTGCCTAAGTATGTTCAGAAGTCCAATGATAAGAATTCTTATTTTTGATCAATTCTTGTAAAATATACCTGTCTTCTCCGGTATTTGGATAAAAGTTGTTAAGATAATTTAACATTCCTAAAACTGCTTGTAGCTTTGGATTATACATTTGATTGGCAAATTCAACAATCTTTTCTTTTATATGTGGTTGTACCTATAGCTTTGAATTCTTTACAACCATGCAAAGAAAGTTACATTCATTTTTACATAATTGAATCTTTGTCTTTGAGAGTACAATTTTTGCATCCTTGGCTATATGGTAAAACTTTTACAGATGGAGAAGATGATATTATAGGGTGTTATTGAAAATGAGTATGTCATCAATATAGATGCACAAAAATTATGACATACCTTTGAAGATGTTATCCATGTGAGCTTGGTAATAAGTTGGTGCATTCATGAGACTGAATGGTATGACAATGCACTAAAAATGGCTAAATGGACAACTAAATGTTGTCTTTTCTTTGTCAGATTCATTCACCTTGATCTAATAAAATCTAGACTTGTAGTCAAATTGGGAGAAATACTTACAATTTGCAAATTTGTCAAGCAAGTAGGATTTATTAGGAATTGGATATGGATATGGTTCAGTAGTGGCGTTCAATGGTCGATAATTTATAGCCATTATTTCTTACCTCTCTTCTATTCGAAATGTTTGTTCACCATGCATAACAATAGAAATGAGACATGGATTTTTCTATGAAGCCATTATCTTCTAATTCTTTAATTTGTTTCTCCATATCTAAATAATCATGAGCTGGGATGGGAATTTTCATTCTTATCTTCATGTGCTTGCCTTCTTGGAGCTTGATCTCCATTGTGGGCATCAATTTAGAACAATTTTTTTGAGGGTTTTCAAAACATATATCTTCTTTAATGCTAGTGCCAATGTTCTCATTTTATTGGAGGATAGGGTTCTCTGGTAACTAGCTCATAGTACTTGGGAATTGTTCAGTAGCATAGACTAGGCGAGGAATCCTGAGTTTGTTATTATTTATTGTAAACATGACACTTTTAGGAGTAGATCCATAAAGAGAATATCTATCAATAAAGGCTCCTCCTAATAAGACATCTACTAGCATTTTCTTATGGGCAAAAAAATCATAGGTAAATATTTGATCTTGGATCCTAAGGGTTTGTTGATGTTTATAAAGATCATAAGTGAAATTGTTCCCTTGGACATCCATGCTTTTGTATGACTACGATTCAAAGATTTTTTGCTAGTCTGGAATTAAAGGTGGTTTAGTAAAATAAAATGATGCACTAGTATCAACTTGGGCATCAACTAATCTACCATTAATCTCACTAGTTATGAACTGAGCAAATCATCCATTGAGAAACTGAGTTAGATAAACTGGTTGTGGTTCTTCAAGAGGAGGAACAATAGTACATACCATTTTGCATTTTGATGGATCTAGAATTAGATAAGAGATTTACTTTTCTTTCTATGGTTGGTAGATTATTGGTTCTGGGTCTTCTTCTTAGAATTCCTCATTGGAAATTTTGTTGCATTTTCCTTTTTCTAGGCAAATGAAGAAATCATCATTATCAATATTTTATTCAAAATCATCATCATCATACCTTTCATCTTCATGGAAAGGCTACACATGTTGTATTGTTTTTGTAATGCTGGGAGAATGAAATTCAATTGGTGAATCTATACTTGTAATATTATTTCTGATCCATGATTCACTGGGCTTGAAAGAGCTCAAAAATTGCATAGGTGGTTGTTTAGGCTTTTGCATAGATGTTGAAATTCTTGACATATGTGGTTGCCTGTCTCTACTCTGAGATTTGGAACTTCTATGAAATTTATCTTTCTCATCTTATTCTATTGGTTCATGGTGGCCTCTAGACCAAAGATCATAGGCTTCATACTATGGTCGTTCTCTAGGAGGACACAATCTTGACCATGGCCTTTGCATGTTGGCAAGAGGCTTACCCAATTCATCAACTAGTGATTCAAGATCAACTGTTACTTTGTTTACTCATTAGAGGATTATCCAAGATGGTTCTCCATATGCCACACATCATCCTCAATCTGTGTGCATATCTAATTTTGAGCCACAAGCATAGTATTAAAAATGTCATTTACAATCCTACCATTGACAGAGCTAGTGCCCATGTTGATTTTGTCTCTCATGTTATTCATTTGATTTTAATGCAGGCCTTAAAATCTTTTGACAAGCCTTTCCTCTTATTTCCTAAATTCTTCTTAGTTTAGCATCATTGCTACACTTGAGGCACTGAACCACAACTTGGATTCTTTTAGTGACATTCTTTCAGTTGTCCTAGTTGCATTCATGGATATTGAAATTCCATTCTTCAAGCTCCATATTTGTCCCCTATTGATCCTGTAGATATGCAAGGTCAGTTGGGGTATACTAAGCTGAATCATTGTACTCAACTTTTTTTATTTTGTTTTGTTTTGTTAACCTTCCACATAAAATACACTCAGCTAAAAAAAATAACTCGAAGAAAATAAACATCTAAAATTTAAGAGTAAAATCAATTTGAACCCCAGAATGTGATTGTAGACTATGAAAGCCAAAAATCTCAAGCTTTTAATCCTTCAAAACATTTAAACATTGTGAAATTAGCAAACCCTAACGATCGATGTGCACATAAAGTATTATGAAATACACAAAGATATGATTAAATAAGAAATGTAAATAACACCAATCATACAACTATATTACAAGGTGTCATCAAACTGTTCACCCTTGTGCTATGTGTGACTTAAATTTTAAACATGCATTGTTACAGCTCGATTTCAACTTATGATTTATAACCTTTAAACCTATAGATTAATATGGTTATTAGTTGATTATAATTACTTTGATTTGAGCTTTATGACATGTACTGTTATGGCACATTGATATTGTTGATTATTATACATGATGTGACAGTTATACTTTCTTAGTTTATACATTGTGGATGCATTTTTATTAGGTTTGCATCATTGGTTGGTATATATGATGACTCAGACTAACTACCTACTTGTTAAGAGGTGGATACACGATAGATCGTACCCTCAGACCTTGACAAGGAAGAGCATCATCAAAGAGGATGGACTAGATGGGATGATTGGGGGGATGAAGAGAAATTGCTAGTGACCCTACACACATGCACATTAGATTTTAAATATTATATGCATAAATGTTAGTATGTAATTAATAAAATCTTGTATGTGATTATATTAGTATGTAGATTTAGCTCTTGATATGAATTATATTCTTTTAATTTAATTATCTTTATTTTTGAGAATAAATTAAAAAAATAGATATTTAATTGCTATATAGATGCTAGTTATTGTAGATACAATTATCTTGCAATAAGAAGTAATTATTGACTTAATATCTATTAGTTAAATAAATAATTGTCCTTGTAATGATTGCCTTCATGGAATTTGAATTACCTTAGAGTACTAACCTTGAGTTATGACAATCTATATTTAGTATTGAGAATGCATGCATGAAATTACATAAAAACTAAAATTTAGATATTATTATTTAAATCGGTTAACTTGAACTTATGTTGAGATAACTTGGGTAATATGACGTAAATATCTTTTTGAAAAAATTAAATATTTTAAATAATAACTAATAAAGTTGAGTTAAGGAAGAGAACTGATTTAATAAATGGATAATTGCACTTAGTAGGAGTTAATAATGCCAAGCATGGAAGGCAAATTGGAAGTTTAAGCATGGAAAGAGGTGAGCTCAACAAATGGAGAGGTGATGAATTTTATAAATTAAGTCTGATGAAATTTAAAAGAGGAGGACACAAAGATACAAAGATTGAAGAGGCAGAAGGTTGGAGAAAGCAACAAAGGCCAGTCATATTCTTTTTCCAAGCAAACCTCCCAGGTTGGTTTTGTTTTATATTACAGTGTGTATAAGATCTTTTCAGATTTAAAAATTATCTTTATTACCATGTATTTTATATGAAGATAGATGCATTATATAATTAGTGATCAGCTCCTAATAGATATTCGACTAGCGTCATGCATTACCAACATCATAGTATTTGTGTAGTGGACTGCATTTTTATTAAACAAACATGAAAATCTTAGATGACATTTATATACACTATATGGCAAAGCTTTATATTTATAAATTGGATGAGTTTTTATATGTTATGTATCACTACTTTAAAAGACTGCATTCTAACCTTTTTATACCAGCTATCATTTGAAATAGCCAACGTTTTATATGGTCTATGTTTCAAAATATAGTCCTACATTTTATTTTATAGAAGTTATGTTTTACCTCTGGTAGTGTCCTAAACTTTAGTGACTACATATTATCTTGGTTGCATTTTATCCTTCGAATGGTGTATCATTATTTGAAATTTCCAGTGTCTATTTTTATATACACTGCGTTCCACTAAAATAGACTGTAGCCCACTAAAATTGGCTAGCGTTCCACCCTTTTTAGGCCTATGTATTTATTATATAGGTCTGCATTCTTTTTGATAGGCCTACATTCTTTTTTATACATATGCGTTCTAATTTTATAGACCTGCATTTCTTTTAAATGGTTTGTGTTTCATTTATAAGATCTTTGCATAAGACCTCACTCATTGTGTAAGTAGATTATGTTGTTTGTAGAAATGGTTTTGATTTGGAATCTAAAATAATGAATCTCTCATTGTTGCCTTAATAGCGTGTATGATATAAATTGGTTAAAGAGTTTATGCCTTCTTACAAATTTTGTAATAATTATGAGATATTGTTATAGATTAACATCCTCATTAATGTATGTGAAAATTTAGTAAGCAACAACACTTTATATATATTTAGGGATGCATTTACTTTTAAATATTAGCGCACAGTACTTCCTAGTTGTAAATACTTGGAATAGTTTGAGTTGAAGGTACTTTTGACCTGCTTTAGAAGCCATGATGAATTGTTTAATTTGAAAGAGGCTTTTGATGTTATTGTCTTTGTTCATTGTTCTTAAAACAAGTTATAGAACAATAATTTGATTGGAACATGTAAAACTCTATTTGCTAGGAATTCTGCCCAAGCTGAATGGATAAGCTCGATTGTGAACAATGGTTTGGTGTTTAAATGGACTTAGGTTTATTACCCTATCATATGATGGAATTTGTGATAGCAAACCAACCCTGCATTGTGGTTAATGACTATTTTTGCCTATGGAATGATAGTTATAGTGATTTGTGTGTTATATGGTTATTTTGGAGAAAGAATGGTATTAACATGATGATTATATCGGAAAATCAAATGGCCTTTTTAGATTTTTGAAATATTATAGTTGATCCATGTTTTTGACATAACTCAAATCCATATGCCATGCTATAATGACCATTTATGCCTCTTTGGGTTTTGAAACCTTGTGTTAGAATTTGGATGTGTTAGATCCTTGCATAGCTCTTTTGATTATTGTATAAGCTAAATGTATGCTTGGGGGTACCCTTGGGTCTGTGGTTGTGGACTGGAACCCGTAACCTGGAACTTTTCATTGTTTTTTTATAACTATGTTTGATTTTTCAACAAATAAAGATTTCATGTCTTCTTTCAAAATGATTAATAATTAGAGATGTGAATATAGTTTAGTGTTATCAATTTGTGTTGTATGTTTATTTATGAGTGGCTGCTCTTGATGTTCTTAGAGATGCTTTTGGTTGCAAAAGTAATACATAGTATATCCTTGTTGTAGATACTTGTGTGATTCTGAGTTGTAGGTACATTTACATATATTTAAATCCATAATTAGTTTTTTAAGTCAAAGAAGGATATAGAGGTTTCTGCATTTTATTCACTTTTTGTAAAGCAAATTTTAGCATACTACTTTGTATTCGATATTGTTATACACGAGTGATTTATATTCTAAATCATATTGATATATCCATATGAGTATTAATATCAATTTGTTTTGAGAACTATGTTTTTAAAGATGGTGGATAATGTTATTATTTGTGCTATATACTAGTATCGACTTAAAGAGTGTAGATTATGCAGTCTAAGTTTAAGATATACCCAGATGGTATAATCTATACTTGTTTGCCTATATTTTAGATTTATGAGACTTTTGATTTCTTAAATCATAAGTTTGGTTATATGTAAATATGTAATTATGAACTATGATAGTATGGAATGTCATAGAGTACTATAGTATTAATGTACATGCTCGAATGGTACATACTGAAGTTGTATGTCTAGACTCTCACATACGTTGATTGATTAAATATATGTGTTGGTTATTAATTGAACAATATGTTTTATAATAGTTAGTAGAACATCTTATATGTGTGCATACAACTTTGAGAGTATAATAAAGTGGTAGGTTACATTTTTATGTGTTTGTATGACTTGTTTTGTTATATATACTTGCTTAAATAAAAGTTTATGATTCCATGTATTTATGATTACTTTGTATGATTGATTGTGGAAATAATAGTAGTTATGTCTTAAAACACTAAACTATGATATTATGGGATATCATTGGGTGTAGTCATATGGATCTTATTGTAGTACATGGAAAAATACATTTTAATGTGAATTTTACCCAAGTAGTATAAACTATAGACATTATTTCTAGTTTGGGATAGATAATAATGTAAGATTCATTTATGTGTTGATGGAATAAATGTACACTTTGATTACTCATATGTTTAGCATGATATATGATTGCTAAGAGGTTGTAATCAATATGAATCTTATGATTAAATAATGTATAGTGAGACATTATCTTTTGGTATGTATAATTTACTTGTCAGTATAATATCTTGCAATAAAATAAGTTTTCTATGGTACACTGCATGTTTAGTTTTAGAAATCATACACACTTGGGTACTTGCTAGTTTTATGGATTCTCGCACCATTCTATCTACCTATCTGTTAAGGGAGAGCCATTCCATGATAAAGGATTGTACAGAGAATCATTGGTCTGTGGTTGGTGTGAAAAAATGCTCAGATGATGCTCTCCCTCCTTACATGTACTACTTACTTGGAGACTACACTTGGGATTCAGAGATATACGATTTGGTTCAAATCGAGCTCCAGAGGGCTTGGTATCTATTTATTATATTAAGGTTGAATGCCTAATGAAAATGCAATTGTATTTTATTTGTATATACTTGAGCAACAGATCTTGTATTCTTGTTGGACTAGTCATGACTGAGTCTTAATGTATTTACTTTCCTTGCAATTGTAATATATTATATTACATCTCAATATTTGAATTTGGAATTGTTATTGTTCTAAGTTGTTGTTTGAATAAATATGTTTCTGTGAAATGGATGTAAAGTATTTAGTTAAAAAAAAATCTACATTATTCTAAGTACAACTCGAGGAGTTGTGACATGCATGGCCTCCCTTAATCAACACATCATTTTATTTATAAGAAATTTTATAAATTAACAATGAATATAATATTACTATAATATAATCAAATATTATAAATTAATATTATATTATAAAATTAATATAATATATCAATAATATTAATATAATAAATTATATTATTAATATTAATATTAATATAATAAATAATAATATATTATAATAATATCCATTAATATTATAATATAATATAATATTATTTTTGTTATATATTATATTATATATTATTATTATTATTATTATTATTATATATAGTATTATACAAGGTTTGTAGCTTGTAGGGTGGTCGAGGACATCATGGGAGTCGATTTGATTGTGGTAAGGCTCTATGTCTCATGTAAAACTACAATACAAAATCCCACTTTACCATCAAACAACAAATTACATCCATTCTAGTAGATTTGACTTAGAAGTCGATAACTAAAACGTCAATCAAATATGTTTCAAAATGCACATACAGGGATAATGGTGAGGATGATGTGTTGGCAGGAGGGAGGTCACGGTGTTGAGACAAAAACAAATGTAAGCAATAGTTTGACAACATATTTTTGGTCAATAAAATCAACCATGAGCGGATTACTTAATCATATGGTTTTAATATATAATTTTTATTAAAATATTAATAATATTTTTATATATCGTTTAGTTATATATTATAAAATATAATATATTAATAATAAATATCATAGATCAATCCTACCATCAGTGGTTTCATAGTCGTGGGTCACATCAAATGATACAAATTTATCTCTAGTCAGACTAGAGGAGCCATGGGATACCTCATAAGATGAAGAACATGTTAGGCCAATTTCTCCCTGTAGAGACTTCATAACTCCACTAACTAGCTCCTCGATCGCACATCACTCTTGTTGTGATTGAGTATTATCTAGGCACTCACTATCTTCCAACAAGTGGAGGATTTGAGGAAACATGTCAATCCCGAGGCATGACAAGTGAGTTTTTTTTTCATCCAACTCAAATTAGAATATTTGTAGTTGTACAATGGAAATAACGTAATGTTTATTATTATTTATAGATTTTTAAATACATTAGTATGTTTTTAATAATAAGATATAATATTACAATATAATAGTAATATCTTATATATTAATATAATATTTGATTAATTACATATTATATTTAATAAAATATTAATATAAAGACAACTTAATTTATGATGTAATAATATGTTTATACCACCCATATCATAACTATTAATATATTTTAATAATATAATAGTAATATATAATATATTATTAAAATATATTAATAGTTATGTTATGGGTGGTATAAAAATATTATTGCGTCAAAAATTAGGTTGTTTTCATCATTTAAACATTTATTTAATTTAAACATAATTAATGTAAGATCATTTTAATTGGGAAAAAAAATAATTCTCTTTTAAATATATGTTATCATTCTCATTTAGGATGGTTTTGGTGATGCTCCGTAGGTTTTAACAGTAGTTTCAGGTTTTTTATGAATCGATAGTCAGTTCATAAATGAAGTATAGTATTCACCTCCACATAACCAAATCACCTTGCATCTTCCAAAAACTCATTCAAGCGGTGGCCACCATGATAAGGCTAACAATTATGATAGAATAAACTTATTCAAGGTGTGGCCACTCTGTCATTAAATATGGACCTTGATATTTGTTGCTAATAGTATTTATAAGTGTTGTCAATATCATTCTAATCATGATTTATCAGCATTTAAAAGGCATTGAACATTTTACAGATTTATAAACATAATAACAAGTTAGAGTCCTGTTATTGATAGGACCTAGGTTCCCCAAAGCTCTGACACAACTTGTCAGAATTAAGAGCACATATGATTACCTTTGTATAAGCAACTAAACATGTGGAATTATACCAGAAGTACAAGTAACTATCAATGAGAAATAACATAGAATATGAGAGGCAACACACAATTGTATTCAACTCAGTTAGAAGGAAATTACAACAAAGAGATCACACTCTTTCATCCACTTCATGGGCATACTAGTAATCTTCCCTCAAGAGTAATCTTCTCTTAATACAGGTCACAACAAACAGCTAACACAGAGCTGTTGTTCACCTCAACCAGTCAGTACAATACTGCCAGTACAACTGAGTACGAATCGGTACTCCAAGTAGATCTCCCCTGATCTTACTCCTTGATGTGTTGCTGTCACCTTTGATCTTGCTCCCCTGTAGATCTCCCTTTGACCCTCGCACACACACACTTGCAGACCAACCTGATCTTACTTACCCATGTAGATCTCCAACCTGATCTTGCACACCCTGCAGATCAACCTGATCTTACATCCCTGGAAGAGCTCCTGTGATTCTACCAATGGAAGAACTCTTCTGGTTCTACACTTTACAATATAGCCCATGAGTCTATTATATAGATCCCATGCATACAATAATTAGACAAGCGGCTCAAGACTCGAACTAGTCTTTAACATGCAAACAACACGTTCAACTAACTGACTGTTCGTCAACAACCAATTTTGGAACTATACAGGCAACCGACGTCGGTCCTTATCTGACTGGAGGTGACCAACGTCGGCTGACTCTTGTCGATGTCGGTTTCCCTTTGCACTGACCTCTGACCGATGTCGGTGATCTTGCCGACGTCGGTGACTGTGACACTCAGCAACCTCCATGTTTGCATCCGGGTGAAGCTTTTAGCTCCACAACCTAACAGTTATTACATTGTGTCTTAACATTTATATAATTCATATATTATTTCATATTGTAATGCTTAAAGCTTTTCTTAACTGCGATTGTTAATCATAGCAGTTGAGGTGGAAAGGAAGGAGGTAGACAGGGCAACAAGCATTCTACAAATATTTGAATAGAAAAATAGGCTAAGCTTCTATTATTATACTGTATATGAACATTTATACAATTCATGTATTATCTGAATACTTATACAACTTATAACATATAACTATAATATATAATGTATAATTGAATATTCATATTTGTGTATCTTTCTCAAGATTACTTATTATTGCTATAATCATTAACTTACTTTGTCTAATGTACCTCCATTAAATATTACAATTATTTAAAACTAAACATAAATTTTAAGTCTGAAAAACTCTTTATCCCGTCATTTTCTTTCTTTTTGACATTTTTATATTATATATAATATAATATTATATGTTATGCATTATAATTTTGTAATATATAATAAATGATAAATTATTATATTAAATATCATCTATTTTTATACCCTATTTAATATTTAATATTGATGTATTTGATTTCCCCTTAGAAAATTCTATTATAAACCATCAATTGACCCTCTTTGCATAATAAATTATATATTTATTATTGGTAATATGATAATAGGCTATATTTAATGTTGGTAATATGATAATAGGTGATATTTAATGTTGATAATATGATACTAGGTTATATTTATTGTCGATAATATGATAATAGATTATAATTTATTGTTTCACCACTTCACTAACTCCTTTTCTTTTGTATTATGAAGTATGTCGCAAGAGGAAGGTAAATATAGTTCCATTAATGGGTTACTGTAGGACCCTCCATTTGGGTAGCTCATTGAGATCAATGTTCAAATCCTTCAGATCTTACAATGTGTGATGGACATTTTAGAGGAAAAGCCAGCTCACGTTCCTGAGTTATAAGGAGGATATTATTCACCCCAACAAAGGTAGTGGCATGTTGCACAATCCTCCCAACAAAATCATCAACGGGTGTGTAAACTCCATCATCAGAGGTTTCATATGAAACATCATTCACAGATGCAGAGAAGTCACCTTAATCATCCTCATGAGACAATTCCCTATTATCCTATAAATTATGTCACTACAAGACAATATACACCACCTCAGAGGGAACTTTCAATAGGGGCTTGTTTATGTTGTGGAGTTATTGGGAACTTGCCTGGAGATTGCCAACAAATGCACCTACAAGACTTTATCTCCTCAAGATTATGTTGGATAGGAATCATATATTGTATTGAATATGTGAATCTGGTCTTGAATGACAATTTTCATGGTTAATTAATAGTAATTTGATGTTAAACAAACAAATGGTAAATAAAAATGTGGATAAACCTTGACAATTGGTAAATGACGATGTGAATAGTCATTGACAGTTGGTAAATAGTTGTTTGAATATTTATTATTATAATTTTAATGTGACAACTAGTAAATAGTTGGTAAATAGTTTTGTGCTTCTCCATCATAGTAGACTCTATTTTCACATGAACATAATCCTCTTTCAAATCTTGGAGGTTCCTCCTCAGCTCTTCAATGCTATGACTATCCTCCTTATGACCATTATCACCAAATTAGAGTGTCTTTGAAATATGTGTACCATCTCACATACGAGATGAACAAGGCACATATGGAGTATAAGCCAATGTTTAGTTTTCCACAAGAAATAACCTTTGTCACAATTGATAATTTGCATTCTAGATCAGTTTTCCCCAATCCTTCATTTGCAAGGAAAGCTGATTGTAATATCATCGAGGTTCCCATCAATGATCTTACTCTTCACCAACTCCAAATTAACCCAAACTGTTAGCATAGATATTTATTAAAATATAGTCACATCTTACCTTTACGTAAATTTATTTTTCTCAATCTGCCTAATGAATAGTATATTGTGTTTTTGAATAAGATAAATTAGTTGGATTGATATTTGCAATCATATATTTTTAACAAGCTCCACCTAAAGAATCTTGATTCACTTAGCTTCTTTCTAAGTTGGTTATTAAAAGAATTGTCTAATCTATATCTTCACAAGTACAAATATAATAGTGATTAGTGTATGCGTTGGACATCATAGACATTTTGAAGTAAGAAATATAACCTACATAGAGCAAACACATAGACTCTTTCAAAATCAATGTTTAGCAGGTAGATTGTGTGGACACCATATACCATGCCACCAAAGATGTTGAAGGTGAAGAGAAATGAGATAGTTTATGGGTATATTATAATAATTGATATCAACACTATACAAAGGTAAGAACATGAGAAGCTAACAACAAAAAGTATAAGCTAAAAGATCATTTTAGTGGTAGAATGCATAAGAAATAATAGAATGAGATGTGAGAAATGATAGAAAGCTCATTACTTTTCATTTATTCATCTGAAAGATAGAGATGAGTCAACAAATGCAAGTAATAGGTGTCTTAGGTCATAAAAGGTGGGGACAACACTATAAGCAATGTCATTAGAAACTGCCTACGAGTTTATAAATATAATATAAATATATGTACATAATGTTAATAATATAAAATATAAACTATAAAATATTATTAATACTAATTATAACATGTGAATACATATTAAAATATTAATAATATAAATATATTAATATTACATGAACATGAACATGAACCATCAACCATAAATATATTAGTATATTGGGGTTGATGGGTTCCAATCCCTAAAAAAAAAGCCATAAACATGAACCATCAACCATAGGATTAAATGCCCAGGGCAAGCTTGGTCATGGTGCCATATAGGATGCTACAATAGAAACAAACTACAAAATATATCAAACAAAATACTAATTATACACAACTAGGTCTCTCCCTTATTCACTTTATTGTGAGAGTGAAGCATCATAAAAGGGGAATTAGGAGTAAGACATCCTTTTTTGTACTTCTCACTACAGTCCAATCTTCTTGTTTACATAAATTACCTAAACAACACTAGAAGAAATACACATATCTAAAGATGAGCCTCTAAAATCCTTGTTCCTACTATATAAATCCATAATATTGATCTTAGCTGACCCAACATCCTTAGAAAGAGATGGGGGCACAACTTGAGACAAATGCACTTTATAATTCTCCTCACTAATGGCTTATGATACTAATCTTGAAGGCAAATCAAGTTTTTTATCCATAAAAATTGTAAGAAGATCATCACATGCATCTTTCCACCATGAAGAATCCACTTTGTGCTTGGAATTCTGACAAGAGGCAGATAAATGACCAGTTTGAAGCATTTTTTACACCTAAAGGGAGGCCCCACATAATCGATGGTTTGAGACCAGTACTGGCCATTGAATTTCAACTCAATCATTGTTAGAAGATCCTAAGAAATATCTAAACAAACAAGAATCCTAGAAAAGGTAGTGTGGGACAAATTTGATGTAAAAGTATCAATGTCCATCATATCACCTAAGGTTCCACCAATAGCTGACAGACAAGGATCTGCCTAAAACTACAGAGGAAGATATGACAACCAAACCTAAATGGGTCTGAGGGAGAGGTTTTTAACCAAAGGGTTAAAATTAGGGAACCAAGGTTTCAAAAGAAGGAGATTTTAATCCCAATTCCAGGATTTGCCCTGATTGATCCTTTCATGATCAACAAGACTATCAGAAACCACAAAGAAGAATCCTCTAGCACAAGGGTAGAGTTTCTCACTATCCTCCAAAACATGCCACCATGAAATAGAGATACATTGATGAAGGGCCAAAAAGGTATGCCAAAACTTATCAAATCTGCACACTAAACCCCTAGTCGCAAACCATTCCTTATTTTAAAGCACCTCTTCAAGGAAACAACTAATGTAGCCTTTGCAGAACCCAGACGAGAAATTGATATTTTTCTTGTCTTTTCCACTTGTGAAGTTGCTTCACCTATAGGGGAACCTATTACACATGAGATATCTACATTATGGAGGGATGGAAGAGTTGAGACAACATAATATTATTCTAAACTTCCTTCAACCATCCTCATGATCTCCTTCCTCAGTGAATTAGTTGTGGATGAAAGAAAATGTATCTTCTTGACCATTCTAACTTAATCTCCTGCCCTACCTTTGCTACATGGAATATCCCTAGTGGCATAAATTAGCGTAGACTTCATCACCATCGATCGTTCAACCTATTAACATATATATAAATATAATTATTATACTATATATCACCATTTAAATTTTAATATTATTTATTTATTATTATATACAAATATATAATATTTTTTTAATAAGTGATTGAGGGTTGGTAGGTCCCTCACCTATTTTATTAAGAAGTCAAGAAACTAGGATTACAAACATACCGAAGATGCCCTGGACTAAACTAGTCCCCCAAGAAATAACAAATCTTTAACAAACCCAAACAAGACTAAAACTCAACAAATTATGAAGGTACACTCCACACATTGATTGGCCATGAACAATTTTTTAATTCCAATCAAACTTCCTCCTTCACCCTTCTTATTACTTGAGCACAAGTTTCATGAGGTTGGTTTTGCAGCCAACCACCCCTTTTTATTTTTCTTGACCCTCGTCCATTCTTTAGTGTTTTATAGGGGATATGTAGTCCAAATATCCACCCTGTCTAAGTCATGATTATTTGAAGGACCTCTCTCAACCTTGCCTCATTAAATCATAATCCCATCATTCTTCAAGGGAGTGGAAGCCTGAGTTTCTTCCATAAGTTTGCTAGTTGGATTGTTAGCTGTAAATACTATGAGGTGGGAGGGGAGGACATCCTTCCACTAAGACATTGTTATCTTTTGCTTGGAGCTAAGATAGTTAGCTACTAAATGTTTGATCTTGGAATTCCTTCATAATCCAAAGATTTAATCCAATAACAATCTTTAATTTTTAGTTTCATCTTTGCTGGAAGGTTTTGAGAGATATCCAGTGCCAAAAAATCTAGGTGAAGCTAGTATGATGGAAACTAGTAGTTGAGGCATCTATTGCCAATAAATTACCCAACACATTATCAATGCTTGCAAGGTAGCAAGTCGTCTAAAAATGAAGAGGTAGATGTGGTAAATGAACCCACATAGGTCTAATGATTAAGGTTTATAGTAATGGATTAAAATTTGGGAACCATGGTTTCGTGAAGAGTAGACAGTGATCCTAGCTCTAGGCTTTATCTTAGAAAACCTTAGCACTACCATCTAGATAGTCAAAAACTAAAATAAAAAAACCTTTCATGCATGGATAGATTTCTCAGTTGTCCTCCATGATAGGTTTCCATTTATATGAAACCCATTCATGTAAAGCTAGTATGTTGGGCCAAAATTGGTAGAATTTGTAAATGAGTCCCCTGGAAGCAAACCATTCTTCATTTTTATCACCTCCACTACCACCTCTTCCCCAAATGAAATCAAAGGGATACTTTCCACCACCTAAAGTGGTTGGTCAGTCCTATCATCTAAAAAAATAAGCCTGGAGATGAAATTTGTAAAGGATTTCCTTATCTCTTCTCTAAGGTCAAATCATTCAAAGTTGGCAGTAGGGACACTACACCTTTCTTTGTTATTGCCTCAACCTTCACTCTACCTTCCTTTGGTTTTACCTTTAAAACTTCAACCAGGGCTAGATGAGAATTATGGTTTGCTAGGATGACCTTTCCTAACTTATGTGTCACCTCCTTTGATATCCCCTGCTTGAGCTCCCCAACTGACCTAGCCTTCCCAGCTCCATAGTACGCTATGATGTAGGAGCATCAAGCTAAGAAACCTCATTTTTGAGTTATTATCAATAAGAGGTAAAATTTTGTCAAAGATTGATGTCAATGCATGTATGGTACATTATTAGGTCCATTTGTGTCTTTAGAGTCCATTTGGGGTCCTCAAGGTGTGTATAGGGCTTTTAGGAGTTTCCCCTCCAAAACTAGGAATTTGAAAATTCAAATGCTTACCAAGAGCCTAGGAGGGCATGAAAATGGTATAAGGTGGTTAGATGAGTTAATAATAGTTCAATAGGGCCAAGATGTATTTTAAAGGGTGTTTTTAAGCCAAAAATGTCCAAGTCATTAGTTTAAGAAGTTATGTTTAATAGTAAAATCACTAATCCTACGTTGGGTTGACAAATGGAAGTTGTATCCTGTAGCTAACCAAAATAACCAGTGTTGAAGTTGGTTGAGTAGAAGGATTTATACATGAATCTTAGAGAGGTGAGGAGATAACATGGAGAGAGAGGTTGGAAAATCTCCAAGGAATAGAAACAGGGAGTCATGAGGAGAAATTTGTTGTACCTCTCAAAAAGTGAAGGAATCCTTTTATGGACTAGTTTGTAAATCAAGGATGGCTCCTATGAAAAAGAATAGTTGTTTTGTG
Organism: Torreya grandis; assembly: GCA_037957365.1. Taxonomy (NCBI): domain Eukaryota; kingdom Viridiplantae; phylum Streptophyta; class Pinopsida; order Cupressales; family Taxaceae; genus Torreya; species Torreya grandis. The sequence goes on along the minus strand of JARHVA010005172.1, from coordinate 954,601 downwards.
GGTTCATCATTATCTAATAAGTACATTAATTTTCATAAATTGTTCATTGTATTTGATAAAACATTATGGTTATATGTAGACCCCCTGTACATGTCTACATATTGTTGATAGATTGCACGTTATATCCAAATAAATAAAGATTCAAATAACTTAGACAAGGTTAGTGAGATTGATTATTAGGATAGGAATTGTATGACTTGTTTGGATCATGTTTGTACCCTTAGATGATTGAATAAATGATATTGAATGGAGGAATTCAAGGATTGTAATAATTCTATCCACATACCCTATTTCTCGATCAAGATTCCCTTCAACATGGTAAGTTGAGGTTTTTACATTAACTCATGTGAGAAGGATTGTAGATTATGTTGTTAATGTGGTGTACATATAAAATAAATTGGATTAGATTTGAGGAATTAGGTTTGGAGTTTAACATTTAACAAAATGACAATGCACAGTCCTATGAAAGAGACCTTATGCACACAGTCCATACCCTAGTTTTAGGGTGTTAAAGAATAAAGATAAGATAGGGAAGAATGGATGACCATTAAGTTGAATGTTTAATGTCAAATAATTAGGAGGATTAAATGTTGATAAAGTCTCTTATAAGTGGGTAAATATTTGGAAGGTAATCCATATATTGAGCAAGACATAGACCTATATATACATACGCCTGTTTGCATAGTCAGGGAATGAATGGAAATGCATTGAATTGACGGGAGTGATTGGACAATGGATAGCGTGAGTTTGATAGTGTATTAAGGTGGATTAATATTAAGAAAGAACCCAGGTAAAGTTTATATTTCTTGTGAATAAATACAAGACCTATAAATTGTTTCACAATCAATTTGAAGGATGTTAAACTCTATCTTTTGGCCAAGTTAATACAACAAAATTTTAATACACGATCAATTTCAAGGATGTTAAACTCTATCTTTTGGCCATGTTAATAAAACATAAGTCCAATCCCTATTTATAATCTATTGAATAAGGTGGATGGCATAGAGATAGACATAAATATGAATTTTGGTTCCTTTGAAACAACACCAAATGTAAGATATTGAATTATATAGGCTCTCGAGCCTGTGTAAATAAGAGTAAACCCTGATTTAAGGTTTTGAGTATTCGAGGAGATTGAACTCTAGGAAAATTCCAAAAATTGGTAATTTAACTTTTTGTGATGTGTTCTTGGGGATAAATAAATAATTAGAGTTTTTAGGTATAAAAAAGTATTGATTTTAGGACTGTGTCCTAGTACTAGGTCTAGGGAAGGCCTAATGGAGTAAGGGTAATGAAGGAAAAGCAAAGTTGTCTAAAGAATAAGGGTAAGAAAGGATTGATTTAGTTGGGGAATCCAAATGGGTATCATAAAATGTCTTGAGTTAGTTTTTGAAGTTTGTAGTTTGCCCAAACCAAGGAGCTTTCTAGTTTAAGAGGGCTAATTAAGCAGAAATGTTGTGAAGGAAGTAGGTGAGGCCTAAGGAATTGTGTCAAAAGGGAGATATATGAATTGTATGGCCCAAAAGGGTCCTTTAAAATGTAATCATTTTCTTGAGAAAGTTTTTCAGTTGCTCCCAACAAGGAGAAATGTCCAAAAAAGGCTACTAGCCTAGGGATGTCATAACAAGCAAGTTGTGTGGAAAGGAGTATTGAAGATTAATTTGGAAGTTGAAAGGGGTTAAAATAGGTATGTTATGATCATATAAGACCAAACATGCATTGAGATTGGGTTCTTAAAACATAGTTTAAGGTTTGGTCTTTAAGACCTAAGAGACTTGACTATTGATAAGTTAGTAAAAGCATAAGAGAAAGTTTGTGAAGAAATTGAATGTAATGGGGTAAAGAATGAAGGTGAGTGTCATATTAAAAGAATAATAACATAAATAAGTACCTTTTATTGTACAATAACTATATTTAATTCAAAGAGACTATCAATCATAGTGCTCAAAGAGAGAGAACCTAAATTATGATAGAGGATTCAAAACAAGGAAAGTTTATCAATGAGATATATTTCAAGAGTGGAGCCAAATAATGATGTTTTTGGAGACTTCTCCCCTTACCTATACATCATTTGGTATCGGAGCAAGGTAAGACTTGGCTGAAGTTTTGTTTTGAATTCTTTGAAACTTGTTGATTTGAGATGAATGCATAATGCTATGAGATATGCATGAGAGATAACCTTGCAGGGTATTGAGGGATAAAAGTATGTTCCAGGTATGATCTATTAAGGTCAGAATGGAGGAGGATAAGAGTGATAATGTATTCATACTAAAATGCAATTTATAAAAATTGAGCATGACTTGTGACACCCAAACCATAGGTCTCTCCTACTCACTTACACAACCCACTTAAGCATGTTTTCACTATTTTCCAGTCATCTAAGGCCTTCTAAATTCAGCCCCTACTATCTTAAACTCCTCTCTCAAGCACAAAACTATCCCCCAAGTTCCCTTTCCCCCAAGACAATAGTGCCATAAGTTGGACTATAGCGCTATGACCTAGGTTGTTCACTTTTTAACACTATTGTCCAAGTCCATAATAGCCTCAAACGGTCATATTTTCTCGAATCCTTATCTTTTCCCGTGTCAGCCTAATACGAGTTCATCTAACCTAGGATCACTAGTTTCCCTATAAAATCTCATTCAAAGGTCATTTAAAAGGGTTGAAAATCATTCAAAAGGCACAAGGTAGAAATACACTAAAGCACACTCAAGCAAATCTTCCTATTCTTTATATACAACCAACCACTATTATTTTTAGCATATCCAAGCTCCCACACTAGTCACGAGTCATCTCAAGCTTGCCCAAATTCATATACACTTGCATTACATACATAGGATTGCACAATACATATTCAAATTGGGAGAAATACATTGGACTTGATCCTTCTTCGGAGTATTGGTATATAGGTAGCATGCCCACACACGATGTGTGATCACATGTTCAGTGTATATTACACACTAACCCCTTTTTCCAATTGGATTAAAGATCACATATCAAGCATGAAGAAGTAGGATCCTTGAAGACAAAATCAATTGTACACAGAGCTTTGTGAACAACCAAGACTCGATATTTTAGGCACAGGGTCTCTCAGAGTAGATGAACAAAACCTAGAAAGCTCAGAAAGCTCAGACACTAAGGACTACAATGCCAAAATTTGGACTACAACACTGGACCTCCAGGGGTCCCATTTTTTATGCTCCTATCCAAGCATAAAATAGACTTTTGGATCCTATTTTTGATAGTCTACTTAGCTAGATCAACAATTTATAGCCTCTATCTCCTCCATCTCAACCCAAAATTAGTTAAGGTTTACTCTAAATCCGCTTGTTTGCTATTTTAAAAAATCAATTAAGCACTTCCAAATTCAATAAATTAGTAGGTTAATTAAGGCACATTTATTTACTAATTTTTCCCTTAATCTTTACCCCTTTATTATTTAGGAATCTAACCCATATAGTTTCCTAAATTTAGTAAAACATTTGGTGAACCCGACATACTTTGAATTTTTGCACAAAATCCCTAGAAACCTTAGGGCTAATTGTTTATGATTTTTTGCAATATTTCCCTAATTTTTCTTGAATTTCAAGCTCAAAAAACTATAAATTAATTGAAATATTTTTAATAATTCACTAAAACCCTAGTTTTCACATACTAGATCCTATTTGCATACAAACACTTTGAAACCACTAGGAAAAATATATTGCTAATTTTAGAAAAAAATTCAGATTTTTCTTAAATTTTTCAAGCTAAATTCTACAAATTCATAACAAATTTTTAAAATTATTATACTAATTTTGAAAAAAAATCTTTTCAAACCCTAGTTGCATCTACTACGTCCTATTTAATCAGGTAATTTCCCATAAATTTTTAAATTTTATCTTGCATACTTACCTTAGAAATTCAATCTAAATTACAAAAATTCATAGTATTTTGCACAAATATTTATGAAAAATCCCTAGTTGCATATAATAGCTCTTATTTGGCTTCTTGAGGTATCACCTTACATCCATAGTCAAATTGCAAAAATGATTCTCATTTATTTTCAAACTTTTCTTACATTTCTTACAAATATCAAGGAAACCATAATGGGCCCTATCATATACATGAATGATGAAGTCTATCATATGTTAGTACAAAGATTCATCCTTTGCATTTCATGCTTATCTTTCATAATAAGGGATGATATTACAAAATTCATAGCTAAACTTGCACAAGATTTCAATTTTCATTTTGCATGTTCTCTATCTCTCATCGAGAAAAATATACAAGTTTATCTTGCTAAACACATTAGAAATGTCATAGCACATGTCACAGTTTCTTATGCACACATGCACAAATTCATGCTTTCTATCCCTTTTTTAAAATCTTTCATGTGGAATGTGTTAGGGTGTGGAGCTAAAAGCTTCACCTTGTTGCAAATATGGAGGATGCTGAGTATGCAGTCGTCGACGTCGACAGGATCAATGACGTCGGTCAGTGGACGGTGCAAAAGGAAACTGACCTCGATAGCGGTCGGCCGACATCGGTCACCTCCAGTCAGACAGGGACCGATGTCGGTCGCTTGTGGTGATTCCAGAATTGCTGTTGACGAACAGTCAATTAAGTGAACGGAGAGTTTGCATGATAAAGACTACTTTGAGTCTTGAGCCGCTTGTCTAAATTAGTGTATGCATGAGATCTATATAATAGACTCATGGGCTGTATTGTTAAGCATAGAACTTATAGAGTTATTCCCATGGTAGAATCAAGTAGGATTCTTCATGTATGTAAGATCAGATTTGATATGCAGGGTGTTGCAGGATCATGGTGGAGATCTACATGTGATAAGTAAGATCAGGTTGGTCTGCAGGGGTGTGTGTATGTGAGGGTCAAAAGGAGATCGGCGGGGGAGCAAGATCCAAGGTGACAGCAATACATCAAGGAGCAAGATCATGGTTAGATCTACTTGGAGTACCGGTTCGTACTCAGTTGTACTGGCAGTACAATGAGGTGAACAACAGCTTGTGTTAGCTGTGTGTTGTGACCTATTGAGAGAAGATTACTCTGGAGGGAAGATTACTGGGAGCCCTTGAGGAGGAAGCCTCACAGAGGTGGAAGAAGAGTGTGATCTCTTTATTGTAATTTCCTTTGTAATGAGTTGAATACAATTGTGTGTTGCCTCTCATATTCTGTGCTATTTCTCATTGATAGTTATTTGTTCTTCTGGTTATTTCCGCATCTTAAGTTGCTTATACAATGGTAATCATGTGTGCTCTTAATTCTGACAAGTTGTGTCAGAGCTTTGGGGAACCTAGGTCCTATCAAAATGTTCTTTATAATCATATTTTTATACAAATTATAACTCCACACATGCTTTTTAGCTTATATGCATAGTTTCTACCTAGATGTATATGCCTCTTTGGATACTTTTGTTTTAATGTCATATCTTATGCAGAGGAAAGAAATCCCTTATCCTCATCTCCCTCAAGAGGGTGATATCTACTTTCCCTCTAACTAGGTCCATGTTATCACCCCTCCAAAAGGTGAGGTAGCCTCTACTATTGTTCCTAATGCATATATTCAGCCTACAACTTTTTCAAAACCTCTTCAGCATATGTGCTTACATGTTCAATTGGAAGCAACTAAGGTTTACACTCGTGAGATTCTAAATGATCAAATTCACCAGTATGAGAAAGATAATTTTAGATTTACAAACACAAAATCAACTATTACATGAAAAGATCACAATATTAGAATATTAGATTACAATATAAAAGCTTCAAAGACACCCTAGTGTCAATCATGTATATCACCTTCACCTAGTCAATTGGTTGCAAGTAATGTTACATATCAAAACAACAAATCACAACAAAGTAAGTCTACAACTAGTGATTTAGAAATCATTCAAAGATAAAATAAGATTTTAAGTGAGCTACTAAGGGAAATGATTAAATCTAACTTGATCAAACTACCTCCTCTACATCTAGTGAGAAGATCCAAATATAATTGTGCATATCATAGAATACATGGGCATCACATAGATACATGTTTGGCATTGAAAAAGCATATACAATAGATAATTATTAATGAGGACATTATACAAGGTAAATTAGTCAAGCAATCCACAACAACACAAGAACACATTCACAAAGGGTCAAATTCAGAAATAGTATAAAAGTGGTTACCAAAGCAGAACTCACAACAACAAAAGGATCAACAAGCAAAATCAGAGAAATAAACAGTACCACAAGCATAGGTCAAGCATGAAAAATATGTAAATCTACCTTTCCAAAATGAGGCTCAACTTTCAAAGTAGTATGGGTTTGGTCAAAGATATATACAATAGTTTGATTATCAAGGTCAAGGGTTGGGCGAGCATGTGGGCAAGCATGCTCAAGGCATTACGACTCCTATTCCAGCAGATGATAATGTTTGTCATCAAGGTTTGAGATTTATTAAATATCCTAAGGAAAATCATTCAAAAACATAATTTATCAAAGGAAAATATCCAGATACAACAACAGTCAATACTAGCATTCCATTGGTTCAAAATCAAGATGATAATGATAAGTGGAATAATACAGGTTATTATGATTTTCAAGATACCGACGATGAATCCAAATATACAAAGTCATATTCTTAACCATTCAATCATGCTTCACAATCACTCATGATTCCTTTATTTGATACATGACACCATGATAACAAGTCTCATCTGAGACTCATCAGTTAATATCATTTGTTTCCAGCATTGATTGTACATATTATCTCTTGCTTGATTGTACATAGTTTCCTCTAATTGATTTTACACAGCTCAAATATTTCAAAATATAAAAGCAATGTAATATTTCAAAAATACAAAAACATGTCAATTATATGCATCATCTATATTTTACATTGTTAACCATTATGATAGACTTATATTACGTTCTTCTATGCTATTGTTTATTGATTTATCTATATTACCAAGCTTCACTTGATCTTATTTGAGTGTGTGCAATGCATCCAGATCCTTGATTGCTTCACTCCACCCATTGAGGGGGCATCCTACTTCTACATTCCAGCTACTTATTGATACATCTACCCACTGGGGGCATACTCTACATGACTACACCATCCAAATTATGTTATTCTTACACTATACACTCTAGCCATGTTGTTTTAGTACGTTCCTTACTTGCTTACACATATGTCACATTGACATCCATTAACATATATCACACTTTTGTATTTCATATCATATACATTAGTCTTGTATTATATATCTTGTATACTCTTGCTTCTTGATTTCCATAGTTAGATGCATGTTTGTATTTCCAGTACTTTGCATGGTTCCACTCTTCGCTTTGATTAGCTAGATGTGTTTGAATTTTATAGGTCATATTTGCTTTTTGCTTGCATTCTAGGACATTTACCAATGTCTTTTGTTTCTATATTTGTGTGCCTTTGGACACTTGCCAATGTCCTTTATGTGTGCCTTTCGTGTGCTTGTGGCCATTGTGCCAATCTTTGATTAGTCCAATTTTCAACATGACTTATATGTTTATTTTGCCCCTTGGCCACCCTTGCATGTTTCTTTCTTCTTGTTTTATCTAATTATTGCTTGATTGCTTATCTTTATGTGTAATGCCATGACTCCAATCATGCATTTACCTTGCTTCTTGGATGCCATGATGGACATTATGGTCCATCCCTTCATGCCACTAACAACTAAAAACTAACATTTCAAATTCTAATTTACTCTTATGCACATGCTATTACATTATTATATCTATCTAGGCATAACCCTGTGTATCTAACAATCTCTCTCTACAACTTTTGTTATATCCTTAGATAATGTATATCAATGCTGTATCAAATGTTTTCACAGCTTAACACACTTTCTAGGCTTCTTCTAAAGGCAATCATTATGGGGTCTTCATAACTACCCTCAGAAGAGGGGGAAAAAAATAAGGGTTTTGTCATAGAGATTAGAGCTCCTAACGGTGGAAAAAGTAGTTTTAGAATAATACACTCTAGAATCTAGAACTCAACACAGGCAAACCAGACCAGACAAACAACAAAGAATCCATATCAATCATCAATTTTGACTCTAGACAACAGTGCCAAAAATGGGACTGCAACATTGGACCCCAAAGTGTCCAGTTTTTGGCACTACTATCTAAATAATAGAATATTCAATATTTGCAAAATCAAGCAGAGAGGTGAGTTTGGTCACAATTTTTCTAGTACAATTCAGTCCAGAGATTAACAGTTTTTAGCACTTATTTTTCTCAAATAATATAGATATAGGGGGCATCATGTGTGACATGAGGGTTTCCATTTTCAATTCAAACATGGCAATTGATATAACTGTTAGTTCAAAATCTATGTTCTAGATACTAGTTATTGGGGGCAATGTGCACAGCACATGAGCCTTCTCTATTTTTGAGTTTATTAAATTTTCTTGCACATTCTCAGTAGTTGCATGCCTTAATCCATCTGTAGGTGGTTGGTATCACATTCAAGTAAAATTTCATATAAGTTTGCTTCCTACGTACTCGAGTTCCCTAGTGGCTTCCTAAGCCTTGATTCAAGTTTTAAGAGGGGTTACTATACAAGTCCAATCTCCATCTTTTGAAGTGGCCAATAGTGGCCTAGTTTCTAGTTTACATTCGATTATCCATGTCAACATTGTTAGATCACATCACATTCAAGGGCTCCATGAGCCATATCATACGACATTCATCTATACTAATATTTTCTCATTTAGCTCCACATCACAAGGCAATGATGGAGCCAAAGGTCTAGCTAACCTTTGTATTCTTGAGCCACTTATTCAGAGAGATTAGATACATGGTCCAGACATCAATCAACACACACATGATTCATTAACTTCGCATAGTTGGTGATGATGGAGCCAAAGGGCCTACCTTTGCATTCTTGATCTAATTTCTAGGGGATTGATCACTCATCTCATTCATTGATATAACTCTTGGTTCAACATACTTCCAGCATCACTCAACACAACCCAACAATGTAACAAGTTTTATATTGGTTCGCATACTCAATGAGGTGTATTTGTTCCTTTCTCTTCTTTCCTCTCTCTTTACCTAGCTTTGTACATTATTATTTTAGATATAACATATCTAGTAAGAACTGTTCTACTTTCACTTTCTTTTTTGTAGAATTACACAATACAACATGCTCTCACTATGCACAATCTAGCATCACACAACTTCTTGGACTTAGCCTCATAGGTAAGTTTAGGTATGCTTCTCTCTTTTTACTTTATCTTAGTATTTCATTTTGATACATAGTTAAAATAAAGGGGGGGAAATAGAGTCATAGTAAAATGTAATCTGTACAACTTGAGCATGACTAGTGACACCAAAACCATCGGTCTCTCCTACTCACTTACACAACCCACTTAGGCATGTTTTTACTATTTCCTAATCATTTGAAGCCTTATAGATTCAACCCCTACTATCCTAGACTCCTTTCCTAGGCATAGATATATCCCCAAGGTCCCTTTCCCCCTAGACAATAGCACCATAAGTTGGACTACAGCGGCGGGACCTAGGGTGTCCACTTTCTAGTGTTATTGTCTAAGTCCATAATAGCCTCAAATGATCAGATTTTCTTGAATCCTTATATTTTCCCTTATCAGCCTAATGTGAGTTCATCTAACCTAGGATCACTACTTTTCTTATAAAATCCCATTAAATGGTCATTTATAAGTGTTGGCAATCATTGAAAAGGCACAAGCTAAAAATACACTAAAGCACACTCAACAAAATCTTTTTATTCTCTACATACAGCCAATCACTATTATTTCTAGCCTATCCAAGCTCCCTCACCAGTCATGAGTCATCTTAAGCTTACCCAAATTTGCATACACTTGCATTACATACACAAGATTGCATAATACACATTCAAATTGGGAGAACTACATTGGCCTTGATCTCTCTTCAAAGTATTGGTATGTAGGCAATGTGCCCACACATGGGGTGTGATCGCATATTCAGTGCATATTACACATGAACCCCTTTTTTAATTTGGATTAGAGATCACCTATCAAGCATGAAGAGGAACTAGGATCCTTGAAGACAAAATCAAGTGCACACAGAGCTTCATGAACAATTAAAACTCGATATTTCAAGCATAGGGTCTCTTGAAGTAGATGAATAGATCCCAAAAAGCTTAGAAAGGTTAGACACTAAGGAATATAGTGCCAAAACATGGACTACATTATTGGACCTCTAGGTGTCCCATTTTGGGTGCTCTTATCTAGGCAAAAAATAAACTTCTAGATCTTATTTTTGACAGTCTACCAAGCCAAATCAGCAATTTAGAGCCTCTATCTCCTTCGTCTTAGCCAAGAATCAGCTAATTTTTACTCTCTATTCCCTTGTTTGCTACTTTTATAAATTAATTAAGCACTTCTAGATTTAACAAATCCATAGGTTAATTAAGGAACATTTATTTACTAATTTTCCCCTTAATCTAGACCTCTTTACTATTTAGGAAATTAACCCATATAGTTTCCCAAATTTAGTAAAATAGATGAAGAGAAGAGACAAAGCCCCAAAGTCCTATGAGAAAGGACTAGAAACTAGTCAAGAGAAAACTAGAATAGGTAGAGAGAAAGAGAGCATTAGAGCTCCAAGAGATAAGAGAGAAGAAAGAAGACTCAAATCGAGAGTCAAGGAGGATAAAAAGAGGTCATAAATAAAGTACTCGAGGAAGAGGATAGGCCCAATAGAGGTCTAGGAGGCACAATTCATCAACTTGCTAAGAGGAAGGTCTAAATAGGCTTAGAAAGCATAGAAGAATTGAGAAGATGGGTATAGAAAGAGAAATAAAAGACTTGAGAAGAGAATTAAGGCAAGGTATAGAGAGGATAGATCTCATGGTGAAGCTCATGAGAAGACAAAAAAGCCAATAGACTGGCTGGAATATGAAAATGAAACTGAAGTGGCTACTAGAGTCACTTGTGAGAGGAAGAAGGCATAAGATGAGTGTCTTAAAGAGTGAGAAGAAAGAGAAGGCAACCCAAAGAGGTATGAGAAGTGAAATGTTTCCAAGTACAAAAAAAGACAAGGAGATAGATAAGAGAGTTCTCATATAAGAAAACAAGAAGAAGATGGAAGTTCCAGTAAGAGCACTTGAGAATGAAGACAAGAAGAGGAGGAAATGGACAATGTCTATGCCAAAGACATTCAAAGAGACTATGTGGTCTCTCATTTTGTATGATAACATTGCTTTCAATTTTGTGTATGTAGGTATGAATAAATAATTTGTGAAGGCCAAGCATGAGGCCTCAAATATGGTGAAGGATGGGCCAAGAACATCACCCATCAAGTGGAAAGATGATGACAAAGAGAAAGAACCTCTTGAAGAAGATAGAATGAGGAAAGTTGAAGACATTCCACATGTTAAAGATAAAGATAAAGAGGAATATTATGATGCATTTTAAATTATAGTACCTAAAACAAGAGAAGAAGCATGCAAAGAAGACATGAAGGTCAGCCATGCAGACATGAATGAAGATAAGAGCTTGTAGTAGTTGCCTTAGGAGGTAAATGAGTGTTTGAAAATTGATTTTGATTGCATTATTGAAGAAGAAAAAGCTAAAATATAGATTGGGATGAAGAATGATAAATTTTATACCTCAAAAAGAGAACAAGGGCATGCATATGTATGGCCTAAGTGGCTGAAATGAACATGTGATGAGAAGAAAGAGGTGAACCTTAAACAAGAGGCCAAACAAGGCAAAAACATAGGTGGAAAACAAGCACACATGTGGAAACAAAGATCAAAAGGCAAAGAAAACCAAGATGGCATGGTAGATAACCAAAGCATGACACATGAAAGTGTTTCAAGAGGCAAATGGTAGACCAAAAAGGTATAAAGTAGAAAATGGGTTGCAAAAAGCATGGGAAGCGCACAAGAGGATCCTATTTCAAGTGTACTCCAAGCCAACATGAAGATTGAAGAAGATGGAAAGTCCACAAAGTAAATAAGAGAGATGGTGCAAGTAAATCAAGCCAAGAAAATGAAGGTACATCAAGAAGATGAGTGCATAAAATATTAGTGTTCTCCAAGTTTGTTTTCAAATGTTGTAAATGATGATATACATGAATTTGATTCAAACGGTGAAGATATTTTGTACTTAGAAATAATGACATTGATGAATAAGTGTATAGAAAGGCAAGATGAGAATGAATCACCTCAAAGAGTGATTGAGAAGCATGGTATGAAACAAGAGGAAGTTGAAGTGACTCTCATAAATGAGGGAGTCCAAGGAGAAGACAAAGAATAAGTTGCCCAAGACAAGGCAGAACAATGTGGACCCAAATTTGATGAGGATTATGAAGTGGTGGATGCACTCAAGTTGCAAGAGGAGTTGGATATGTTGGAAGAGATATTCAGTCCATCGAAAGGGCTAAAATAAGGTGAATAATGTTAGGAAAAAGTCAAGGATAAACTCCAAAAAAACTCAAAAGAGGAGCAACAAAGAAAAATACAAAGAGTAGTGCAAACAACGCTGCAAGCAAGCAAGCAAAAGGAGTGTGAGCAAGCAAATAAGGTGAGTTACTCAGTGGTTCAAGGTCATGTTGAGTTTATTTTTTATAAGCATGGATGTGAAAAGCCAAAAAGGTGCCAAATAACATTGTACTATGTTAAGAATGAAAGGAATAGGAAGTTGTTCTTGCATAGTGAGCAAGATGATAAGAAAAGGCATCAAAATGTGAAGAAGTTTGAAGTAGAGATAGAAAAAGAGTGTATAGATGAGCAAAGTATAGAATTTGACATGCCAAATAAGTCATTAGAGCCTAAGGAAGAATAAGCTAGCATTTATAGGGAGCAAAAGTCACTAAACAAGTAAGCCACAAGTGAAAATAATGAGGAAACAAGCTATCAAACAAGCACGAGGAAGAAGAATGAACACAATTTGGTTGTAAATAAAGATGATGAACAAAAAATACACTTGGACAAGAGAGAATGTGCAACAAACAAAAAGGTACAATAGTTGGAACACCTCATAGAGGTGGAAAATGCATGGACACAGAGACTAGATAAATCCACAAGGAAGAAATGCAAGAGTTTGGCAAACAACAAGGAATAAGGAGTGAGAGGTAAAAATCAAGTTAATGTAAAGTAACCTCAAATAAAAAATTGGTATGAAATAAATAAATACAGAGGCTCAAGTTTTTCTCCCTCCTATAGAGTATGATGATGGAGCATCAAGGTAAGAAACCTCATTTTTTAGTTATTGTCAATAGGAGGTTAAATTTGGTCAAATTTTTGATGTCAATGTGTATAAGGTACATTATTAGGTCCACTTGTGTCTTTGGAGTCCATTTGGAGTCCTCAAGGTGTGTTATAGGGCTTCTAGGAATTTTCCCTCCAAAATTAGGAATTTGAAAATTCAAATGCTTACCAATAGTCTAAGAGGGCATGCACATGGTCTAAGGTGGTTAGATGAGTGAATAAAAATTCAATAGGGACAATATGTATTATAAATGGTGTTTTGAAGCTATAAATGTCTAAGTCATTAGATTAAGAAGTTATGTTTAGTAGTATAATCACTAATCCTACATTGGGTTGACAAATGGAAGTTGCATCTTGTAACTAACCAAAGGAACCAACATTGAAGTTGGATGAGTAGAAGGAGTTGTACATGAATATTAGATAGGTAAGGAGAGAACAGGGAGAAAGAGGTTGGAAAATCTCCAAGGATAAATAGGGAGTCATGAGGAGAAAATTGTTGTACCTCTCAAAAAGTGAAGGAGTCCTTTTATAGACTAATTTGTAAATCAAGAATGGCTCCTATGAATAAGAATAGTTATTTTGTGGGTTCATGATTCTCTAAAAATTACATTGATTGTCATATATTTTTCATTATATTTGGTAAACAATTGTGGTTATATGTGGACCCCCTCTACATGTTTGTAGATTACTGATATATTGCATGTTACAGTGAAATAAATGAAGATTCAAATAACTTATATAAGGTTACTGAGATTGGTTCTCAGAAAAGGAATTGTGAGACTTGTTTGGATCATGTTTTTAGCCTTATATTCTTTAACAAATGATAATAAATGGAGGAACTTGGGGATTGTAACAATTATGTCCACATACCCTATTTCTTGATCACGATTCCCTTAATCATGGTAAGTTGAGGGTTTTACATTAACTCTTGTGAGAAGGATTGTAGATTATGTTGTGAAGGTAATGTGCATATAAATTAAATTATATTGGAGTTGAGGACTTAGGTCTGGAATTCAAATGTTTAACAATATGACAATGCATAGTCCTGTGAAAGAGACCCTGTGCATATGGTCTATACCTTGGTTGTAGGGTGTTAAAGAATAAATATAAGATAGGGAAGAATGAATGAACATTTAGTTGAATGTTTAGTGTCAGAGAATCAAGAGGATTAAATGTTGATAATGTCTCTTAAAAGTGGGTAAAGCTTTGGAAGGGAATCCATACATTGAGCAAGACACAAACCTATATATTCATACGCCTGTTTGCATAGCTAGGGAATGAATGGAAGTGCATTGAATCAACATGAGAGATTGGAAAATTGATAGGGTGAGTTTTATAGTGTATTAAGGTGGATTAATCTTAATAAAGAACCCAGGTAAAGTTTATATTGCTTGTGAAAGAATACATGACCCAAAAACTATTGCATAATCAATTTCAAGGATGCTAAACTCTATCTTTTGGCCATGTTAAGACAACATAAGTCTGATAAATATTTATAATCTATTGAATAAGGTGAATGACATGGAGACAAACCTAAATATGAATTTTGGTTCCTTTGAAACAACACCAAATGTGAGATAGTGAATTATATAGGCTCTTGGGCTTGTGTAAACAAGAGTAAACCCTAATTCAGGGTTTTGAGTATTCTAGGAGATTGAAACTTATAAAAATTCCAAAAAAATGCAATTTTAATTTTTGTGATGTGTTTTTGGAGATAAAGAAATAATTAGAGTTTTTAGGTATAGAAAAGTGCATATTTTAGGATTGTGTCCTAGTACTAGTTTTAGGGAAGGCCTAACAGAGTAAGGGTAATCACTAGCAAAGTAAGGGTAATGAAGGAAAAGAAAATTTGTTTGAATAATAAGGGTAATAAAGGATTTATTAAATTAGGGAATCCAAATGGGTATCCTAAAAGGTGGTGATTTGGTTTTGAAAGTTTGTAATTTGCCTAAACCAAGGAGCTTTATAGTTTAAGAGGGCTAATTGAGAAGTGTTGTGAAGGAAGTAGGTGAGGCATAGGGATTTGTGTCAAAAGGAAGATGTATGAGTTATATGGCCCAAAAGGGTCCTTTAAAATGTAACAATTTTCTTGATAAGGTTTTTTAGTTTCTCCCAACAAGGGAAAATGTCAAAAAAAGGCTACTAGCCTAGGGAAGTCATATCAAGCGAGTTGTGTGGAAAGGAGTACTGAAGAATAATTTGGTAGTTAAAATGGGTTAACACTAGTATTATATTATCATCTAAGGCCATCCATTCTTTGTGATTGGGTTCTTGAAACATAGCTTAAGATTTGGTCTTTGAGACCTACGAGACTTGATTAGTGACAAGCTAGTAAAAGCATAAGAGGAAGTTCGTGAAGCAATTGAATGTAATGGGGTAAAGAATTAAGGTGAGTTTCATGTGTAAATAATAATAAAATAAAAAATTACCTATAAATATACAATAACTAGAGTTCATTCAAAGAGACTATCAATCATAGTGCTCTAAGAGAGAGAACCTAGATTATGACAGAGGATTCAAGACAAGCAAAGTTTATCAATGAGATATCTTTCAAGAACAAAGATAGATAATGATGTTTTTGGATACTTATCCCCTTACCTATGAATTATTTGGTATGAGATAAAGGTAAGACTTAGTTGAATATTTGTTTTGAATTCTTTGAAACTTGTTGATTTGAGATGAATGCATAATGCTATGAGATATGCATGAGAGATAAGCTTGTAGGGTATTGAGGGAGAAGGGTATGTTGTAGGGATGATATTTTTAGGTCAGAATAGAGGATGATGAGAGTGTTAAATAGAAGATATAAATCCCAAAGTCTATGAGAAAGGACTAGAATCTAGTCAAGAGAAGACTAGAAAAGCTAGAGAGAAAGAGAGCATTGGAGCTCCAAGAGATAAAAGAGAAGAAAGAAGACTCCAAAAGAGAGTCAAAGAGGATAAGAAGAGGTCATAGATAAAGGAATCAATGAAGAGGAGAGGCCTAATAGAGGTATAAGAGGCACATTTGATAAACTTGCTAAGAGAAAGGTCTAAATAGGCCTAAAAAGCAAAGAAGAATTGAGAAAATGGGTATAGAAAGAGAAATAATAGACTTGATAAGAGAATTGGGGAAATATATAGAGAGGATATACTTCATGTTGAAGGTCATGATAAGACAATAAATCCAATGTACTGGCTATAATGTGAAAGGAAAGTGAAGTGGCCACTAGAGTCACTTGTGAGAGGAAAAAGACACAAGATGAGTCTCATGAAGAGTGAGAAGAAGAAAAAGAAGGTAGCCCAAAGAGTCATGAGAAGTGAAAATTTTCCAAGTGGGAAATAAGACAAGGAGATATAGAAGAGAGTTATCATTGAATATAACAAGAAGAACAAGGAAGTTCCAAGAAGATCACTTGAAAATGAAGACAAGAAGAAGAGGAGATAGACAATGTCTATGCCAAAGACATTCAAAGAGACTATGTGGTCTCTCATTTTGTATGCTAACATTGCTTTCAAATTTTTGTATGCAGGTCTGATGAATGAATAGGTGAAGGCCAAGCATGAGGTGTTGTATAAAAGTTTCTTCATTTAGTTCATGTTCTTAGTCATGTGTTTAGCAATCAATCCAAGTCAGTTTTGTACGTGATACAACTAGGTGCAAGCATAGTAAAAGTTCATGGTGCATAACATTTAAATGCACTATTGTGCTGGCATCAATTTCACATAAGATGTAATCCTTGTGCACTCACTTGAAGTGCAATGGTGAAGGGATTGGGTCTCATGTTGGGCTAGTTGAAACATAACACAACCTTAGTCTCAATGGGACTTAGTCATTTGCGAAACAAGCTTAGGTAGTCTATTGGTGCATTTCATTTTAGATAAGATCAAGAGGTGCAAGCCTATTCAAGGAAACTAGTCCCAGTCATGGTGCCACAAGTCTATATTGGACTAGTTTCACAACTTTCAAGGGCATAAGTCTTTAGGGTCAAGTTCATATCTGGCTAGTTATAGCTGTTAATAACATAAGTCATAGGGATAACAAGTTAAGTGTCATTTAAGTGCTTAGTCGAATCAAGGGAATAGCTTATGCTTAGGTGCTCATTATTCAAGTTAGTGTTCTAGGTGTGGTTACTAGGGCTTTGGTGCATGCCGGTTTCAATAGTTAGTCAATTTTACAAGCATATCAAAGTCGTTATATGGCACAATAATGCCATTAATGACCTGGATTAAGCCTTTACATCATAATACATTCAAAAATGAAAATTATGACATTATTCATACATAACCTAAGTCACAATCATACAATAGTGCTAAACTATATGAAATAGATCAGCAACCAAGTAAATATACAATGCCATTTCCATTAAATGAAAGTTCATCAATAGAGTATAGCTCATAACATAAACAAAGCATCAACTTATTTCCTACTTAATCACACCCAACGACTCACATACGAGCTTGGGAGCTATAATGCATATTCTTATCAGTATCCATGCTAACTCAAACTATATTAATGGTGTTCTCAATTTTCATAGAGCTTCATTGAGTTAATTCATCTCTTCTCTTCTTCAGGTTCAAGCTTGTTTTTATAGGAATGAAAGCATCTTTGAGCCAGGTTGAATGGGTGCATGTCAGGTGCTAAGCTATCTCTAGGGGTCATTATTATATCAGCTCCTGTACTCTGATACCCATGCTTTCCAAACTCCATGTGCAATTCTCAAAGGGATGTCCCTAAAAAACTTAGGCATTAATCAACTGCTTGCCAGCTGGCATAAGATCTTTGAAGATTCTTCTAGCTGGTGCTAGAAGTACCAAAAGTGTAATCATTTATAATGATTGCCTCATGCCAAGATGTACTAAGTTGGTGTGGTCCACTAGGTAGCATAAAAAGGGGCCCAACATTACCCCATACAAAATTGCTAGTCCACCCCTAGACTAGTCTTTCAACACCTTTACTATATAAAATTTAGGTGTGCTCTGCTACAGTTCTACCTTGAAGTTCTCAAAGCCCTGAATGGTGAACTTAATTTATTTGACAGTGCCTTCTACTTCCATCAATATAGCCTTAAGTATGGACAAGTCCGTGCTTTCCATCTCTTTTCTAAAGGATTTTAGTGTTTCCTTGGCTCTTCTCACCCCACCATCTAAAATGTCCCCTTACTCACTTACCTTTATCTGAAAGGCATGAAAGAGTGCTTCCAGGTCTTACTCAGGGTTTTATCTAGGTTCTTAAGGTGTTGAATTTCACCATAACTTACATGCACTCGGTCTTGATCATAATGAAAGCATGCTTCATCAAAGTATCCTTCTCCTATTTCACCTTTTAAAGGTGCACATCGATGACTGATGTTTGAGTGTCCAAGTTGCAAAAAATGGCATCTGATTCTTCTATGCCCTCTTCCAATTTGGCAAAAAAGTCCTCTATTATATTTAGATTTTTTAGTTTTTTTCTGATGGCTTCACAGGGGTCTTCTTGTTCCTCTAGCACTGGCTTCATCTAGGGAAACATTTGTTCTACCAACATGAAAAACTTATCAACCTCTATCATTTCTGACTATCAACACATTACAAAAAGGATGGCTCCATTTCTTTGATGTGCTTGACCAGCTACTAGAGTTTGAGCTTCATTGTTTTTATTTCTTCCTCTACCTCTTGCACTATCTATTTTCACTTGTTGGCATGAACATCATTGATGATGTTCTTATGTGTTACTATTGAGGCCATCTTAAGGAGGGTGTTATCTGACCTTATGGGGTTCATATCCCTTGAATTTACAAGTTGGTAGTCGTGCACCTTTTATAGTTTATTAGCACTTCAAATTAATTTCTTTGGTACCTCGAACTGAGGCTCATCCATGTACTAATTAAGAGCCCAAGAAACTTGATAGTGCATTAGGGTTGTGGTAGTTTTGGGGTGCATGTACTACAACATGTATAAGTCATCATCTTTAGTGAAATCCCTCTGTGCTTTTTCCCTATATCTCATCTCATACTCCTCTTCCTCAGCTAGTCCTTCTCTTCTCCATTGGTATTGGTGCTCTCTGCAGTGCCTTCTTCTTCTCCTTCTTATTTCTCTACTAGGGGTTCTTCATCAGACTTTTCCCCTTGCCCACTTCTTCTTCTTCTTGTGGCTCTTCGATGCTAACCTCCTTGGTACCAGTGTTACTTTTTGCTTTCCCCAATGAGATCTATACTACCTTCTTTATTTGTTCTTTTGAGGTGTTAGCATCACCTTCTTTGTCTTTAGGTACCCCTTCAGTTCCTTTCTCCTTTTTAGGTTCCGTGATAGTGGTAACCTTTTCCTCTCTCTCTCTTTCTTCTTTTTGGCCCTATCTGCTTGGACCACCTTCTCTTACGCTTCCTTCCTTTTAACCTTTTCTTCAAACTTTTTCTTCTCAGCTTTCCTTCTCTTGATGGTTTCAAAAATCTTCTCCTCTTTGACCTTTATCTCCTTGGCCTCCACTCAATCAATTTTGGCTTGAGACATGCCCTTGGCCTTTATGGCCTCTTTCTTGTAGTGAAACTCTAGCACCACATTAATGTGATCCTAATACAGGCCCATGTATTTTCATTTGTGCTTCAACTCTTCTTTTATTGGTAACTCCCAAGGATCCTCTTCTCTAAGCATGGTTGCAGTGCCACCTTTGAGATCCTCATGCAATTCCACCTTACTGGGCTCTTCATTTATTCCTCCTTCCATCCTCCTTCCTTCTTTCTTCCCTTTCATCTCCCATGCCTTACATTTCTCCCCTTCTCTCCTATGCTCTTTAGCCCTAACCATCTCAATGGATTCTTTAGACATTCTTGTCTTCATCATTTTTTATCTTCGTTCCTCCAACTATTGTGCCTTTTGCATATCAGCATCATTCAGGCTGATTTTCCTCCATCTTCACATCTTCTTCTCCAATTCAATAAGAGGTGGTAGGGAGGGGGTCCTTTCACTAGAAGAGGAGCCACCTTCTTCAAGCACAATGTATACTCCCTTCTCAAATGTTTCTTCCTCCATCTCCTCTTCCTCCTCTTTCTCTGCTATGTTGGATAAGATTTTCCTAGGCACCATAGCAAGAACCTTCCCTTTCTTCTTTTCCCTTGCGCTACGGGAAGCCTTTGGCATGAATTGCACATACTTATTTATGGAGGCTGAAAGAGAGGCTTCCTCACTAGAGGTGATCCTCACCTAGATGCACTCTTCTATTTCCTCAAGATTCTCCCCCTTATTCTTCTTGGGAGACTTATTCTTTGCTGGTGCTGGTGTTCCTTCATCACCAATCCAGATTGGGGGGTCTTCACTCTGCTCGACATTAAGGCACTTCTTCCATGGCTTCATCTCATAGTATAATCTATATATGTATCTGAGTATGGTTGATCCCAAAAGGGGGTGGATATCTAGTTGATCTGATTCATCCTCAATGGCCTTTCCATCTATGCGAATAAATTGACACCTCATGTGCCTCTCTATATCCAGTTCCTTTTCTAGAATGTCTAACTATTACACATTGGGGATCCATCATAGTGCATCTATGAAGTATCTTTCCAAGAAGATGTAGGAGAGCTTTCACCACCCTGACTTATTGCGATCAAATAATGCCAAGCACACTACATAATAGTGTTACATTATGACAAAGGTTTTCATTCCAAACATGCTCTGAGGGAATCCTTGAAGGATGTGTCATTCTAGCCTGAAGGCCTCTATGTACCTCTCACACCATCGCATGATGTGAGTCTTATATTTGTCACTAAAAAAGAAGGGGATCATGAAGTCTTTGTACTTCTATGTCAAGGATTCATTGTGCTCTAAGAAGACCTAGAGGTTGCCTTTGTCTCCATCTAGAATTCCAATCTGTTCCATGATAATGAGAATGAGAATGGATCCCCACCTGAATGTCCCTTTTGCCTTGTGGCGTTCCTATGCATACTTCACAAATTCATTGGTGGTGAATTTGGTAATATTTAACTGCACACCTGGCACCATGTGATAGGTGATGCAAAGGTATGCCTTAGTCACATCAGTTCATCAACTTCCTGGGCATAATTTAGAGCTTATGAGGCATACTGCTACCCTTGTGTCGGGGTCCTTACACTACTTGATGGGGAACATGAAACCCTCCTTGAAATACTTTAGAAGCTGTGTTATGTGCTCCACCTCTTCATCACCATCCATCATCTAATGGATGTTTTACTGGTATTTGAAAGCTTGGTTATTCTCTTTATTAGTTACATCAAAATCTTTAGCACCTCCCTATGAAGTAACTATGGTCCTCATGGACATGCAAGAGTAGGAATTGTACATGATCCTCTAGCTTCTTGAAGCATGAAAAATCATAAAGTTGAGTTATGCCAGAAGCTATCAATTTTTCTTAGATTGAGACGTCAAATATGGCATCACCTTGCACTGTCTTCTGCCTTGTGTCTACCATCTAATCTTGTGTGAGGTTTTGAAAATGACTGGACATGCGATGGTTATATTATTTTAACTAGTAGGTGTGTGCAAAAGAGTACCAATCATCCCATATCACAACCTCTAGAGGGAATTGCATTACTTGGTAAGACATTTTGGTGAGCATCATGGTGTCCACCTGTGTCATGCTCAATGCTTCCATTCACTGCACCACTATCTTTGTAGTGGTCACTTCAGGAATTATACGTGCCCATTTTAAGCCCTATTATGCCTACTCAAAGCTTGATCCCTTTTGTTTCTTCACCATCTTGAACCTACTAGTGTTGAAGTGTTGTAGATACAATTTACCAAAACCTCAAATGGTGATAGTGCTTCTATAATCATGAGATCTGCAACTGTTCCCTTGGCACTCGAGCTTCATTGGCCTTTAATGGTGGCCTAGGCATCAATTCACTTCTCCAACTATCTAATTTCTATAGAATAATCTCTCCACATTTATCCAAATTAATCTTAATATGAATGCAATCCTTCCTAGTATGCAATCATTCACTCTTAGTACCTGAAAGCGCTCAAATTCTCACTGGCATATTGTTTTCACACCTCGGCTCTCTAGGTTTTGCTTAGGTTCACTCTAAGTATTAAGTTAGTATAAAATTTATAACCTAAGAAAATTTGTCACTTACTATTTTATACCCTTTCCTTATCTGTCATCATTAATACAATGCAAAATTTTGAGAAATCCATGAAAATCACTTATCAGCAATGCTTTAAATGCGTATCTTCATGCCTTCATCACTGCTTCATTGAATTATCTCTAATGATAATTTGGTAAAGTGATGTTCAATTTAAATGGTCACTTCTTACTCAAATCTAGGTGGATGCTAGCTGTCTCAAATGATTCTTCTCCTGTGCTTGTTCACTTGGTGTGACCTTCACCTTTCTTATGGTGACTTGGGCACAACACCTCACATGTGTATGATTTAACCTCCTTGGTCCTACTTTCTCTTCTAGTTGCACTTCCATTTCAAGTGTGAATCTCTATTATGGTCAGTTTCTCATGCTTCATCTTGCCTTGGCCTATCCTACCCCATACAAATCCCTTGCACCATCCCTCTAAAATTTTGTCTTCTCTTCTAGTTATCTTGCACATGGTTAGATTGTGCATCTTCACTTTTTTTCTTGCACCCAATCATGTTGAACATCTTCACCTTTTTCTTTGGTCTTTGGCATATGATCAATTGATGCACCTCTTTCTAACCTTGGTATAAATTTTACCTTTGTGCTTATGTACTTTATAATTTTGTTCTTAAATATTCAAAGTTTGGTAACTCTCTCACACCTAGAAACTTAGGTGTCTGGCCCTAGGTGCTTAGAAATCAAATGGGCTCGACTCACCTAATTGATATTATACAGAGAAGCATCAAATTAGTTCATTTTTAGGCCTGCAAGAGCCTTGTAATGTTCACCTTGTGCACATGGATCTTGTGTGTCTTCTACTTTCATCTAGAGAGTTTTACATGCCTACCACTTAGATGTCTAGACTCATGTTCTTAGAAGGCACAAGTGCTTGACTCACCTGATTGAAATTATACGTGAAAGTCTATAGCAGTTCACTTATGCACTTGAAAGCACCCTTCAATTAGAACCTTATACATGGTATTTTGTAAACCTCTTTTCTGAGTCTGACGAGTCTCACTTGACCACCACTTAGATGTTTGGCCTCAGGTGCTTAGAAAGTGCAAGTACTTGACTCACCTAGTTAGTATTATGCGTGAGAGGCCAAATGAATTCATTGGAGCTAGATTAGATTCATGCACCCATAACTTAGGTATCTTGGCCTCATGTGCTTAGAAATCTCAAGTGTTTGATTCACCCAATTGGAATTATGCATGAAGTGCTAGTAGATAAGTCCTTGTGGCCTCCACACATCATTTATTACCTCTTTACACTATACAAGGAACAAAAACAAACCAAAAACAAATTGTATTCTGATTAGCTCAACTCAAATTGACTAGTGACCAAGAATTCGATGTTCTTATGGCACAAACACCATCCTATTGCTAATATGGCTTCAATTGATTGCCATTGAAATGCCCTAGGATCATTTCACTAGACAATATGTGCAACTTGCATGCCCTTGTCTCCAATATGTGGTGGATCATGTAGAGGCCCATCCATCTTATTTATAATTTACTTGAGTGCTTAAAGTAATTGGAATTAGAGAGCATGACCAATGGTTATTCAGTCAGTTCCTTGTGCTTGATATGCTTGTCATGCTAGAGCTTCTAGTGCACCTTTTCAATTTGCTGACTCTAGCTTACTTGGGCATGATTTTCATCCAAGCACTCCAAGTATTCCAACCTTGTGTTTAAAGATTATTGGTTGTATAAGCAACCAATCCATGAAATGCATAAAGATGGCACCATTAATTCTATGGGGAGAACTTCTTTAGCACCAAACCCCAGTTGAAGTGGTGTAACCTTATTTAGGTGCTTCTATGTCATGTAGTATGCCCATAATATTGTTGAAATTTGGTCATCCCAATCTTTGCAAAAAAATCACATATCTTTGTCAAGCACATTCCCAGGATCTTGTTGAATGCTTCAGATGTGCCATTTTCCTATGGATGATATGGGGTGGTCTTGTGGTATGCCACCATGTATTCAATTAAGAGGACGTGCATCACCTAATTGATGAAATGAGTGCCCCTATCACTAGTCAAACTTAATGAGCACCCATATCAACTTATTATGTTCTCACAGATGAAGTGTGTAGTTGTCATGGTTGTGTAGTCCTTTATTGGTGTGGCGTCAACCCACTTAGTGAAATAGTCAGCGGCTACCAAAATATACCTTGCATCTGTGCAATATGCTGTGGGAGTTATTGGTCCAACAGAATCAATGGCGTATTTCTCAAATAGCACCTAGGTAAGAATGGGGATGAGAGGCATCTCATATTGGTGGTTGGGATTCTTGGTGTGCTAGCATATGTCGCATGCCTTGATGCACTCCTTTGCATCTTGGAATAGGCTTGGCCACCACAAGCCTAACTACAATATCTTATGCATTATTGCATTTCCAGTGAAAAGGCCTCCAATGATTCCCTCATGTACTTCTTGTAAGATGGAGTCCCTTTCATGTTCTAGAACACACCGACACTTAACTTCATCTCTAATTAGTTTATACAGCTCCCCCTCAATGAGTTGGAAGGGGGAAACATGAACAACAAGTTGCTTCTTCTTCTTATTTGACATGGTCTAGGGTGTAAACCTAGACATTAGGAAAGTGGAAATCTCTACCAAGTCTTCAGGGACATATTAGACTTTGTACAGTTATGCATCTGACATGTCATCCTTAATCGATGCCACCACATCACCAAAATTTATGTGGGACAAATGGTTTGGCCCTAAGTTTTGCTTTCTAGGTTTAACAATAATAGAGAGCTAGAACTCTTGGAGTAGAACTATCCATCTGAATATGTGCCTATATCAAATAGGCTTGTTCACAAGGTACTTGAGTGCCTCGTGATTAGTGAAAAAGATTAATGGAGTCACCAATAAATATTGCCTAAATTTTTGTAAGGTATAGACCATTACCAACACCTCATGCTCATGGTGTTGTAATTATATTATGCTTGCATCAATTTCTACTTGTGAATAAGATGGGGTGGTCCATCTTGCCCTCGCCTAGTTACACCAATATGTTGCCAATTACGAAGCCCAAAGCATCTACATGGATGTGAAAAGGAGTAGTCCAGTCTGGAAATTGAAAATTTGTCACACTAGCCAATTTTAGCTTTAATGTTTGAAAAGCTTCCTCTTGCACCCTGCCCCAATAGAATGGGACATCTTTTTGCAAGATATCCACCAGAGGTGCTATAATATTTTCATAGCTTTGTATAGACTTCTTGTAGTAACCATAATGGCCTAGAAAGGCATGAACTTATTTTGCATTGGAGCTAAATTATGATGATTATCTTTGTAGGGTCAATAAGCAAACAATCCTTACAGATGATGTGCCCGAGCAATGTTCTAATGAGGGTTACGAAGATGCACTTATTTAGGTTTAAAGATATATGGATCTACCTGCACCTCTCAAACATGAGGTGCAAATTGTCAGAATGGTCCATTACAAGGCCATATACAGTCCATTACTTGGAGGAACCTATGGATGAAGTCCTTGAAAGAAGGGATCACCACTCTGGAGAATATGGTTGGTGCATTCTTGAGCCTAGAAGGCATCACATTATAGGCAAAATAACCCCATTCAGTCATATTGGGCTTATCCTCCTCTTCGATCTACACCTAATGATAGCTTGAGAAACCATCAGTCAAAGTATAGATTTTGCAACCTGCGACACCATCCAGGAGCTTGTCAGTGAATGGGGTCAAAAAAGGGTCAGTGATGCAGGTGATATTCAATAACCAATAGTCAAAGCAAATCCATATATGCTCATCCTTCTTGATGCTTATGACCATTGGGCTCACCCATTTGGACTCCTATATAGGGTGAATGATGCTTGCGACCAACATTCCATCAATCTCCATTTTCACCTTGGCACAAAGATTGGGGTTCATCTTATAGGGATGCTTCTTGACAAGCCTCGCGCCATCCACCAGTTTGATGCTTATTTTGCCAAGGGAAGGGTGGGTGCCTTTCATGTCCCGGTAGTTGCATGGGAATAAGTCCCGAAACTCTTTCAAGATGTCTATGATTCATGTCATCTCTACCTTAGACTAGTATGCACCTATGGTGGCAATATTTGGCTTGCCTTCTACATTGATATCCACTTTGGTGGTCTTGAGGGGAACCCAATAGGATTAATTTATCTTCTAATGAAAGTCTTTAACTTGCCTTATCCCCTTAGTTATTTCAATTTGAAGATGTGTCAAATCTTGTTCGTTTGGGACATTATCATCCATGTGTCACATGAGTTTTTTCTTCCTGTTAGAGCCTTTTGATTGTGCTCCTTCCAAGTTTCATCATCTTCCTCCTTGGAGTCATTATTGAGCACCTTTTCTTCATAGAACATTGGGATCACTAGTCCTTTACTTTGAAACATGTATCTAAGCCACTCTTCTAAGATGGCAGTGTCCTCAAACACTTCCCTATGAATGACTTGAAGTGGCTCCAATAGCTCTAAGTTCTATGAAGAGAACGAGAAGGTGTGCATGAACCTCTCCTTGAGTACCAACTAGTCTCCTATCTCTTGGAATGTTTTATTTACAATATACCATGCTTGTGCCCATGTTTTCAAAGTCCTATAGAAAGCATGCACCCACAGGTTTTTGGGTGTGTTCTCATCATAGATAGTCTAGGTTTCTTCACACAAGCGCACATGCATGATTGGTTCAGAATCGCCTAAGTAATTAGGTATGTCTAAGTCCTCATTACTCTTTCCAAACCTAGTACATATTGTTGCCTTCACATCTTGCCATGTTGGCAAGCTAGGCCTTTGCACTACCCACCAACATTCAGTAGTGTTCTTTAGGGTAGGCACTAGTGCACCCATTCTATCTATTTCCTTGGGAACACATGATTCATTAGCATGGACATAGTTATATATAGGGTATTTCCCTCCATGTTTTAAGAGCAATGCAAGCTTCCATTTACTCAGTTGAAACACCCTTTTCCACACTTTTATGGCATGGGATACCATTTCTTCTAAGTGTGATCAATTATAATTAATTCGATTTGGGCTAGCCTTGGCTTAATTGCCCACACTACGTTGCATCTTCAACCAATAACTTCATTAGCCTCTTCGACCCATTGATCATAAGCTATGTCAGTTGTATCAGAAGTTGATTATCCATCCTCCCATTCATGCACTCTTTGGTTGCTTTGGTTAAGCTTCTCGGTGCCCCATGCCATGATGTTATAAATGTGGTTGATCTCATCTTTGAGATCAACACTTTCCACATATGGAGGTCCTTGATCGCTTGATATGGGGATCACCACCCTCTCTCTACCATTCTCAAAATTCATGTAGCACTTCTTAAAACACATGTTCGTATTGTTGGCATAACACCATGGCCTACCTAAGAGCGCTAGATAGTTATCATGCTCTGCCAACTTGATTACCTCAAAGTCAACTAAGAATTTGGTGCCCATAATATCTATAATGATGCCCTTTAGGATCCTAATAGGTTGCATTTGGGTTTTTTTGGCCATAAACAACATATGAGGGGAAGGATTTAAAGTTGGCCATCCCATCTTCTCCCAAGTGGTTTTGATTAGAATGTTAATCTCAACTCTCATGTCCATAAGGACCTCACAAATAGACCATCCATCGATGGTTCCATTTATTAATAGTTATTGGTCATACTCTACATTTTGAGTATGCCTTAATTTACATACATGTTCCATATGTGGCACAACAACTTCAATCATCTAAGGTGCGGCCTCTTCTTTTGGTCTCTTCCCTGCATTCTCTAAAAGAAAGTTTTTTAGTAGGGGCAACATCCTTTCAATTTGTAGGAGGTGTAGGATCCTGGTTAATTCCTGTACTTTAGCCTCATGATTGTCTTTCTTCCTGCATGAGGTAGGACCTTGTGCTTCTAGATCTATGGCCAACTAAATCTCTTCCTAAAAACTTTGTATTATTCTCATAGCTTGTTGTAGGATGCCCACTTATCATGCAGGGCAGGGTAGGGCATAATTTTTGGCTAAGGTCATGATATGGCTTGACTCACCATATTCCAAGCATAATTATTTTGTTAGTGCAGTAGAGAGCTATGTGGTGAACCCACTCTGAGTTGTGGGCCACACATTAGGTGGATCCTTACAAGTCTGCTATAGTTTGGGAGTCCATTTTTTCTCCTTTGGCTCATACTTAACCATTATGACACCCTTATCTACACCAAACTGACCTTGAGTCAACATTTTATACAAGTCTGGGTAATCCTCAATTGCATGTGGTCCCTGATAATACCCGTACATTGGGTATGTGGGGTAATCATGCTTGTAATACTCAGTCGACCCACACTCATAGCATGATCATGATGGGAACCTTCCTCCACCATGTCCTCCACCTCACGCACATATGCCTCGTTGATTCCCATAGCTAGTATTTTGCTGGCTATAGCCTTCATTTCCTTGGCCCACCTACCTGCCAGCTATGGTCATTACCTACTGTGCACCTCTCTCCATATTTTAATGCATCTCATCAATGACTCGATAATCCACTATTAGATGAGTATAGGCATCACACATCTTATAATAGATAGTAGTATTCACTTGACTGGCATGATATAATAGGGGATAGTTCTAAGAGTCATGTAGCCCATGACAAACTTCACAGCTGAGAAGTAAGGTGGGAACATTTCTTTGTGCACCATTATTCTTATTATGCTCCTCCATTTCACAGTTAGTACACCATAATCCACTATGAGTGTCATGTGTCAAGCCAACATTCAACTTTTGTAGAGAACATTAATGTGATTTATGCCTCCATAAATGGGTTAATCTTAGTGTTGGTGTTGTCCATTACCTTGGCCCAGAGCACAACTTTGAGTGGTTCATAGGGGTCTGTGAAGGTATTCATAGATAACACTCTTCTAAAAGGTACTAGTAGGCCCCCAACCAACCATTGTGCATGTTGGGAGGGGTGGATATCATATAGAAGCTTGGAAAAGAGGGTCTTAAACCATGCATTAGATAGATACACACTCTTAGATAACCTTTGGCTAGTTTCCTTGAGCACCATGATGCTCTATTGCTCAAACTCAAGAATATCAAATTCCTTCAAGAAAGCCTCCTTCAATATATCATAATTAACCATAGCCTAGTTTGGATCAAATTTTTGATACAAAGTATGGATGCAATCCAACAATGTGGTCACAAAGTGAGTTACCTTGCACTCTGACTCTGTGATACCAAAGTGTGCCATTGAAGTTCACACTTGGGCACATGCTCCATGACATTATTTACACTATAATACTTAAGCAACTGCATTGATATTTCATAATAAATCTATTAAGGGGGTGATGTTGGAGTCTAAGGCACTTGCCTCTAGCATTTGTGTTGGAGGTGGTCCTCTAATGCCTCTGGTTGTAGGGTTGAATGTTGACCTTGTTGTTGTAGGTTGCACCATCGATCTTGATGGCATGATACCACTCACTTGTGGCATCAAGCCACTTCTTGTGGGCTATTGCCCAATTGCTATAGCTGACATCCTCTCAATGAGAATACTTGCTCTTATGTTCTGGATTCCTGGGTTGGTGCTCACTGGTTTCATGATATTCTTATTCAATCCTTCGTAAGGAATCACTTGTTCGATCACAAAGTCTTGGTTCAAATTTTGAAGTCTATCAAATTTAATGTCGATAATAGGGTCAATTATCATTCTTCTATCTTCTGGTGGAGAATCCAGTGCATGATCTTGCACCTTAGGTTCAAAGGGGGTAGGAGCTTTTGGCGTATCCTCATTCACGACATATTGTAAGAACCCAAGGCATTTTGCACCCAAATGTTGTGCTCAGATTCTTGTTTCTTCCTCTCTTTCCTCATCCTATTGCAATTCAAGGGATACTTCCCCATGCCCATCTCGCTCGCTATGGGTCCTCTCGACACTTCCAGGTTCTAGATCCTCTATCAACTTGTGCCTTCACTTGTTATAGTTCTGCCTTCAGAGCTTTTGAGTGTTAGGTTGCTCATCCCTTTCCATCGCACCTCACCTACACTTCCCCTTCTCACCTTCTATGCCTTCTCATACGTGTAAGGATTTTATCCTTCTCACCTTTTATGCCTTCTCATACGTGTTTGGATGCACCACTCCACCACTTGTCTACAGTGTGCATCCAAACATCACCTAGGCTCTCAAGCCTCTTTAGGTGCTCCTTTGCCCACTCGAAGTGCTGGCCATAGGTTTGTCTTCAAGAGGTTATATAGGCAACCAACCACCTTTTCACATATTTAGGGAGTTTGAAAAAGAACACCACATACAGAGCATCATATAGGTTGGTTTGCACCCATTTTCTTGGATTCTATCATTGGCATGTTAGATGCTTCTGTGTGAAACTATCTTCCACTTGCTCTAGCTAGCGCTCGATGTTCTTGAGTAGAAGTTAGAACATCATTCTATTATACCATTATAGCAAAAAAATTCAACACGAATCTTCGAAACAAAACCAAAATGTTGTAGAAAAGTTTCTTCATTTAGCTCATGTGTTTAGTCACATGCTTAGCAATCGATCCAAGTCAATTTTGTACTTGATACAACTAGGTGAAAGCATAGTAAAAGTCTATAGTGCACAACATTTAAATGCACTATTGTGCTGGCATCAATTTCACACAAGGTGCAAGCCTTGTGGGGTCACCTGAAGCACATCAATGAAGGAACTGGGGCCCGCATTGGGCTAGTTAAAACATAGTGCAACCTTAGCCTCAATAGGACTTAGTCATTTATGAAATGGGCTCAGGTGGCTATCGGTACGTGCCATTTTGGATAAGATCAAGAGGTGCAAGCCTATTCAAGGGAACTAGTCCCAGTCATGGTGGCACAAGTCTGTATTGGACTAGTTACACAACTTTCAAGGGCACAAGTATTTTAGCACAAGTTTATGTCTAGCTAGTTATAACTCTTAATGGCACAAGCCGTAGGGATAGTGAGTTAAGTGTCATTCAGGCGTTTAGTTGAATCAAGGTAATGACTTATGCTTAGGTGCTCATTCTACAAGTTAGAGATCTAGGCATAGATACTAGGGCTTTGGTGCATCCTAATTTCAACACTTAATCAATTTTACAAGCATACCAAAGTCACTATATGGCACATCAATGCCATTAGTGACCTGGATTAGACCTTTATGTTGTAATACATTCAAAAATTAAAATTATGCCATTATTCATGTAAAACTTAAGTCACAATCATACAATAGTGCTAAATTATATGAAATGGATCAACAACCAAGGAAATATACAATGTCATTTCTATTAAATCAAAGTTCATTAATAGAGTATAGTTCATAACATAAACAAAGCATTAGCTCATTTCCTACTTACTCATGCCTACTGGGTCACAGATGAGCTTGGGTGCTACAATGCATATTCTTCTCAGTATCCATGCTAACTCAAAATATATTAATGGCATTCTCATTTTTTGTAGAGCTTCATTGAGTTAATTCATCTCTTCTCTTCTTTGGGTTTTAGCTTGTTTTTATAGGCAAGGGAACATCTTTGAGCTAGGTTGGATGGGTGCACGTTAGGTGTTGAGCTACTATTGGGGGTCATTATTTTGTTGGCTCCACTACTATGACACCTATGCTTTCCAACCACCACATGTAGTAATCAAAGGGATGTCCCTAAAAACTCAAGTGCTAAGTAATTACTTGCCAGTTGGTGCAAGATTTTTTAAGATTCTTCTTGTTGGTGCCAAAAGTACTAAAAGAGCAATCATTTGCAATGATTGCTTCATGCCAAGATGTACTGAGTAGGTGCGATCCACTAGCTAGCACAAAAAGGGGCCCAACATGAGGCCTCAGAGATGGTGAAGGATGGGCCAAGAAAATCACCCATGAAGTGGAAAGAGGATGACAAAGAGAAAGAACCTCTTGAATAAGACACAATGAGGAAAGTTGAAGGCATTTTACGTGTTGAAGATGAAGAGAAAGAGGAATATTATAATGCATTGTCAAGTATAGTACCTGAAATAAGAGAAGAAACATGCAAAGAAGACATGAAGGTCACCTATGTAGACATGAATGATGAGATGAGCTTGTAGCAGTTGCCTTTGGAGGTAAATGAGTGTTTGAACTTTGATTTCAATTGCATCTATGAAGCCAAAAAAGCTAATATGCAGATTGGGAGGAAGAATGATCAATTGTAGCCCTCAAAAAGAGAACAAGGGCATGGATATGTATGGCCTAAGTGGATGAAATGAATAGGTGATGAGAAAAAAGAGGTGAACCTCAAACAAGAAGCCAAACAAGGAAAAAGCATGGGTGGAAACCAAACACAAATGTGGAAACAAAGATCAAAAGGCAAAAAACACCAAGATGGCATGGTAGATAACCAAATCATGAGGCATGAAGGTGTTGCAAAGAGAGGCAAATGGAATCCCAAGAAGGTACAAGGAAGCAAGTGGATTGCAAAAAGCATGGAAAGAGGACAAGAGGATCCTATTGCAAGTGTGCTCCAAGACAGCATGAAGATTGATGAAGATGGCAAGCTCACAAATGAAGGTGCAAGCAAATCAAGCCAAGTAAATGAAGGTACATCAAGAATATAAGTGCATAAAAGATGAGTGTTATCCAAGTTTGTTTTCAAATGCTATGTACCTAGGGATATGATATATTAATGTACATGGGTTGATGGAGATGCCGACATGTGGCACACATCCCTTTAGTTAGTTATATGGGTACAATACATTAGGATAATGGAGTAACTTTTGGAATTAGTACATTGGGTAATGGTCGGCCTACATTGGGATTATGAGGTTACCCATCCATTGGTTAGATAGATGTCTATATAAAGGAGATGATTATCATGATAAAGATATCAAGTAAGCATTGAGTCTTCTATTTTAAGAGGATATTGGAGGTTGTCCCCTCGAAGAGACATTGTGGAGTTATTCCTTCCTAAAGGAGTATTATATGGTGTTGCCCTACCTTAATGTTTAGAAAAAGTTCATGAAGTTTTGGTATAGGAAAAAGAAGATCACTTTACAAGATATCATAGTGAAAAAGGCACCAATAACAATCTAGGTAGATCATGAGGATGAGATTGAAATAGGTGATGAAGACATGATGAAGAGACAATGAGCAAATAAGCTATCAAACAAGCACAAGGAAGAAGAATGAACACAAATTGGTTGCAGCTGAAGATGATGAAGGGAAAATACACTTGGACAAGAGATAATGTGCAACACATAAAGAGGTATGGCAGTTAGAACACCTTATAAAGGTGGAAGATGCATGGACAGAAAGACTAGAGAAAGCCACAAGGAATAAATGTAAGAGTTTGGCGAACAAGAAGGAGCATGGAATGAAATCTAGCAATCAAGTGAACCTAAAGGACCCTCAAAGAACAAATTGGAAGACAAGAAAGAAAAATGGAGGCTCAAATTTTTCTAAGTATGATGCAGGAACATCAAGGTAAGAAACCTCATTTTTGAGTTGTTGTCAATAAGAGGTAAAATTTGGTCAAAGCTTGATATCAATGTGTGTAAGGGACCTTTTTAGGTCCATTTGTGTCTTTGGAGTCCTCAAGGTGTGTTATAGGGCTTCTAGGAGTTTTACCTCCAAAACTAGGAATTTGAAAATTCAAATGCCTACCAAGAGCCTAGGAGGGCATGAACATGGTCTAAGGTGGTTAGATGAGTTAATAATGGTTCAATAGGGCCAATATGTATTGTAAAGGGTGTTTTGAAGCCATAAATTTCTAAGTCATTAGATTAAGAAGTCATGTTTAGTAGTACAATCACTAATCCTATGTTGTGTTGACAAATGGAAGTTGCATCTTATAACTAACCAAATGAACCAACGTTGAAGTTGGTTGAGTAGGAGTTGTACGTGAATCTTAGAGAGGTGAGGAGAGAATAGGGAGAGAGAGGTTGGAAAAGCTCCAAGGAGGAGAAACAGGGAGTCATGAGGAGAAATTTGTTGTACCTCTCAAAAAGTGAAGGAATCCTTTTATGGACTAGTTTGTAAATCAAGAATGGCTCCTATGAATAAGAATAGTTGTTTTATGGGTTCAGGATTCTATGATAAGTACATTGATTGTCATAGATTTTTCATTGTATTTGATAAACTATTGTGGTTATATGTAGATCCCCTATACATGTCTATAGATTGGTGATAGATTGCATGTTACAGTTAAATAAATGAAGATTCAAATAACTTATACAAGGTTAGTGAGATTGGTTCTTAGGATATGAATTGTGAGACTTGTTTGGATCATGTTTTTACCCTCAGATGCTTGAACAAATGTTATTGATTAGAGGAACTCAAGGATTTTAATAATTTTGTCCACATACCTTGTTTCTTGATCAAGTTTCCCTTAAGCATGATAAGTTGAGGTTTTTACATTAACTCTTGTGAGAAGGATTGTAGATTGTGTTGTTAAGGTGATGTGCATATAAAATACATTGGATTGTAGTTGAGGACTTAGGTATGGAATTCAAACGTTTAACAAAATGACAATGCACAGTCCTGTGAAAGAGAACCTGTGCACACAGTCCATACCCTAGTTGTAGGGTGTTAAAGAATAAAGATAAGACAGGGAAGAATGGATGACTATTTAGTTGAATGTTTGGTGTTAGAGAATCAAGAGGATTAAATGTTGATAATGTCTCTTAGAAGTGGGTAAATCTTTGGAATGGAATCCATACATTGATCAAGACACATACCTATCTATTCATACCCCTGTTTGCACAATCAGGGAATGAATGGAAGTGCATTGAATCAACATGAGTGATTGGACAATGGATAGGGTGAGTTTGATAGTGTATTAATGTGGATTAATCTTAAGAAAGAACCCAAGTAAAGTTTATATTACTTGTGAAGGAATACAGGACCCAAAAACTGTTGCATAACCAATTTTAAGGATGCTAAACTCTGTCTTTTGGCCAAGTTAAGACAAAAAAATTCCAATCCCTGTTTCTAATCTATTGAATAAGGTGGATGACATGAAGACAAACCTAAATATGAATTTTGGTTCCTTTGAAACAATACCAAATGCAAGATAATGAATTATATAGGCTCTCGGGCCTATGTAAACAAGAGTAAACCCTAATTTAGGGTTTTGCATATTCTAAGAGATTGAACCCTAGGAAAAATCCAAAAATTGGTAATTTGACTTGTTGTGATGTATTCTTAGAGATAAAGAAATAATTAGAGTTGTTAGGTATGGAAAATTACGGATTTTAGGACTGTGTCCTAAAACTAGGTCTAGGGAATGCTTAATGGAGTAAGGGTAATGAAGGAAAAACAAATTTGTCTTAAGAATAAGGGTAAGAAAGGATTGATTTAGTTGGGGAAGCCAAATGGGTATACTAAAAGGTATTGAGTTGGTTTTGAAAGTTTGTAGTTTGCCCAAACGAAGGAGCTTTCTAGCTTAAGAGGGCTAACTGAGAAGAAGTGTTGTGAAGGAAGTAGGCGAGGCCTAGGGAGTTGTGTCAAAAGGGAGATGTATGGCCCAAAAGGATCCTTGAAAATGTAATGAGTTTCTTGAGAAGGTTTGTTAGTTGCTCCCAACAAGGAGAAATGTCCAAAAAAAGACTACTAGCCTAGGGAAGTCATAACAAGCAAGTTGTTTGGAAAGGAGTATTGAATAGTAATTTGGTAGTTGAAAGGGGTTAACACAGGGATGTTATGATCATCTAAGACCATCCATGCATTGAGATTGGGTTCTTGAACATAGTTTAAGATTTGGTCTTTGAGACCTAAGAGACTTGACTTGTGACAAGCTAGTAAAAGCATAAGAGGAAGTTTGTGAAGAAATTGAATGTAATGGTGTAAAGAATGAAGGTGAGTATCATGTGAAAAGCATACTAACGTCAAAAAGTACCTCTAAATGTACCAGAACTAGAGTCCATTCAAAGATACTATCAATCATAGGGCTCCAAGAGAGATAACCTAGATTATGACAGAGGATTCTGTTAATTTCTATAACCCAGCAACAGATTAATTCCACAATAAATTCATAGACATAAATATGATTTATAACGATTAATATAACTGAGTTAATTAACAACTAATAACAACGAAAGCAAAAATAACAGTAAGCCAATACAAAAAGACAATAACACAGATATACCCAGGAAACCCCAATGCGGGGAAAAAACTGCAAATGTTGGATCTTCTATTCAGCCTAACAACAAACTTTTCTTTCGAAAATACAATGCATGAGTTTGTTACATCAATCTTACTTTTATAGGAGAGCCTAGCTGCTTTACTTAGCGTGCAAGAAAAGAAACTTTTCTTGCTGCTTTACTTAGTGTGCAAGAAAAATAAACTTTTCTTGCTTTCTTTGGCTTTTTCCTTTTTACACATAAAATCACTCTAGGATTTATCTTATCCTTACAAACTCAGAAACATTCTAGAAACTACTGTTGCTGAAAATCCAACTCGAATTGTTTTAAAGCATATCTAATCTTGAGTTGCTTTAAAACAATTCCACATTCCACCTTCTGAGCTACAAAAATCAACAGATTCAAGACAAGCAAAGTTTATCAATGAGATATCTTTCAAGAACGGAGCCGGATAATGATGATTTTAGAGACTTCTCCCCTTACCTCTGCATCACCCTTGTTTCACAGTTACTACTTGGCGATCCAGAACACTTTGAGAATGAGCTTTGTCTGGCCTAAGAAGACCTACACCTATCTTGGTCATTGCCTTCACCCTATCTGTTCCTTTGAGCCAACCTCTAACCGATCCAAAACCCTAGGTCTAGAAGTGTCGAGAAGTAAAACGAAGCTCCAACCTAACATCATTATTTTCTAAACAGTTTCATATAAATATATAATATTTAATGCAATATTTTATTACTTATTGTATATAATATATCATATTAATATAACATATATTATTTTATTTATTGCATTGAACCATTGTGAGTTTCGAGTAATGTACAACACTTGTTTTAAACTCCATTCTACAAAACCCGAGTTTACGAAAACAAAAAAATCCATCCCTTTCTATGTAACTTGCACTCTTTAGTATGGTAGTATTGTAGTTGCACTTTGTAGTGCTTATGGTCTTGTTAGCAGTTTCACGTTTCCTTTATTCACTGAATAAGAAAAACAAACAATATTATTATGAATACAATTATTGTTATTAGTGTTATAGAGAATGAGAATGGAAAAAAACTTGGAAATCCATTTGTATGCATATCTATTGCATATGAATTCCTTCATCGTTCGATGAGTTTATTTAAAAGGCATCGTTCATTGAACAAGTCTTTTCCATTTTTTCGTCTAATTCATTTTAGAGTCATCAAATTAGGTTTAAAATAGTTGAAGTAAATATAATTTTGATCTAATGACTTTTAGACTCGTCTAAATTGACACGGGTGCATTCTCTACAAGTTTAGAGGAGTCATTTGATATCCGACTCTTGTTTGTCATTGAGATGATCCCTATTTGAATGATGTATTGGATAATTGAAATAGTTCTCTAGAAGTCACATATTGCATTGACAAAAGAGACATGTAATTAAATTTGTAAGTGTATTTTCTTGGGGTTCTTCAATTCCATCGCCTTAAATGGACATTCTTCTTTGAAAAACTTCCAAGTGGTCAAAGATTTCAAAGTGAGCTTGACAACGATGATGAGGGGCAATTTCAAGGTGGAAACGAGTCATGTTTGTACACAAATGCCATTGGGATTTTATGACTAGTTTTATCCTCTTAAGATTAAGAGTTTTATGTTTTATGCAAGGATAGGAGAAACTTGAGGATGCTCTTTTCTCCTTTAGAATATTGATCTCTTCAACGAGAGCTCGGGAGAAACGAGTTTGGGACAAACCCAAAGAGCGTAGAGAGTTTGAACGAGATCGAGAAGAACCTAAGGTCCGGTGCATTGGAACGATGCCAAGTGGCATCATTCCTTAAACATGAGCAGAGAATACACGGCAAAATGATACGACTAGAAGGCCCAAGAGCGACAACATTCAACTATGTTTCTGTTTCATAAATACTTTAAAAAACAGTGCCAACGTAACTTGCACCCTTAAGACAACTGCAAATTATAATAAAAAGATCGCTGATCGGTATTTACGATAAAATATCAACTCCTTAAGAAAGGAAGGAGGGGTAAACGACGGTGTCCCTTTCACAATTTTACCCATCCATTAAAAATCTGGCTACTCTCTGTTCCCTTATCTTCTCGTCTCTCAATTTAAAATCCAGTTTTAAAATTTTATCAATGTTTTATTTGACTGTAATAATTTATTTTAATAAAACGAGAACAGATCTTTTTTTGGGAAATTTTGAATCAAGAATTCCCCACCGATAAAGTCTCGTTGAGTCCAAAGATTGAGATTAATTCTTCGTTGAAAGAATAAAACATACAGACTGAATCGCTCATGCTTTCAATGAGAATTGAACTCATGACCTCCCGCTTACTAAACGGGTGCTCTAGTCAACTGAGCTATGGAAGCCTATATTTATGAATTTGAAGTGTTTAGCAGGGCAAGGCAAAGTAGTTGAGTTATTTCACATCTTCTTATCGATTTTATTATTAGAATGTTTTATTAAGAAGATTATTAATAAAATAATAATTTATAAAATATTATATAATGAAATGATTAGTTAATATGATTAATTCAAAATTTTTATCAAAAAATATTGATTCAAAATAAATAAGATTAAGTATAAAATCTGATCACTTGAAGATAAAACAAGATTACAACAATTATAACAAGTACATTAAGGGATTAGGTACAAATTAATGTACCAGAAGGAGGAGGTGGAAGATCATCTTTAGGTTGCAGAGCATTTCAATATGAAAGTTTTCTCGAGAGAAGATTCAAAGCCATCTATCCATGAGATCTGGAGGAGCTAAAGTAACAATAATACCCTTCCCAATAGGAGGTTGCACCACAATACTAAAAGGGATAGCCCCAGTTAAGAAATAGCCCCAGTTATAGATTTGTCATGAATGACCTTCTTCATGTCATTATAAAATATATATAGACTAGTATGAATATGGACGAATTTATCACCAAAACACTATTAATGAGTTTTTTTATGATTAAACATATCCTAAATAAAACCCTCGAAAAAATACCAATTAATAAAAATGAAGTTAGGTTGTTTAAAATATAAACTATTGATTTAGTTAATTATTTAGAAGCTTAAAAAAGTTAGTTTGTAAATATATATTTTTGGTTTAAATAAGTTTTAAAACAATCTAAAGTTGAATTATAATTTGTAGTCTATATGAAGATGTTTAATTATAGATCTCATAGTGATTTAAATATAGAACAAACAAGATAAATTATTATATTTGTGAATGAATATTTTAATCTTATAAATTATTTTGTTGGTGACAATGAATTGGAAACATTATCTCACTTATTATAGTTTTCATAAATGATATTTTTAGTTCTCCACAATTTTATTATATTCTTCATTTACATATTTTATATTTAATTTTTATTTAATTTATGATTTTTTAATATAAATAAATATATGAAAGTATATGTATAGACATTATTTAAAATTTATATATAATTAAATATAATAATTTTATAAGAATAAATAAGATTTGTATTTTAAATTAGATATCGATATAATTAAGTTAATTATTAATTACTAATGATAATAAGTCAAATTTATTTTACTATTTCATATTTTTAATACTTAAATATATTGTATAACTTTAATTTATATGTAAAATATATAGACATAAAAAAAGTTTTTAAACATTAATTTATTAATCACAATAATATTGAACATTCATAATAATTTTAGAGATCAAAAAATTATTAGAGAATTTATCACTATGATATAAAATTTCATGTTACAACAATATATATTAGGAAAAAGGACATGCACCCTACATTTCTATGGTTTTATATGTCACTGAAATAATTTCCAATTATATATTTTGTTATTTTTTATATTGTTTATTGTTTAAGAACTTCATAAATAGTGATGCTTAAAAACTTAGCTAACCCTTAATAAATGACCCAAAATATTTATTGTTTTCCTTAAGTTTTAGATATTGATGTCAATTTAAGGTAAAGAGAATAGATATTTTTTTACAAATTATATGTGTTTTAATGTGAAAAATAGAACAAGGTTATTGAATATCTAGATTAGGTGCATGTAGCCAACGAATCTATTTTTATTGTATGTCACTTATTAAGACCATCAGTCACTTTCATAGGAGAGTAAATCATGCTCCTGAAAGACTTCTCTAATCATTATTAGTTTTCTCAGTGAACACATAGTCACTTCTAAGTGTACAATTATGGATTACAATCCTTATGATTATTACTAGATCTTATGTTATTTAATATACCCTTATAAACCTTATGTATTTTCTATATTATTAGAATTTGATAATTATTTAATTTATTATTATTATTTTGTTCATACTATTTATTCTAGTTGTAAGCAATTAGGTATTTGTGTCATAATTTTATCATAATGCATTTATCTATATTATATTTTAGTGTGCACGTTCTCTCTTACATTCTTTCTAGGGTTAGATCCTATATAACCTTAAGATAAATATGAAATTATCTAATTTTATAAGGGTTAATTTCATTGTATGCTCTTAGGTCCAACAAATATAGCTTCATTTTGTTTGATATGCTTCACCCTAAGCCATAATATATATATTTTTACAAAAAAATTGCTATTGTCCACACTTAAAATAATTATAAATATGTAGAATATAATGTAGATCAACATAACACAATAGATATTGGTGGGTCAAGATGCCTAAATATTTAATATATGCAGAAATAGAATAATCATCCTTAAGGTAGGGCAATACCATACAATACTCTTTTAGGAAGGAATAACTCCACAATGTCTCTTTGAGGGGACAACTTCCAATATCCTCTTACAATAGAAGACTCAATAGTTACTTGATTCCTTTATAATGATATTCACCTTCTTTATATAGACCTTTATATAACTAACAATGGACGGGTAACCTCCTAATACCAATGTAGACCGACCATTACCCAATGCATTAATTCCATAAGTTACTTATTTATCCTAATATCTTGGACCTATATAACTAACTAAGGGGGATATGTGATACATGTCGACATCTCCATCATCCCTTATATATTAATATATCATATCCCTAAGTACATAACATTCCTTCCCTCTTTGACATGTTTCATCCCCGAAACATAAGAAGAAATCACATATTGAGTGTACTTCAAATCATTGCACACTTGTCTCCAATCTTGATCATCTAACAATTTGTATGTGATCAGGGTAGGTGATAGCTATTAATATATCAGGGTAGGTGATAGCTCTCTAACCTTATTTCCAAATGCCATTGTGCTACTCTAATTCCATTTATGGTGTTCATGCATAATTATTCCTCTTTTGATTTCATGTACCATATTTTGTAGCACTACTCTAATTCTATGCATGATTTTAGTAGTTATTCTTCCATGCATAGTCATAGTAATTTACCCATTTATTCCATGTTTCATATGTTGCTTCACTACTATGATTCCATACCTAACCATAGTAATTATTCTTTGGCTTACATGCATAGCCATAGTGATTGGTACTCTAATTTTCTGATATACCTCAACATTTTTGATTGTTTCCTCTCATGATGATGTGGGTGTCTATATACCTTAATTTTTTTTGATGCTTTAACCTTGTCCACTTTTTCTTCTACCTCTTTCCCCTTTTCTTTTGGTGGTTTATTTTTCTCTTAAGTAGATGAAGTGTGTATTTTTGCTTGTATTGTTTTTTCATCTATGTCGTCATCAAAATCTTCCTCATGCTTTTTGTCACATATTTTAATTGCATTTGCATGCTCTACCTTGACTATTATTTGTGCCTTTCCAACTATGATACCTTGTAAAGTGACCTTCTTTTTCCTAGACCAAAACTTCATGAACTTCTTTTGAACATTAATATTGATTGTCCCCAAAGTCTCTAACCATGAATATCTAAGAACCATATCCAAACCATTCATATCCAAAGCATAAAAATCTGAATTCAAAACATATTTATCCATAACGAGCTTCAAATCTTCAAAAACATGAATATTTTGACCATCTATTTGAGCCTCCTTGATATTCTTTACTTACACCTGTAGATGTTGGGTCACATCCACGTTGATAAAGTTATACTTGCTATAAGGTTTTATGGATACAATGACCTTATTCTTTTGAATGCATCGATGCAACTAAAAAATAAACTCTGATTTCTTTAGATCCAAATTATTTGAGCCCTTATAATCCAATACCTCTTCCTCCTCTTTGAGATCCTCTACCTATCTTTCTATAGCCTCTTTATCATCATTATTATGCTCTATTTTTTTTCTTCATAATTTATTAATCACTTACATGCTATTCCTAATTGCCATCATCAAAATTATTTTCTTCCTCTTTCACATCATGATCCTCAAACTCTCCTCTTGAATCATCTGTAGATCCCTCCTTACCACATTATTTCCATCCTATTTTTATTCTTGTTATTCTTCTTCTTCATGTGCACTCTCTTATTGTTCTTATGTATTTTCTTTTTCTTTTATACCCCATCGATCAATAAAAAGTTATTTCATTACTTCCCATAAAAACTTTCGTCTTTCAACTCCCAACTGAGCCCACCAAAGTTGTGTCAGACATTTGAAATGAAATGAAAAGTCATTTTTCCATGTTATTATATCAAAATAATAATTATTAAAAAGGATACACCATTATCTAACATTAATATCCTCTTCTCCATAAAAAAATTCTAACTCCATGATTCACACATAAATTAGGGTTAATGAACAAACCATGAAACTTCAATAACTCATGTGAAGCTAATCAAAATAGTCCCAAATTTTGACTGTTGCTTTATTATATGATACTATAACTTCAATAAAAATTTTGTGAAATATTTCCAAAACATTCATCTTGTAGAGTGAATCTACAAAAATCCATAAAATCACAATAAATCACTTGAAATGTTTCAAAAAAATTATGAAATTTTTAATGTAGCTCTCTTGTATGTTGATATAGTATCAATGAAAAATTTACATATAAATTCCTTGTATTTTAGAATATATGATGAAATTATTACAAACCTTAAAATATTAATAACTCCCTCAAAATTGATCATAAAACCTCAATTTTTTTACTCTGGCTTATTTAAAATATTATTCA
This sequence comes from Torreya grandis, assembly GCA_037957365.1. Taxonomy (NCBI): domain Eukaryota; kingdom Viridiplantae; phylum Streptophyta; class Pinopsida; order Cupressales; family Taxaceae; genus Torreya; species Torreya grandis. The sequence continues at coordinate 911,188 of JARHVA010005172.1, read as the reverse complement.
ACTCTAGTAAAACAATTATGCAAAAATTAACAACCGATTGTAAAATACTCAATTAAAAAACAAGGGTTTTATCCCATACAAATTACACAAATTGAAGTTCTGATACCACGTGTTATGATCCACACTTATAATAATTAGAAATATGCATAATATAATGTAATAAACATAACATAATAGATATTGATGGGTCAAGATGTCTAAATATCTAATATATGTAGAAATAAAATAATCACCCTTAAGATAGGGCAAAACCATACAATACTCCTTTAAGCAGGAATAACTCCATAATGTCTCTTTGAGGGGACAACCTCCAATATCCTCTTACAATAGAAGACTCAAAGCTTATTTGATTCATTTACAATTATATTCACCTCCTTTATGAAGATATTTATATAACTAACAATGGATGGGTAACCTCTTAATCCTAATATATGTTGACCATTACCCAATGCACTAATTCCATAAGTTACTCAGTTATCCTAATATATTGGACCCATATAACTAAGGGGGATGTGTGCCATATATCAACATAACCATCAACCCATATACATTAACATATCATATCCCTAAGTACATAGTAAAATTTAACCCTAGTGTGATTTTAGGATGTGGATGTTTTATGGTTGATTTCAATTTATGCCACCAAAATTGAATATATCTAAGAATCCAACTAAAGAGTGTGTTAAGCTTAATCTAGAACCTATTAATACTATTGAAATTCCTTTAGTTAATTCTTGATCAAACTTGAAAAAAAAGTAATGTGAAAATGTATCTAATGTTGTTCTAATTTTTTAAATTTTTTGTCAAATAATGAGAATGATGTGTCTTGTAATGATACTATTGGGAGTGAATCTCAAATTGATAAAGTGCAAAAAAATGAAGGATATTTTGATGACGAGGCTCACTTAGAAAACCAAGATAGGGCTAAATTCCTAGATATACCTAAATCATGTAGATAAAGGATAAATAAATTCTCATAGTGTTGATCATGCTCCTTAGTTTAGAGATTACCTTTTAAAGCCTCCTTATCAACTTACTATTTTGATTGATGTCATCCAAGAACTTCAACCAATGACATCTCATGTAGTCATTTATATAATTTCTTCCAATAGGAATAAGTTAATAATCATGTTATTATTGCTTCCAATGTTGCTTCCATTCTTCCAAGATCAGAGATGACATTTATAGATAGTTCATCTAGTACACTTTGACTAACCCTCCTGGGGGGTTACATCTGAAGATGGCCTTCTATGCTATGCAATTCTTTGAGGTCAATGATGGGCTGATTATTCAACCTACATATATTTCTCGACATTGATTACAAGATCTTTGCATATCTTTAGGTCAATTTAGAGTTGGCTCTCACAGACGTCGAATAGAATATGATCACCAACTAGACCGCTCTGAGAGGATTTGCCAGCTTTGCTCACTCCAAGAAGTTGAACTAAAGAACATTTCATTTTTTAGTGCCCCATCTACTATGAGATCAGAGGGAGATTCCATTACCTGTTTTGAGAGTGCCCATCTTTTACATCTTTCTTTAGATACTATGACCAGAGATGGCTTACTCTCTATATTTAGGAGACTCTCAAAATTTGTGATGAGACCCTTCACCCTCCTTTCAGATAGATGGAGGCACCAAGTGACATCTAGACACTAGTGCAGACCCCTAGACTTAGTCTGTCAAGGCTAAGGGCACTACCCCCCACACCAAAGGCTTCCAAGATGACACTCATTGAGGGGTTCCTAGACAAATGATCAGGGCTCACATCTCTCCTAGACATAGGCAATCCAAACTTTCCACAACTCCAACTACCAGTCACCAACATATCGCCAATTATTTTTAGTCGACTTTGGATACTAGGTGAGGATATTGGGGATGGGGCTCCTCCTCTACCTCCCTCGTCTTTGGCACCCTCTACCTCTCCTTATTTACTCTCTTGGCCTCTTCAGCCTATGTTGCTGCTTCTTCTTCTCCTTCTATCTTTCTCACTATTGTTGTTTTTAGACAACTTGTTTAGGTCTTCTTGCTAGGTCCTTTGGCTTTGTACGGTGAAATCCCATTAACCTACCTTTTTGGTCATTTTTTGGACATTAATATAATTATCTTATCTTATCTTCCTAATGCTTCTCCTAGTTCTAAAAACTATATTGTTTATACTAGATATATCATTCCTAACTTCTCATTTTCTTAAAATTTCTCAACATGTCTCTAATATTTATCAATTTTTTTAATTTCTCGACAAGATCATATTCCCCCTTGCATGGCTCAAAATTATTTGATTGCGAAGGATCCTTCTATTTTTTAACAATATCTTGCTTATAATGTTCCTCAAGTTTATTCACATAAATTGTTAATCCTTTTATTTCACAAATTTATTATATTCTAACTTACTCTACTTCCTCACCTTCTAATTATATTCTAAATTATGAAATCACTACAATGATACATATTTTATATGACTTATAAAGTCAAATAAAAATTATTTTTGAAGGTTATCAAAATCCAAATTGTAGGGTGACTTCCAATGATATTCTCCCAAATCTCTTAGCTTATAAAGTACCTGCATATTCAAATCTAATAAAATTTTTAGCTTAAAATTTTGAATAGTTTAATGGAAATGGGGATCCTTTTCATTACATTAGATATTTTTATGCCTCTTGTTTATATGTTTCTCTTGAAGAAAGACTATTAACTAAGCCACTCCCAATAAAATCAAAGGATTATGCATTGTATTGGTTATATATTTTATCGTGTGGATATGTATACTCTTTTTCAATCTTACTTGATGTTTTCTTAGCCCATTTCCAAATCAAATTTGGTATGAAAGTCATATTTTAAAATTTATCTCAAATCAAACAAAGATAAAATGAAACTATTGAAGATTATGTACCTCATTTCAGGACTATGGTCATTAAAATGACTTATCAGCTACTAGGTAGTGAAATTTAAAGTATTTTAAAAATAATTTGATGAATTTTTTCACTCTATTAACTACTTTTAGGTCAAAATTTTAGATACATATGTGCTTAAGTTTGGGTAAAATACTCCAATTTAGAATGGTGAAAAATTTCTTTTTTTATAAAGTACTATAAGCAATGACACTAAAACATTTAGATCATTTAAATTCACCTTCTAATCCCATCTTAAAGTCATCTTAAACTCATATAAGGTTTTCTTTGTCAAAATTTAAACCCTTTAGTTATATTTAAATTCTTACTTGGGATACATCTTTAGAGGCATTAGAGTGTCTCTAGAATAAGTGAATTTAATAGTGTGCAACATTAGGTTTCCTTTAGAAGCCATGTTAGAGGGTCTTTGGAGGTGACGTTGGGGGTCTCTCAGAAGTTACATTAAAGTGACTAAATTGATGATGTTGGTGTGACATTATTTGTGACTTCATTTTCATCGCTAGGGTGACTATAAACGCTCTTTTATGAATTATATAATACCTCAGTCTTGTACATTTGGCAAATTCAAATCTTGGTTAGTCCTCTAGGTTCTAGACCTTTCCCACTTTTTGAAGTCTCACATATGCTCTATCTTGTGCCCCTTGGCCTCTCTCTTAGTTTGACCAGTCTTATGTTGATGACCTAGACTTTATATCTTGCTCAGAATGCTTAAAACCTATTTATCTTCTACCTTTACAAGTTCTGAGTCTATACATGCTTTCCTACTCCCTAAACACTAGCATCTAGGATAGACACCTACGTTGACACTAGTGTCTTGACCTGACATAAGTGTCCAGTGCCCTACAGTCATCCAATTTGTAAATGAAATATATCATAATTGTCAGCCTAGGTGATTTAATGCAAGTTACTAATCCAAGGGGATTAATATAAATATGAGATCAACCCTCATTCATTCCTCACCTAGCATACACTCAAAAGGACTTAAGTCAACTTGTCAAAGCACTCAATTAAGCAATCGATAAAGCAAAGCTTTCTTATTTTCTCCTATTTTCATATCAATCATAGGGAAAATACACATAGGTTTGAAGTGTTGAAGGAATAACCTAAGAGCTATATTTTCCAAGTTATAAGCTAGGTGATTGTTGGGCTTATTTTGCACATATGGCATGATTCATACACAAGCCAAAACGTAGAGGAGTACTACATCAGTCTGAGGCCCTCCTTAGATAATTTGATATATAGGAAACAATCATTAACAAAGGGGTATTTAGGGTCATCCCAACACTGTGTTCCCACAAACCCATTTTTTCCTTAGGTCACTATAAAGATGAAGAACTAGGGTTTCATAATTTCATGAGGAGCATAGTCCATGACCCAAATCTGAATGCAATAGAGTGAAGGCAAAGTCAAACCCAAAAGAATCTAGGTGGTTGCATCCTTTTCCATCAGTTATTTCATACATGACTCTTGTGTCAGGTTCAGACAGTAGTGTTGACATAACTATCTATGGCTGATGCTAATGTCTATAGCTCTAGAAACATCCAATTTAGAATTTGATGAATATTATAGAATCATCTTCTAGTATGCTTCTTGTCTGATTTAGATTTAGAACTACATTAGGATTAAAACTAACTAAAGTACATTACTTCTTTGTCATTTCCATATCTAGCATAGTTGTGCTTACTATTTTTAGCCTATGTCAACATAAGAAATTCAATATATGTTTATATGAGTTTAGAATCCAATTGGTCTGCTTTAGAGATAGTTTATAATCCTTGTGCACTAGACCATATCTACCCCTTTAATCCTAGATAACCCCTATCTAGATCATTTTACGGTTAAACATTTGGTGAACTAGATATTTGAACATCAAACCTTAGAAAAATAAGGTTGTTTTGATTTTTCATGATTGTTATGCTTTGTTGTAAATTCTAAATTTTTTGTTTGTGAAGCAATGGAAGATGTTAGTTCAAAAAATAATGTTTAAATGAAAGATACAAAAGCATTGATTACTCATCACAATAATAACAAAATCTTAATGGATGCATTTTTGTATGTTACAAGAGATGAAATAAGTAAACATGATAAAACTAAGGCTTTCATACCTAGTGATGGCAAATCCTTAAAAGGTACTACAAATGATTTCATACCTATCAATCCACCTACATCTAGTGGAGGCATATATTATGTCTTTCAACCTTTTCTCCTAAAAACCAAAACACTATTGCTATTTATTTAATGGAATTACCAATTGTTTCAACTCAAATACCAATTTCTATGCCTATTCAAACCATGATTACTTCCCCTTTGGTTACTACTCAACTTATTAATCTAAATCTCAATGGTTTCACAGTTCAAACACTCCTTCAAGTTATAAATACATTAGAGGACAAGGTTACAAACATCGAACAAAATGATTTAAAGTCACCTCATGTTATTGATTCCCAAGATGTGTTGCATAATGCTCTTACACTTGAGATATATTTACACCCTTTGCCAACTATTTTTGTTACACCCAAGTTCACATTTTATGATGGCAAGGGTGATCTCGAGCAACATCTTCACACCTTTTATGAGGCATACCTTGACTATGCCTCCAATGATAAAATTTTGACCAAGTTATTCCCAAGAAACCTCAAGGACTATGCTTTGAGGTGGTTCTATGATTTACCTCTCTAATATGTGAAAGCATTCAAACCTCTTATAGATCAGTTTTTATCACACTTTTCCATTAATATTTATGCAAAGTTTTTTTATGCTCAAATTGCCAAAATCAAACAAGGAATAAATGAACCTACCAATTAATATTTCTTGAAGGACAATACAATGCTAGCTAAAATGGCCAATTCTAGGGAAGATAAAAAGTTGCAAGACATATTATAACAATGTTTGCTTGCTCCTTTACATGAGTCCATTATTTTTAATAAGTTCAAATCTTTTGATGACTTATGCCACATTGTATGGGACCATGAAATGAAGTTTGTTTCATTGAATAATCTCGAGTATGTAGCAATTACACTAGCTACATCTACATCTAGTACCAAATTTACAATCAAACCAAGTTATAGGTAAAACTCCTTGAACCTAAAAAAGAAATAACCACCATGGTTAACACAGTTTAACATCAACCTAATTAGCTTGTCCTTTCTAATGTAATAAAGAGATAATTTAACCACTTACCTGAGTCTCTCGATTCATTAATCTATGGTTAATAGAGTTCCATCTTATATATCTCCCTCATATTATAGAGGTTGATATAAATAGACCTCTATCCAAAGGATATGATGAAAATGCTTTTTGTGATTATCACCAAGGACTAGGACATTCTATGAACAAATATTTTACCTTGAAGCATAAGATTCAAGACCTTATTGATGACCAAAATATTACATTCGATGATCCTCCCAAGGAATTAGGTTCACAACCTAGTAATCACTAGAAATAAAAAAAATATTTAACAATCCTTTGAAAGGCCATTCTAAGAAGGAACCAAAAGTGAAAATATCAAATAATGCACATCCTCATCCATTACATTATAGGCACCCATTACATGGGATTATTGGTACTTATACATGACATACACCTCCCATGGTTCAAATACCTTATATTACTTTTGTTGACAATGAGGTTAAGGATGATGAATCTGATTTTCATTCTTTATTCATTCGAGCATACCTTGATAAACACCCTATACATAATGTTATGATTGATAATGGTGCAAATGAAAATATTTGTACTATGACATTACTTACGCACTTGGGTTATACTTATCATGATTTGCATCCTTATAATAGATTAGTTAGAGCATTCGATGGGACCTCCCAGAAGGTTATTGGCGAGATTGACTTACCTTTACATGTCAGTCTCATACATGTGGTTATTACTTTTTTAGTTATACCTTCCATGACATCTTTAATATGTTATTGGGAATATCTTGGATCCATACACTTTAATCAGTACTTTTTACAATGTATGGGTGTGTTAAATACATTCATGACAATCATATAATTATAGTTTTTAGAATACCATATAAGCAGCCTCTTGAACAAGATAAAATTATACCTAGGAAACTAACTATCAAACCTACTAAGGTTAATTCACCGTAAAATGGTAAGCAATAGGCTATTCCCTTTACTAGGCAACTAATACTTGAGGGACCATTACATTAGAGACATACAATGGATTAATCCTCATCTACTACACACCATATTCAGATATCCAAAGCACATACAATTTTCTTATTTTTGATATTCCAAAAAAACCATAGAGCACTCAATGATGGGTTTCATGAACCCCTACCCCTACCCTTATTATTTATCCAAGACCATAGAGTCCTATTTTACATATGCAAAGCATCATAAACACTACAATAATAGATATTGCACCTATACATGTTCCTCAACAATGTCACCAAATTACTACACCAAGTTCACAATGGGGAAATATCTATGATCACCCTTTCGATGGGACCATAGGATAGCTTTTCCCTTTCACATTCCAAAAATATAGAAAAATAAAAAAAACACTCAAAATTTTAAAAATATTTTTAGCATAAAACATGTTCTATTAGATTTTTGGTATCTTTGTGTTAGTTACATGTTGATGGATGAAATATCAGTTACTCCTACATACACATATATGTCATGATTCTAATTGAGAGTGATACAAGCATGCACAAATACATGATCTATTCCTACTATCGGATGTTAGGCATTTCCTCTACTCATGTCATATGGACATTAAGGGCATCCATCTATATGATCACGATAATCACATATTATATCATTCTATGGTTGCTCTACATTATCATGTTTTGAGATCATATACATAATTACATATGCCTTTATCCAGGATTATACCTTCAACAAGGTACTTGATATACTATATGCTTAACATTTTGTGTTAACACATTTGATCCATGGGCTATTATGATATGTTTATGTTGGTTGTTTATGCTTTCCTTTATTCACTTCCTTGAGTGTGTTGCATTGATATTGTCTTGCTTATTTAAGCGTTTGAATATTTTCCTTTGTTTATGGCCACTATGCCTATTTGTGCTTTCTTTGACATTTGAATATATCATTGTTTATTGTATGGGCATTTGAATATATTATCCTTGATTTAGTGGACATTTGACTAAGTCATATCCCTTCAATTGTGTGGCATTTGAATATGCTCGTTGCTTATAGTCACCTTGGACCATTGCCTTTTGACTTACTTTTGAGTGCTCTCCTGTGTGTGCGCTTTATTTGCTTGTCGAGCTTGTATTTTTACTATCTAAATGTTGCCATGATATTTATCATACATATTAGGCCTTCATATGATCACATGATTATATACACTTCAATGCTACATTTACCTAGACATGTCCTTCTATATGTTACATGGTTACATTCACATATTATTCAGTTGTCTTATCCTTTTGAGGTGAGTTAACTACCCGTTTTTATTCTTACCTTACCTCAGGGGGGAATATCAGTGAGGGCATGTCATAGAGGCATGTTCTCCACATTTGGCACAATTTAAAATTTGTCGGGGGCATGTTTTGGAAGCATGTTCTTCACACTCATTGAATATTTTGTACTTATATAAATTTTTATATTTAATGTGGGCATGCTTTGGAAGCATGTTATACACACTTATTCAATATTTGACACACCCATTTAGTAGGGGCATGTTTTGAAAACATATCCTCCATATTGTTACTTATTTTATCTTTCAAATTTCTTCATATATATTGGTAGCATGCTTTGGAAGCATTTTATCCATAAATACATAGTTTCTAAATTGCCCAAAGCACATAGTTATATGATTAAGATTCATAGTTGTGACAAAATTCTATACATTGGTACCATTGTTATACATAATTTCAACATGAGACATATCTAAGGTGCATATGTTATGAAATTTACACCTAATATTACAAAATACAAATCAGTTTCATATTTAAAATCACTCTCAGGTACTATCATCACCCACTAGGATGTACTTTTATGCACTGATGCCTAGGATATACTTTTATGGACCATATTGAGCCAATATAATGCAGTAGTTGGTTCACTTTCGTTATGGTTGAGGTGATTAAATCATTCAATCTTTCCTAGTTTTTAGGGTGGACTTGATTGTATCATCCAGCCTTACCAATTTGATAGTATGAGTTGACTTTGTTTACTCATGATCTCTAGGTTATAAGTATCATTGGGTTGTGTGGTTGAGTTAATCTCAACTATCGAGTGGAAACTCACCTTTTCTCCAAGGTTGGGGGCATGTGCCTTCCAATATATGTATCTATATATCCTTAGATATATGCCCTTTCTAGATTTATATATATTTGTCCTAATCTAATTTAAAAGCCTTACAATGATACATCTTTAAAATCAACTTGCCAATAGGCCAGGTGGTTACATTGATACATAGGTGTACTCCTAAACATTGCTCTTTAAATTTCAATATTTTCAAATACTTTCAATTCCAAATTAGATGCACTGATCATGTACTATAACATGCTCTTAGTTGCAGGTTAGTCACCAACAAAGCACTCAAGTTGGACTCAAGTAAAGACAAGGTGTGTTATACAAACCTAGGTGCACATTCCTTTCCTTTAAACTAGAAATTTCATTATTAGATTAATGGGGAGGCAAATGCAGACACTATTTTATGGATTATATAACACCTTAGTCTTGTACACTTGGCAAACTCATATCTTGGTTGTTCTTCTTAGTTTTAAACTTTTTCCACTTTTTGAAGTCTTGTATCTACTCTATCTTGTGACCCTTGGCCTATCTCTTAGTCTAAATAGTCTTATGTTGATAACCCATACCTTATATCTTTCCCATAATTCTTAAAACTTGACTATCTTCCACCTCTACATATTTTGACTCTGTACGCATTTTCCCACTCCTTGGATACTACCATCCAGGACAAACACCTATGTTGACACTAGTGTCCTACACCAACACAAGTGTCTAGTTCCCCAAAGTCATCCAATTTACAAATGAAGCGTATCCTAATGGTTGGCCTAAGTGATTTAATGAAAAATACTTCTCTAAAGGGATTGATATAATTACAAAATAAACCTTCATTCATTCATCACCTAATATACACTCAAAAAGACCTAAGGTAACTTATCAAAGCACTCAATCAAGCACTCATAAAACAAAGCTTCATTATTTTATCCTATTTTCATATTATTCATAGAGACAATGCATACATAGGTCTAGAGTATTGAAGGAGTATCCCAAGAGATATATTTTCCAAGTTCCAAGTTAGGTCACTATTGTACTTACTTTGCACATATTGCATGATTCACACATGAGCCAACACGTAGGGGAGAACTACATTAGTATGAGGCCCTCCTTGGAGTATTGGTTATGTATAAAAAAATTGTCATGTCCCCTCTTTAGTTCAGTCTAGTAGAGACATGTGAGTTAGCTTATTATGGGGTCTTGTAGGTTGATAATGTTGGATATAGACCCAATATGCTTATACAGTGTTGGGGACTTGGTGTTCTAGTAGTCGTTGATTAGTTTGGAGACGTTCCTTATTTTTAGGAGGTAGTTCCTAAATTTATGGGGGTTATCCCTACTTTTTAGGAGGGTATGATCATACCCAGGGTTGGGTCTTCATGAGATTATTCCTTGAGTTCAGTTTCAGAGGAATAGGGTTTGTTTCCTAGTTTTTAGGAGCATCTCTAGATTTTAGGGATGAGATTGCTAGTGAATCCTTGATTTCCGACTTCAGTCACAGATAGGTGGCAAGGTGACTTTCTAGTTTGTGGCGTCATTGGAGCATTTTGTCTCTATTTGGGTTATATTTTTAATATTTCCTAAGTTAGCATTTTTTAATTAAAAAAGGTGAAGTTTATAGCCATTTTGGAGTAATAAGGGGTTTTTGGCCTCATCTAGATGCGTATCCGATGGTGTAATAGCTCGTTGGAAAGGTCTTGGACTTTTCTAAATATTTATCTCTTGACTCAGATCCTTTCAGTGAACGGATTCCTCTTTATTTGAAAAAAGCATCATTTTCTATGTACTTGACCACTTCAAAAAGAGAAATATAACATTTTATAACTCAACGCCACATTGAGTTGCTTTTAGGGTTTGAGCTAATTGTGAAGGGGTTATAAGGAGGTCAAGACCAAATTGTAATTGATTCTTGACATTTTTATCTTGGGATTTGCGATTTGGCTCTGGAAGAGCTTTCAGCATTTGGGATGCCAACCCTAATGCCTTGCCTATTTGGGACGTAACCCCCAATTCAGTGGTTGTTAATTTGGATTTGCTTAGTAGCATCTTGGAGATTGTTTAGTATTCCTTCTGGGGGGCACAGTGATTGTGACAGAGTTCAACGTGGATTTGGGAGTTCTATTTAGTTGAGAGGACTTTGCAACCGTATGACTATACCTGGCAGCCATCTCCCTTCCCACATGCAACACTTAGAGGGCTGGAACCTTGTCGTAGTTTTCTTCTGAGTTACATTTCTCCTTCAGCCTTTAGGTTGGGTTTATTTTTGATTGTAATCTTCCTAAAACTATTGGAAATTTGCATCTATTTACATATTTGGTTTTATATCCAAAATTCTACCTAGAAAATAATTTGTTTGGCTATATTTGGTATTCAATTTCAGAAATTATTCATGTTCTTGTACTTTATTAATAACCTGCTAGAAAATCATCAAAACACAAAAACAATCAAACCCTTCTACAACTTCCATCTATTTTGGAAAGAGAATATTAATCAATAGGAAAAAATAATTTAAAACAACAAAAATTATAGCAGATCAGTAGAAGAGATCCATCAGGGATCTTTCAGTGGTTTCAGAGCTATGCTTCTTACCAGTCTATAGGGGTGAATATATTTTATTTCTATGCATCTGAGAAGAGTTGATATAAATAGGTATTATACACACAGAAGAGCTTAGTACGAGCGTGAGTTTGGAATAGAATAGGAACCTATTATGGTAGAAGAACAGGTGGATGCTCAAAGAAATCAAGATGAGGAAGAGAGAGAGATGGTGAGGACTCTCATCACTACTCAGCCCAGGATCGCTCAAGCTTTAGACAGATTATAGGATACCTTGGAGTGTTTGGAGGTGGATAGACACAGAGGCAGGCAGAGTAGATCAGTTTCAGTGGCAGGTAGTCAGCATAGCCATCAGTCCCATTCTTTAGTTGGAAGCTCCCTTCATTCCTCTAGGTGGAATCACCATCGTACACCTACTACGAATAGACCATTGCTTCCTCAGTTTGTACCAAGTGAATAGCTAACATAGGTGGAGCCACTAGAGGTTGGGTTCTAGGAGTCTGTTTTGGCAGCCACAGCTGAGTAGAGAGCTCTACCCCCAGAGGTTAGGGATGTTTTCCCTCTTCCCCACTATTGTGTACAACATAGAGACACAACCAGATTTAGGGGAGATCATGGTTATAGACCACCCCAGTAATATAAATTTGACCTTAATAGAGCTACTGAGAAGATCACATTGGCTACATATGATGGCTCGAGTGATACGAGTGCACGTGTTGGGGTGCACAAGCTAGACATATATCTATCCTTGCGGCCCATGCCTGAGCGTGAGGCTATTTAGTTTGCTATGTTGCATTTAGAGGGAATTGCATATGATTGGTGGCACCATGGATTGGTCACCCAGGATCACGCCTTGGTACATTCCTATGCCAAGTTCACTGAGTGACTCATTACACGGTTTGATCATAAAGACACAGAGCTCTACTATAGAGAGTTGGCCCATCTTAGACAGACTGGTCACGTAGAAGCTTATATTAATGAGTTCTAGCATATTACATTTATGGTACCAGATATGCCCCAGAGGTGGAGTGTGATGTTATTCATTGAGGGATTACATGATAGACTTAAGGGTCTGGTACGTGCTTTCCAACTAGTCACTCTTAAGGAGGCCATTGATGTGACATTGAGACTGGATATTGTTCCCACTTTTTATCAGGCAGATAAGAAATCATTTAGGGACTCTCAGCTTGCATAGAAGGTGAACACGCCACAGAATAAAGGAGGGTCATCTTCTAGAACCCCTTGGATGAACTAGGAGATGAGGAACGAATTGAGAAGGAAAAAGTTATGCTTTTCCTACAAAGAGCCTTGGGAACCCGGACACCATTGTATGGGTAAAGGAAAGGTTCATTTGATTGAGGTGACATCTGAGTTAGGGGATGAGGAGGTACCTGACATTGATATTGAAGATAGCATCGAGGATGTTGAGTAGGTATATAGACAATTGGAGTTAGATACCCCTGAGCCCATGGTGTCAGCCAAAGTAGCTATGGCTACCCTCTCCAGTTATCCTAAATTTCATGCCTTTTGGTTGAAAGGTACACTTAAGGGCAAGTGGGTCATGAGCTTGGTAGACACAGGTGCTATGCATAAATTTATTGATTAGAAGTTAGTGGAGAGGTGTGGATTACAGTATGAGGAGTTTGGTGGTTTTGGAGTAAAGGTGGAAGATGGTGTAGTTTTGGGTTGTACCAAATGGATTTCACAACTTAGTATTTAGATGGGGGATTATACTCTGACCGATGATTTTTATGTGCTTCCCTTAGAGTATTATGATGTGGTCTTGGGCATGCACTGGTTGCAAGGTATTGGGCGTTACATTATTGATCACCACCGTATGTAGTTAGAGTTCCTTTCTGGGGGAAAGAAGACTATCTTGAGGGCAGCGTCAGATGGTGGACCTAAAGAGGTGTCATCTTGTAGGATGAAGACTATTATTAGACATAATGATGTGATTTGGGCTACACATTGTTTGGTTAAGTCCAAAACACCCACACCTCAGGATAACTGGGTATTTCATGTTGATATCCAGCCAGTGATGGATCGTCATGGGAAAGTATTTGGTGACATACATTCAGGAGTACCTCCAGATAGAGGTTTTGAGCATGGCATAGAGATGGAGGATGGAGCGAAGCCAGTGATTACTACCCCATATCGTCATCCCAGAGCCTATAAGGATGAAATTGAGAAGACTATTCATGAATTGTTGGATATGGGTTTCATTCGGCCTAGTTTTAGCCCATTTGCTTCTTTTATAGTACTTGTTAAGAAGAAGGATGGGACTCTACGGATGTGTATAGATTACAGAGCATTGAACAAGAAGACAATCAAGAATAGATATCCTATTCCATGCACTGATGAGTTGTTGGATGAGCTTCATGGAGCTATCTACTTCTCAAAGATTGATCTTCGTTCAGGTTACCATCAGATACGTGCATGAGCAGAAGATGTACACAAGACTACCTTCCATTGTCACTATGGGCACTATGAGTTTCTGGTAATGCCCTTTGGCCTTACCAATGCACCAGCCACTTTCCAGTCCTATATGAACCATATCTTCAACAAGCAGTTGAGGAAGTCGGTTCTAGTGTTCTTTGATGACATATTGATTTATAGCTGTACTTGGGAGGACCATCTCAGACATGTTGAGGAGGTACTTAGCATAATGGAGAGCCAGTCTCTATTTGCTAAGCTATCCAAATGTGAGTTTGGACTTAGGGAGGTTTTATATTTGGGCTATATGATCAGTGTTGATGGGGTGAAGGTGCATGAGGAAAAGATTCAGGCAATTCAGAATTGGTCCAGCCCTCAGAACATTACTGAGCTGGGTTCCTTGGTTTGTGTGCTTATTATAGAAGATTTGTGAAAGGTTTCTCTCAATTGGTAGCACCTTTGATAGATATCACAAAGAAAGGGGCATTCAGATGGATAGACCAGGCACATGGATTCTTTGATAGACTCAAGGAGGTTATGAGCACTTGTCCAGTTTTGGAATTACTAAATTTCTCGCAGCCATTTGTCTTAGAGTGTGATGCTTCAGGCTTGGGTATAGGAGCCGTGTTGATGTAGAACAGACACCCCATTGCCTATGAGAGCAAGAAGTTGAAAAATAATGAAAGGTTGTACTCTACCTATGATAAGGAAATGTTGGCTATTATGCATGCTCTAGCCAAGTTTAGACAATATCTTGTTGGCAGCAAATTTGTGGTAAGGACTGACCACAACAGTTTGAAATATTTCCTAGATCAAATAGAGCTCAATGATCGACAACAAAAATGGGTGAGCAAGATTCAGGCTTATGATTTCGATATCAAATTCATAAAGGGGAAGAATAACACTGTGGCTGATGCACTTTCTAGGAAACCCTCATTGGTTGTTGTATGTTCATTGAGCAAGATTTCAGCAGATTGGAAAGCTCAACTTTTCGTTGAGTAATCCAAAAATCAACTCGCTTGTGAGATCATGGAGGGTTTGATAGTGGATGACAGATATAACATAGTAGATGATATTATCTACTACAAGAGCAGGGTTTATCTTGTTTCGGGTTCACAATTGAAGGAACAAATTTTGCATGCTTCCCATGATACTCCTATGGCAGGACATCTAGGGTATGTTAAGACTTACATGGTGGTTCGAGAGAGATTCTCATGAAAGGGTCTCAAATATGATGTTTTGTGGCATGTCCATGAGTGTATGACTTGTCAGCAGAACAAGTCAGAGCATACTTACCCTACTGGATTGTTACAGCCCTTGCCGATACCAGAACATTAGTGGTTTGGAATTTCTATGGATTTCATTACAGGTCTTTTACGGGTGCAAGGGAAGGATTGTATTTATGTGGTGGTGGATAGGCTAACAAAATATGCCCACTTCTTTCCCATTGCAGCGGACTTTACAACATCTCAGGTGGCTGAGTTATTTTTCAGAGAGGTGTTTAAACTCCATGGTCTTCCCAAGACCGTAGTGAGTGATAGGGATAGCAGGTTCATGAGTTCCTTTTGGCAGGAACTTTTCAGGCTAATAGGAACTATGTTGACACCTAGTACAAGTTACCACCCTCAAACTGATGGACAGACCGAGATAGTCAACAAGTGGGTTGAGGGATATTTGCGTAACTATGTGTCAGGGCAGCAAAAAGCATGGGTATGTTGGTTGTATTTGGGCGAGTATTGTTATAATACCACACATCATATGTCCATTGGCATGATGCCTTTTAGAGCTCTTTATGGATATGAGGCATTATCTTTCATTGATTTGGCACTTAGTGATAGTAGAGTTCCTTTGGCCCAGGATTGGTTACAGGAGAACCAAGATGTCATGAGATCTCTTAGGGAGAATTTACATTAGGCTCAGAATCAACAAAAGATATACACTGACCAACACAAGATTGAGAGAGTATTTAAGGTGGATGATATGGTATTTCTGCACTTACAACCATATTGTCAAAGCACCCTTAAAGGGGGGAGCTGAGAAGCTCAAACCACATTTTTATGGTCCATACAAGGTACTCAAGCAAGTGGGAGAGGTTGCTTATGAGGTTGAGTTACCACCTGGTAGTAAAATACATAATGTATTCCATGTATCTTGCTTGAAAAAGGCCCTTAGACAGCATATTACAGTTTCACCCGAGTTGCCTCCCATGGATGAGGAAGGTACATTGATTTTGGTTCTTGATGAGATTCTTGAGGTGAGGGAATGATGGTTGAGAAGCAGGGTGTTTCGAGAGTATTTGGTACGTTGGATAGATCTTCCCATAGAGGATGCCACTTGGGAGGGTGAGAGCATTTTACAACATCCAACATTACAGTTGCTTGTGGGCAAGCATCTCCGAGAGGGGAGGACTATCATGTCCCCTCTTTAGCTCATTCTAGTAGAGACATGTGAGTCAGCTTATTATGGGGTCTTGTAGGTTGACAGTGTTGGATAGAAACCCAGTATGGTTATACAGTGTTGGGGACTTTGTGTTTTGGCAGTCGTTGATCAGTTTGGAGATGTTCCTTATTTTTAGGAGGTAGTTCCTAAATTTATGGGGGTTATCCCTACTTTTTAAGAGGGTATGATCATACCCAGGTTTGGGTCTTCATGAGATTATTCCTTGAGTTCAATTTCAGAGGAATAGGGTTTATTTCCTAGTTTCTAGGAGCATCCCTAGATTTTAGGGATGAGATTGCCAGTGAATCCTTGATTTTCGACTTCAGTCACAGACAGGTGGCAGGGTGACTTTCTAGTTTGTGGTGTGATTGGAGCATTTTTTTGCTATTTGGGTTATATTTTTAATATTTCCTAAGCATTTTTTAATTAAATAAGGCAAAGTTTATAGCCATTTCAGAGTAATAAGGGGTTTTTGGCCTCATTTGGATGCGTATCTCATGGTGTAATAGCTCGTTGGAAAGGTCTTGGACTTTTTAAATATTTCTCTCTTGACTCAAATCTTTTTGGTGAATGGATTTCTCTTTATTTGAAAAAAGGGTCATTTTTTATGTACTTGACCACTTAACAAGGAGAAATATAACATTTTATAACTCAACACCACATTGAGTTGCTTTTAGGGTTTGAGCTAATTGTGAAGGGGTTATAAGGAGGTCAAGACCAAATTGTAATTGATTCTTGACATTTTTATCTTGGGATTTTTGATTTGGCTCTGGAAGAGCTTTTAGCATTTGGGATGCCAACCCCAATGCCTTGCCTGTTTGGGACATAGCCCCTAATTCAGTGGTTGTTGATTTGGATTTGCTTAGTAGCATCTTGGAGATCATTTAGTATTCCTTTTGGGGGGTGCAGTGATTGTGACAGAGTTCAGCGTGGATTTGGGAGTTCTATTCAGTTGAGAGGACTTTGCAACCATACGGCTGTACCTGGCAACCATCTCCCTTCCCACGTGCACAACTTAGAGGGTTGGAACCTTGCCTTAGCTTCCTTTTGAGTTACATTTCTCCTTCAACCTTGAAATTGGGTTTATTTTTGATTGTAATCTTCTTGAAACTATTGGAAATTTGCATCTATTTACATATTTGGTTTTATATCTAGAATTTTGCCTGAAAGCGAATTTGTTTGGCTATATTTAGTATTCAATTTTAGAAATTGTTCATGTTCTTGTACTTTATTAATAACTTGCTGGAAAATCATCAAAACACAAAAACAATCAAACCCTTCTGCAACTTCCATCTATTTCAAAAAGAGAATATTAATCAATAGGAAAAATCAATTTAAAACAACAAAAACTATAGTAGATCAACAGAAGAGATCCATCAAGGATCTTTCAAAACCCATTGATATAGGTGTCTTTGGGGTCATCTCGACACCATGTACCCACTAACTCATTCTTTCCTTGGGTCACTATGAATATGAAGAACTAGGGTTTTACAATTTCATGAGGAATGACAGTCCATGACCTAGATATGAATGCACCAGAGCGAAGGTGAAGTCAAACCCAAAAGCATCCAGGTGGTCACATCATTTTTTTGTAGGTATTTAATACAAGATACTTGCATCAAGGTTAAAACAATATCATCCATCAACCGTCTAGGGCTGATGCTAGTGTCCACAGCTCTAGAAGTATCCAATCTAGAATTTGATGATTGTTCTAGAATCATCTTCTAGTCTACTTCCTCCTTGTTCCAAATCTAGAACTACATTAACATTAGAACCAACTAAGTACATTATTTCTTTGTCATTTCCATATCTAGCATAAATGTACTTGTTATTTTTAGCCTATCCCAACATAAGAAATTCAATATATATTTACATGAGCTTAGCACCCAATTAGCCTACTTTAGAGATAGTTTATAATCCTTGTGCCCTAGACTATCTCTACCCCTTTAACCTTAGATAATCCCAATCTAGATCTTTTTGGGTTAAACAATGACATTTGGGTTTCCCTAAAGGCAACTTTCTTTCATCTTTAATGTGACTTTAGTCTTAGACTTAAGATTATCTTTACTAAAGTCACATATTAAGTCTAAAGAAATGTGATTTTGGGTTTAGTTAGCCCTAACTGACCCACCCATCTCCTTACCTGTGCCACCCCCCACCCCAATTACTTGGTTAGTTTAATAGGGGAAATAATTATGGAAATTGACCTCCCTCAACCTTATTACGACTACCTTTCATGGTTTGGGTCTTGATTTTATGTAATTGATATCCTCATCAAACCATTTACTTGATTGGTTTAATGGAGGGAATTAGGGGAAATTGAAGCTTGTAAACCTAATTGTGTCTACCTAATATGATTTGGGGCTCATTTTTCCCAACTTATCTTCCTTGTTGAACCAATTACTTGATTGATTTAATGGGGGATGCACTTAGGGTAAATCAAGATCAATCAAACTAATTATGACTATTAGATGTGATTTAGGGCTCAATTTACCCCAATTGACTCTGTTATTAACTCAATTACTCTATTAGTTCAAAAAAGATGCAATTAGAGGAAATCAAGTTCCATCAACCTAATAATGACTACCTAATGTGATTTGGCACTCAAATTTACCAAATTGAATCCATCATTGAACCACTTACTTGATTGGTTTATTAGAGGACACAATCAATCCCCACCAACCTAAACATGACTACCTAAAGTGATTTAGGGCTTAATTTTATTTAATTGACTCCTTTATTGTACCAATGACTTGATTGGTTCAATGGGAGATGCAATTATGGGAAATCAAGCCTTGCCAACCTAAATGTGACTATGTAATGTGATTTGAGGCTTAATTTTCTCCAACTAACTCTCTCATTGAACCAATTATTCGATTAGTTTAATTAGGGGTATAATTAGTGATGTAGGAGCATAAGGTGCAAAGGTAATCTTACATCACTAAGGACTTTTCTAAGTCTAGTTTTATGAACGAGGATGCATATGCATGACAACAATAAACTACCACACATAAGTCTCATTACGCTAGAGGACCAAACGGGGAGGCAAAACATGCAAGTGTGTAAAGACTTTGTGCATGGAGGGGATAAATAGGGATCTTTGGCACACGCGTGAAGGACTAAGTCGATGTGAAGGAAGATCATTGAAGTGGATTTAGTTCATGCAAAGCAATAGGACACATAGGCATGTAATAAAACATAAATGACAATGAGGAATCCCTCTAAGTAAGGGCACACAAATAAATATGATGCAAGACAATTTTCACTTAGTCAACATGATTTGACTATGAGACATGTGAACTGTCAACAACCCACCTAATTCTTAGTTAGAAATGTGAAAGATGAATAGGCATAAAGGGAATGAATGACATAAATAACTACCCATGGATTTGCTATGACATGAAGTTAGGATTTGGATGACATAGATGTATATGAGCCTATAAGTCTTCAACTAGATTTATTGAGTGGTACAAATCAAGTGCATTGAGTGCAATACCCTTTAATTGAAGGTTGTTGGTAATTTTATGAAAATAATGCTAGAGACTTTGGGATGTGCACTGATAAGTGATAGTTTTGCATGAGCAATTTCCACATAGGCACCTCAATGAGCCTATAAGAGGATGTGTTGGGTTCATTTGAGGAAACTTGGCTTAGGCTTTGAGAGAAACTCTATCAATCTACAGACATAAAAGCAAAGAAATGAAGTGAGTTCGAGAGGGAAATAGGCTCGTAGACTTGAGCCTTGTATATGCATCCATAGCCTAGCAAGCCTATTGTGTATGCTTGGGTAAACTTATGTAATTTGTTTGTCATATTAACAAAAGGAAGAATTTATTTTAAGTTATGTGTCGAAAAGGAAATTTGGCTTCATGCTTAAGGCATCCCTTCATTGGGACCCTTAACTGTGACTATACCAATTAGGCTCAATCAAGTCCCGCCAACCTAATTTTTTTTGGGGACAAGATTATGGCACAATAAACATAGATGAGACTTTTGATAATGTAAATTTACATAGGCATAAAATTTTTACAAACACACACACACAACCATAAAAAAGAGATTTATCACATAGGAAAACCCTTTCATGTAGAAAACACAACACAATATTCTACTTGAATTATAACATAAATTGGGTGTCTTACAATGCTTTGATCAAGTCGCAAGGCTATATAACTTTCATATAACACTTTAATGTATATTTGAATGCACACACTTGGCCGTATTTAGTCTGCTATCAACAAAATTTTTACACATATCCTATGTAATTAGACATATCAACTTCCTTATAAGAACCATGTCTTAATGCAAACACTTCACTTGTAATGTATACAATGCATAAGAATTTGCATGCACAAACTACTACACCAAGTGAACAATGTGTAACTCTCCATTGCAGGTTTGTGTTAGAGCACCACTAAGACATTTGTAACACCTCTTCAATATGATAGATTATGTTAGATAAATTTTTAGAATGACTTCAAAAAAGCTCTCATTACTTTACTTGTTGCACAACTCCTTGTATAATCTTATTTCAACTCAACCACTAAGCACCAAGTCATAATATTCTAAAGTGAGATTGAAACTACACAAAGTTATTTGCACAATTTTTCTATCATCCTCAAACACTAACCACCTTTCACAATTTCCAAATACAATATCCACACAAGACAATGTAACCATCCCAACTTGTGTAATGAACTTGCACAACATCCTATGCAACCAAGTACTCAGTCAAAACACATTATGAAACACCAAATGTGCAAAAAATCATTATTACATAGATTTATGTAAAGTTAAGACATTTGTGAACAATCTCCTAGTTTTTGAACACTTTGCATAAGGGAACACACGCTCATCCTCTAGTAGTTTTAGGCAGTCATGCCCTTCTCCTCCCTGTATCAGGGGAACTTCTCAACACTCACTGCCTTGGTCAATGAATCTATAATGTTTTCCTTTGTGTCCACCTTGTCTAGAGATACATTCATCTTTTCCATAATTTCTCTTACAAAATTATATCACACATCAATGTGCTTTATCACAGAATGATACTAAGACACAAAACTAAGATAGAGCCATTGATAACCAAGCTAGGGTTTGTATCGAAACATGGAAGGGGACATTTTTCCAATCCCAATATTTCCACCATTGGGGGGACCTTGAAACTCTAATATAATGGAGAGCATAATCAAGGACCGCCAATTGAACTTATGTGATAGATTCAATGTCTTATTTTTTATTTCTTTTATAATCCTTAATTTTAACTGAATTCCCATAAACCAACACCGGGAATATATTAAAAACACATTATGATTTATAAATATTAAATTAAAAATAAAATAAAATAATTTTATTTTAATAATTTTATCAATCTTAAATTTATATATTTTTTTATATTTATATAAAGTTTTCAATTTCAACAAAATAGTTATAATTGTAAAATTAAGAACTAACTCAAAAATATTATATCACTAAATTAGTCCATAGACATTTGCTAATATTTTTTGAGAATTTTTTTTAATGTAACTATAATGAAATTGAAGATAAATCTATTTTTTTCCTGATATGCCCGCCATATAATATCATAATATATAATCAAAATTTAATTTTTAAATTTTTAAATCAATACAACTAAACAAAAGTTAAGCATACATCTTTTTAAATCTAATTAAATCAACTCTTTATAAAAGTAAATGTGATTCTTGACTATCCAAGTTTTATTAAAACAACTAACAAGTTAAAATTATTTTTATCTCAATTTTATTTCATTTTAAATTAAATAATTTATTATATTAAAATATTTGATTTGGTATTTATTTTTATAAATACTTTAAATAAAAAGAAACTAAATACAAAAAATTGTGAAATTTAATATTAACATAAATAATATAAATCACCTTTGACATAAATTTATTCTTACACATTTTTTGGATCCTTCAAATTATTTTGTTATAATTTAAAACTTTAATATCTTCAATAAAACATGAGCGCATTATCAATTAAGATGAACCTTAACATTAAAGTTAAAAGGTTCTTCTTAAATAAATTACTTGAAAGAAAACGTTTTAATGTTAAAAATAACCATTACAAACCTTAATTCAAAATTATTCAAAAATGTGGATAATTAAATATAGAAGTGTTATATAATATTATGATCGATCCTAGCCATCAATGTGCAACAACAACAATAATAATAATAATAATAATAATAATAATAAAAAAAAAAAAATGATAGGTAATATGGATTTATATTCGTACCTTTTTTAAATTTTTTTATTCATAAGTGTTTATTTGGAAAATGATATTTTAAAGAGACTTGATGAATTTTGTAAAATTCACATAATTTTGACATATTTTCCTACTCAAAGAAAAACATAAATGATACTATTTTTTCTCATAATCTTCTTAAATATCACTTCCCTACTTCTAACAAGGTTTATACTATATATTTAATGTTATGTTTCAGATATAGTTCAAGCAGAGAGTGCATTTGGAGGTGGAACACCTCCAAACTTTGTTGGATTATTAAGATAGATCTCTTTGTGCAGTTAGTAGGCTCCCCATGAATCTCCTCTTTGTCAGTCACTTTCATAGGACTATGGCTTTAGACAATGGGAGATAACCTGCTTCAGGAATACATGTTGCAACGGCTCCCCTTGATGATATTTTCCTATACCGCTTGTAATTCCTCTTGCTGTTAGTGATTATGGGTAGTCAACACCTCTGTAAGGTAAATTCCTTTAATTAACACTTGCAATTTCTCTTTAATTTGGTGAACCTACTTACTAGTAATGGCTAGGAGAGTTGGAGAGACAAGTCGGATAACACTTTGCCTCCTCCACCTCTTCTTGTTATTACTCCCATTATTTAATATTCTCTATTTTATTAATATACGAGATAAACTTTTTGAATCCAAAAAAAATATAAATATATGAATATAGTAACTTAAAAATAAAACACACTACTATATATGTTATATATAAATTATATTACTCTAATAACAAGTATATTTTATTATTAATAATAGGGTTTTTCAGCTTGAATAAGAAAATTATGATTTCAACTTATAATTAAATTACATGACCTACATGCCCCAGAAAAGTGAAGGATCATCTACATGTTTTGATCATACAAATTTAAGGATCATCTACATGTTTTGATCATACATATTTAATTTAATGGTATATGTGTTGTCCACGTAATATTATAACATGGATAAATAGATTATAATTATATTATGACATAAATATTTAATTATTATTAATTATGTTAAATAAATTATGAAAAATAGAAAATAATTAATACTTTCAAGTTCAAAGTATTAGGAGAATGTATAAGGTTTAGAATTTTATTTTGAATATTGAGATATTTGGTGATAGTCATCAACATAATAACACATGCAGACACATAAATTTGGTATTAGATAATTGACAATGTCAGTTTTGACCAATCATTAATCTATATGACTTGTGCATTCATAATTGATTCTTGTTCACATTCTTTCCTGATCATTCATCTATATATGGGTTTGGTCTTCCTGATTTGTTGTCATACACATACATGATCTTCCTAGATTGTACCTATTTTTTTTATTATCCTAAGCATACAATCACCATTATTTATATCCCTATCTTCTCCTTGCCAATTTTTTTTTGAAACAATCAGATGATACAAGTTGCCAGTATTGCTAGTCTTCACTAGATGTGTCCAAAGTTATTTAAATGACTATTTTTCAAATTAAAATGCTTCCCTTGGATCAACCTGCATATTTTTCAAGTTTGCTATGGAGGGAGATTACCCAAAAAATCAAACTTAAAGTTATTCTTATGTAAAGCTCACTTGAAAAAATACTTGCACATTAAGTAATATGTATGCAATCCTTGAGGCATTACCATAAAACATACAAATATAAAAACCCTTCAAAGTAAAAATCACTAAGCCAAGTCTAAACTCCTAAAACAAAGCCAACGTTGCATATTGTCATGTGTTGAAAGCCAAGCATTTTATATGCATACTAGTGGATTGCTATTGAATGTACATCTATACAGGTGGGAGAAATACATGTAGCTTGAACCCTCTTAGGAGTTTTATAATGTAGGCAACACTCAACCATATAATAGGGTGTGGTTAGGGTTGTCCAACCCACGTTTATAACCCTTTTTTACATGACAATCAAAGTTTTGAAATTAGATCTATGGTTAGGGTGAACCAACACCATTTTTACAATCAAGAAGGTGTAGGCACTAGGTACTTTCTCTCAATGGATTCACCAACCTCCATTCTAGGGGAGGTTCCTTGAAATTTTTGAAAACCATGTGCGTAAAGTACTTTGATACCCAGTAGAGTCACAAAAAATTATTGGCTCAAATTTTTTTTAGGAGGATAAATTGGTGATTTTGAGTCAGTAGTGTGGGAACTAAGTCCTTACATTAATCAACAACTTAGAACAAAGTTCCTCTCCTATTAGTAGGGGGAGCTACCTTTATTAAAATTCAAAAAGAAAAAAACAAGGATAAAACTATTCATAGCTATTTATAGCAAAAATATTTTCTATATTGGGGGTTTCGTACTTTTAACTTGAAAGTACATAAAGGAGATAGAAAGGAAATGAGAGGAAATAAGGGAATAATGGAAAGGAAGTAATAATAGAGAAAGGAAAGGAATAAGGGGCAACAAGGTTATTATAACTAGTTAAACACAAAAACTACCATGATAACCCTAAAAAAAATGAAGAAAAAATAAATGTTGAGTATATGATGAAACTTCCCGTAATAGTCCAAGTAGCAGAAAATACTATGTGCATGGAAATATCTCTCATTCAATAGGTGGGAAAGACATAATTACACCCTTAGGAGTGTAAAATATACACTCAGATAATTTTCTAATGCTGATAATAGACTAAAGATAACCATCCCATATTTATCCGTAAAAGACAATTAAAATATTGCTTAAACCCCACCAAGATTTCACATTCATAGAAACAACACAAAAAGATTCTAAAAGAAATACTTAATATGAAATTCCCATTATCTAACAACTTGGTAATGATTATGAAGATGAATTCTAAAGTATAGATATAGAAACAAGTGAATCACATACAAAGATATAAATCATGAATAAATTTTGAATACAAAGTTTACAAAATCTCTTAGTTTCAATCTTTATTGAGTTGATAACAAAGCTCAACTCTTCAGACAAAATATTTGCATAGTCTCACTACCAAAAAGTCCCCTTTACAAAGAGCCTTACACTCTTATTTATAGCATAGAGAGGTGGTTACAGTGCATAACCACCTTTTCTACATTTTAGAAGATGTAAAAATGAGTTTACAAAAATGCACCACCAAAGTGATGTAATAGTGCGTTGGTACATTTTCACCATGTGCAAAAGTGAAATTATAATTTACAAATCTAGCACAATGCATTTGCATGACTTAAATTTGAGAGTTTGCACTTATAGAATTTACAAGTAGAAATTGCAAAACAAGATTCAACATTTTTATGAAAATACCATAAACATTTGACAGAGTGTATTCACCTTCACTTTTAATGTGTGAGAATATCCACCCAAAGTGATATTTGTTGTCTTTCATTTTTATAGATTTTGATTACACACATGAGATACTAATATCATCATCCATTATGTATTGCTTCAAGACTGTATAAAACCTAGATGCTTGATAACAAGCAGATGGTATGTAGAGGTGGTATCTCTTGAGCTTAGCATAGTATTCACATGTCTTGTCCTCATTTGACCAAATGTCTAAATTAAATTGATTTAATTTTCTTAGCCGTTGGCCCATTTACACGGTACGAACTAGGAGAATGCTCACAAATGTTATAGATTTAGATTTACACTTGTCAATTGCATTTGTTTCTTTGAAATGTTGTGCTTGTTTTATGTCTCACAACTTTATTGAACTCTGCCTCTGTGTCTATACATTATCCATACATCTATCACTCATAGTTTTTGATCTATCCACTTCCACATAAACCTTTTGACAAAATGACTCAATGAAATTATGTGCCTAATGTCCACTGCTACCAATCCATAATTTTCCCTGTGCAAATTTGTTTTGGTGCCTTTTCAACACCCCCTGATGAGTTTCAATTTCTCGCTCAATTACCATTTTTGGTTTTGACTTTATTTCTGATCAATCACTTTGTATCTATAGAATGAACCCTCCTGGCAAGTGTAAAAGAGCCAAAATGTGATTTATCAAATTCCCATGTTTTTATTTTAAAATCCCACATCCTTGCTTTATATTTTTATCTAAGGTCAAAAGAAAGAATAATACCATTTGCGAATTTCATTTTTTTCCTCCCTAGACGTTGTCATATGAGAAAAATTCTTGCAAGGAAAAATTACAAGTTTTCAAATAAAGAATAATTTTCCCTTAATTTTTTTTTTCTTTATCTTCCCCAGGTCCATACCTTTCTCTTTTGCTCCAAAGAAATTAAAAATAATTCTATCACTTTTTGTTATCTTCTCCAACTTATTTGGCCATATAATTTTCATATAGGCAGATGAAACTTTGAAAAACAAAAACTTTAATTTTACTAGCTCCCCTTGGGTGTACGACAACTGTAAAAATCAATTTTTACTTGGAGAAAAGTCAAAAATAATTTTTTAAATTTTTAGAATTTCACTTCATACAGGGCATACCGCTGGTTGATAGAGGAAACAGGGAAAAGAAGTTAAATATTTCACAAAAAAAATTACACCTTCATTTTTAAAAATCATGAGAACAGTTCTTAATTAAGGATTTCTGTCAATCTCACTTTTCCCAGTTTCCATTATGCACTTGTTCACATTTAATAACTTTCCCTATTCAATTCAATATATTCCCTTATAGATAAATAAAACAATCGTGTGCTCTTTACCATTTTCACACCTTAAAAATATGCTCTATTGTTTTAGTTTTACATAACAAGTTGTCTTCATAACATAAGCTCAAATTGACAAAAAACAGTGCACGCACACACACACACACTCCAATCAAAGACAACCAATGTGTTCTAATAGGAATTCTCTTCATCATATATGTTTTAGGTTTATAAATTTGATCTATATACTTCATTTTTTAATGTTCATATTGATTTAATTTTCATTAAACATAAATATAATCATATGTTTCATTGTTCTACAATTTATTAACATCTTTCTATTATTTTGGTACAACAATGTGCACTACACTTTTCTTTCAAATGCACAAAATCCATCTACTATTTCCATACAACCATATACACATTATTTTCCTTTAGGAATAACATGACAAGTATCTCTGTATTTTTTCCCTTAATGATAATACCTTTTTTTCAATCAAACTATAATATATTGTTGTACTTAGTAATTCTAATAACTTATTTTTTTTGGGATAATAATAATAATAATAATAATAATAATAATAATAATAATAATAATAATAATAATAATAATAATACACACATTATATTATATTTAAAATCTCAATAATTCAATATAATTTTTACATAAAAATACACACATTATATCATATTTTAATCATATTAACTATAATATTTTTAAATAACAATACAAACATTTTAATATATTTTAATCACAATAACTCTATATTGTTTTCATATAACAATACAAATAATGTATTATCTTCTAAATTAGAATAACTCTTATCATATAACAATACAAATATTGTGTTCTATTCTAAATCTATTCTAAATCAAAATAACTCTATATTGTTTTCACAGTAAAATATCAAATTTGTATAGAATAACTAATATACATGCCAGATATAAAAGGAGTGTGTCATATTTATGTGTTTTTTTTGGTTCTTAATAAAGGGGATTTATAAGGAGTATAATTGTCATATTTTGGTGTTTTTTAATTCTTAATATAGATTTGGAAAAAAAAATTAATTTAAATGGACCTCTCTTTATAAGTTTTAAAAATTCTTAAAAGACATCATCATTTATTACAAATAAAAAATGAAAGAAAAATGTGGAGAGTTCAATATAGTGTTTCATGAATCCTCCTTTCTTTACGTAAAATAAGGGCCTACATAGTTCATTGTGATTTATCATTAACTAAGTTCAACACATTCAAACAAAATCTTTTAACTTCAGTCTTGTTCCCATAAATTTATGTCGTTGCCTTTTATTCTATTATTTCTTTGACACATGCAACATGCAATGGCATAAAGTGCTAATGGTATGGGAATATCACCATGGGACAGGTGATTTCTCTCTGTGCTTGAGAAGGGCACCTTTCTCGTATGATAGGGATTTTTTAGTTATTTTAACAAGAAAATATTAAAAAAATAAAATAAGAAAATAAACAAGTTAAAGTCAAATAAAAACGGAAGAAGGATGAGAAACTCACAGTGGGATAAACATAGAAAACCACAAATATTATTCAAGGTTAAATAGAAAGAATGGGGAATCATATTCTTCTCACTTGACAATAAAAATATGAGTAATAAATGTAATAAGAACATAAAGATTTCCTAGAAGCCCAAAGTCTTGTTTTGATTCTAGTTGTATGTAGATAACATAATGTCCAGTCACAAAAGTTCACAGTACAAAGCTTGTAAAATATAGGGTTTACATAAAAAAAATTAAAATGCAAGAATTTGATAACTTTGCCATCTATGAACATAAAAATAACTTTCATAAATAAAGGGAATCAAACACTTACAAGGCAATTATTTCTATGAAATGTTTACTCATTTTCCATTAAACATCTTGGAAAAATAACACATTATACATCAACTTGCAACTTGCTCTCTCCTATAATTAAGAGGGGAAAAAAACTGTTACAATGAATATCGTGATTTTTGTACACATTTTTTCTTCTCAAGTTTATTGGGAAACAATCTTTGACTTAACTCAATCTATAACCTCACTTTAACTTAACTAGAGTTTTTCCATTTTTTTCTTTTTGTATTTAAACAGTTTTCAAGTGATTAATATAAAGTGACACTATTACATTATTTTATGGTTTTTGAATTTGCCTAAATAATATTAATTAGTTATCAAAAGAAATAATTTAACTCAACACATAAAATAATTTAATGTTGACCCATACAATATGGGCCTTGTTGACCCACTTAAGACACCTATGTATCCCTTGATAAACATTACATTCTAAAGCAATTTCAAATATCAAAGTTTTTTATAATTATATTTTGTCAAGACAATAAAATATGTTGTGACACATGGCATTTTTATAATGAATAATACATTAAGCAGGTCCACCAAGTAATATCAATTGGATAGAAGAATTAGTAATTTCACCTTACAATCCTTAATTTGCCTCTTATTGTTTTCCCCTTGTGATTTCCTTCTGATCTTGATTCATGCTACACATTACTAGATTTACATCAAAAATTACATATTCCATTTGACTAGAATGATTATAGAATAATGAGTCCATCTAGAGTAATTCAATAATAAGAAGAGGGATACCCGTATGTTATTATATCGCGACTCATAAATTTTATTTTTTTGGAGTCATAATTGACTTATGATTACCAATAAAACCATAACTGGAGATGTTATCTTACAATTTTAAATTTAGGGATAATATTAACTTTGACTATGGGATTGTATTGTTTTACAGAATGTAGGAGAACACTAGAATCTTTTGCTTTGTAGACTAGTGCCTTATCTATTATATTTCATCTACTTATGAATGATATCCTACATATTTACACCTCTGATGTGATTAATTGACAACCAATTTACTAATTGAGATAATAAATAAACACACATTGTTAAGTCAAATCATATTACTTAGAAAATCATGCCTAATTATTATCTTGTCTGCTATTCCTTGAAATGTATTCCCATAAAAATTTTATATTGAAAGATGAAATGCTATTACTATTGAATTCTCAATGGAAAGTATTTTTAGTGCTTTGAACGGAAGCCAGAATGGAGCTTGAATGTTAAATTTGTGTCTTAAAAGGTGTCTGCTGCTTCCAGGTGTTGTCTATAGATGGTTTTACCTGATTTTGTAAAATTTGAGGATTTTTCAAAGTTTACACGTATTCTAGGTCAGACTCTGCAAGGATGGGCCTTGAAGGTTCAATTAGCATGTTGGAGAAGGAAATAGAGATTAGAGGCATGCGAGTAGTTTGGAATTGAATGAGTTTGTAAGTTGGTTTTTGAAGTCTGCTTGCACTTTTATATTTTTATTTTTATTATTTTATTTTAATTTATGTTTTTTTTTTAAATTTTGCTTTTTCAAAAATTTGCAAAGGGCAAGATTCTGGGGATGTGAAGTAGATTTATAATTTTGTAAAATTTCAAAACTACTTTGGAGTTCTGATTTTATGCCAAGTTACAAAGGAATGGACTTTTAAAAGTTGAGAGAAATATTGCAAATAATATATATATATATATATATATATATATATATATATATATATATATATATATATATATATATATATATAAAGGATGAGATTGCAATTCACTGGCAATCTCATCCCTAAAATCTAGGGATGCTCCGAGAAACTAGGAAATAAACCCTATTCCTCTGAAACTGAACTCAAGGAATAATCTCATGAAGACCCAATTTCAAAAGATCTCATCTAGTGGGGTTTCAAAGTCCATGTGCAAACTTGAAGCAAAAATTTGACCTACAAAAGCATCTAAAACCCTGCTCATATTTATTTTCCCTCTAATCCAAAACTTAAAATAAATAAAAATATATATATATATATATAAATATATATTTATTTATTTTAAGTTTTGGATTAGAGGGAAAATAAATATGAGCAGGGTTTTAGATGCTTTTGTAGGTCAAATTTTTGCTTCAAGTTTGCACATTGACTTTGAAACCCCACTAGATGAGATATTTTGAAATTGGGTCTTCATGAGATTATTCCTTGAGTTCAGTTTCAGAGGAATAGGATTTATTTCCTAGTTTCTGAGAGCATCCCTAGATTTTAGGGATGAGATTGCCAGTGAATCCTTGATTTTCAACTTCAGTCACAGACAGGTGGCAAGGTGACTTTCTAGTTTGTGGTGTGATTGGAGCATTTTTTTTCTATTTGGGTTATATTTTTAATATTTCCTAAGCATTTTTTAATTAAATAAGGCGAAGTTTATAGCCATTTCAGAGTAATAAGGGGGTTTTGGCCTCATTTGGATGCGTATCTCATGGTGTAATAGCTCGTTGGAAAGGTCTTGGACTTTTCTAAATATTTCTCTCTTGACTCAGATCTTTTTGGTGAATGGATTTCTCTTTATTTGAAAAAAGGGTCATTTTTTATGTACTTGACCACTTAACAAGGAGAAATATAACATTTTATAACTCAACCCCACAT
The DNA here is from genome assembly GCA_037957365.1 of Torreya grandis. Lineage (NCBI taxonomy): Eukaryota > Viridiplantae > Streptophyta > Pinopsida > Cupressales > Taxaceae > Torreya > Torreya grandis. Next base: position 879,295 of record JARHVA010005172.1, on the reverse strand, counting down.
TGAGTTGCTTTTAGGGTTTGAGCTAATTGTGAAGGGGTTATAAGGAGGTCAAGACCAAATTGTAATTGATTCTTGAAATTTTTATCTTGGGATTTGTGATTTGGCTCTGGAAGAGCTTTTAGCATTTGGGACGCCAACCCCAATGCCTTGCATGTTTGGGACATAGCCCCCAATTCAGTGGTTGTTGATTTGGATTTTCTTAGTAGCATCTTGGAGATCATTCAGTATTCCTTCTGGGGGGTGTAGTGATTGTGACAGAGTTCAGTGTGGATTTGGGAGTTCTATTCAGTTGAGAGGACTTTGCAACCATACGGCTGTACCTGGTAGCCATCTCCCTTCCCACGTGCACAACTTAGAGGGTTGGAACCTTGCCTTAGCTTCCTTCTGAGTTACATTTCTCCTTCAACCTTCAAATTGGGTTTATTTTTGATTGTAATCTTCTTGAAACTATTGGAAATTTGCATCTATTTACATATTTGGTTTTATATCTAGAATTCTGCCTGAAAGCGAATTTGTTTGGCTATATTTAGTATTCAATTTCAGAAATTGTTCATGTTCTTGTACTTTATTAACAACTTGCTGGAAAATCATCAAAACACAAAAACAATCAAACCCTTCTGCAACTTTCGTCTATTTCGAAAAGAAAATATTAATCAACAGGAAAAATCAATTTAAAACAACAAAAATTATAGTAGATCAACAGAAGAGATCCATCAAGGATCTTTCAAAACCCATTGATATAGGTGTCTTTGGGGTCATCTCGACACCATGTGCCCACTAACTCATTCTTTCACTGGGTCACTATGAATATGAAGAACTAGGGTTTTGCAATTTCATGAGGAATGACATTCCATGACCTAGATATGAATGCACCAGAGCGAAGGTGAAGTCAAACCCAAAAGCATCCAGGTGGTCACATCATTTTTTTGTAGGTATTTAATACAAGACACTTGCATCAAGGTTAAAACAATATCATCCATTAACCGTCTAGGGCTGATGCTAGTGTCCACAGCTCTAGAAGTATCCAATCTAGAATTTGATGATTGTTCTAGAATCATCTTCTAGTCTACTTCCTCCTTGTTCCAAATCTAGAACTACATTAACATTAGAACCAACTAAGTACATTATTTCTTTGTCATTTCCATATCTAGCATAAATGTACTTGTTATTTTTAGCCTATCCCAACATAAGAAATTCAATATATATTTACATGAGTTTAGCACCCAATTAGTCTACTTTAGAGATAGTTTATAATCCTTGTGCCCTAGACTATCTCTACCCCTTTAACCTTAGATAATCCCAATCTAGATCTTTTTGGGTTAAACAATGACATTTGGGTTTCCCTAAAGGCAACTTTCTTTCCATCTTTAATGTGACTTTAGTCTTAGACTTAAGATTATCTTTACTAAAGTCACATATTAAGTCTGAAGAAATGTGATTTTGGGTTCAGTTAGCCCTAACTGACCCACCCATCTCCTTACCTGTGCCACCCCCCACCCCAATTACTTGGTTAGTTTAATAGGGGAAATAATTATGGAAATTGACCTCCCTCAACCTTATTACGACTACCTTACATGGTTTGGGTCTTGATTTTATGTAATTGATATCCTCATCAAACCATTTACTTGATTGGTTTAATGGAGGAAATTAGGGGAAATCGAAGCTTGTAAACCTAATTGTGTCTACCTAATATGATTTGGGGCTCATTTTTCCCAACTTATCTTCCTTGTTGAACCAATTACTTGATTGATTTAATGGGGGATGCACTTAGGGTAAATCAAGATCGATCAAACTAATTATGACTATTGGATGTGATTTAGGGCTCAATTTACCCCAATTGACTCCGTTATTAACTCAATTACTCTATTAGTTCAAAAAAGATGCAATTAGAGGAAATCAAGCTCCATCAACCTAATTATGACTACCTAATGTGATTTGGCACTCAAATTTACCAAATTGAATCCATCATTGAACCACTTACTTGATTGGTTTATTGGAGGACACAATCAATCCCCACCAACCTAAACGTGACTACCTAAAGTGATTTAGGGCTTAATTTTATTTAATTGACTCCTTTATTGTACCAATGACTTGATTGGTTCAATGGGAGATGCAATTATGGGAAATCAAGCCTTGCCAACCTAAATGTGACTATGTAATGTGATTTGAGGCTTAATTTTCTCCAACTAACTCTCTCATTGAACCAATTATTCGATTAGTTCAATTAGGGGTATAATTAGTGATGTAGGAGCATAAGGTGCAAAGGTAATCTTACATCACTAAGTACTTTTCTAAGTCTAGTTTTATGAACGAGGATGCATATGCATAACAACAATAAACTACCAAACATAAGTCTTATTACGCTAGAGGACCAAACGGGGAGGCAAAACATGCAAGTGTGTAAAGACTTTGTGCATGGAGGGGATAAATAGGGATCTTTGGCACATGCGTGAAGGACTAAGTCGATGTGAAGGAAGATCATTGAAGTGGATTCAGTTCGTGCAAAGCAATAGGACACATAGGCATGTAATAAAACATAAATGACAATGAGGAATCCCTCTAAGTAAGGAAACATAATATTTGAATATTTTCTACCTTAGACTATTATGAATTTAAGGATGTGTCAATGGGATGCCACTATTAGGCACCTGGGCGAGAAACAACAATATTGAAAAATAGTAAATTGTATAAAGGAAATAACTAGAGAATAAGAGATGCCTCATTTTCAAATATATAATTATAATAGTTGTTCATATATAGGTGACTTTGAATGCAAATTTCATAATAATGCATATGTGATGACTTCTAAAGGTTAGAAACAAGAAATGTGGAAAAGGGGGAAGAGGCCAACTAACCAAATTGGGAGTGGGAGAAATAATGTCAAAGGTTGTACAAGTTCATATCATACGATCCAGACAGATTGTCTAGATTATACAATTCAATCCAAACTATGGAACTTCAAACCAAATTAATTATGCATAGGGATGAAGTGCCAATAGGTAAATATGTATTAATAGTTGAAATGGGTTTTGAACACATAATGCCCTATAGTTGAATATGTACTATCTAATACGTGTCATACTACTATGTATTAATTGTTCAATTTTAACCTTTTGAATAACCAATCACATCATGACATCTCAGATTCTCGATAATTAATGTACTAAGATACATAACATATTTATACCATATTTAAGTATTAGACAACACTTCTTTTAAATACATTTCAAACTTCTTATTTTAAATTAATTCAAAATATGACTTTCTCTCCATTTTAACATATCAAAAAAGAAAAAATAAATTAAAAAAATATTAAAAAATCAAACAAATTATTTTTTACGTTCATACATGACATTTAAGTGACAATATGAACTCCAAACTTATTAACATAAAATTAAAGGTCACAATGTCATTTAAATATGAACAAACACACTGGCACTTAACAATTCTCTTTCAGAGTCACCTTTACGCCTAAGAGGATCCTAATCAAGAAACATGGCCTTGATTCTCAAGGAAGACACCCGTTCCTTTGAATTCATGAGGAGGTGGTGGTTTATTTACAAAATTAATAAAAATTGCAATTAAATTATATGCAAAGCATTTATTAAACATATAAATGTAAATACATTAAAGTGTGTATTTTTCTACATTTCCATACGGTTACAATGTAGTTAATTGTTTGCAGTGATAGTGGTTTTGATCTTGTATGTGTTAGAGCATTTTGAGGGTTGTCAAATCTTTATGTAGATTAGGTGAGATCATAGTGATATTATATGATGAATTAATACACATAATTTTTTATAATTAAAATTTGAATTTGAATTTTAAGAATTTTATATGTGTATTTTTATTTTTAAAAAAAAATCAACATATATAATTATAAAATATATTTTTACAGATATTAAGAGTAATATTAATGATGAGATATTTAAAAATGTGATATATTTTTACAGATGTCGAGAGTAACATTAATGATAAGATATTTGAGAGAGTGATACATATAAAGTGATACTCCATATGCAATTTTCAACTTGAAAATAAAATTTATATATACAATCATATTAAGTGAGTTGTAGTCCAACGATAAAAATGATCATGTAAAAGATATTGCCTAACCATCCACCAAAATACAAATCTCAAAAAATATCAAAAAAAAGATGAACCTAAAATCATACCCTAGACGAATTTAGTGAAATAAATACCTCTCAAATCTTAGCACTAAATTGAAAAAATATTTTGTATACCTAATTCATATAAAACAAAAATTTAATTAAAAACACACACACACACACACACACACACATATAATCATAAAAACTACTTTTATATACATCAAAAATAACATCAATAATAAAACATTTGAAAGTATGATACAACAATTTTACAAGGTCGAAAGTAACATCAATGATAAAACATCTAAGAATTAACGGTGCATTTATTATACATTAAATGCACCGCTAATTTATGTTCGACGTTTTATATGTATACAATTGTGAGCAAGAGGTGGTTTATAAAGTGCGATTGGGACAAAAGCTTTGTCAATGTTATGGTAAGAAGTTAGAGGTTGAGAAGTCTAAATGATGGGCTATACTTATTGTGACTCCTCTCATACATTTGGACTATCTTTTGCTGGTGGTCATGTCTTGTGAAGCTTTCTTTTCCTTGTGGTCACATGGTCATGCCTTGAGGGCTTTCTTTTACTTGTGGTTATGCCTTGTAGACTCGTTTCCCTGAGATCACATGATTGTGCCTTATGAATTTTCTCTTGTTTATTGTCATACTGTTGAGAATTTCTCTTACTTGTGGTTATACCTAGTGGACTTTCTTTTGCTTGTAATCATGCTTTGTAGATTTTATTTTCACGTGATCGTGATCATGCCCAATGAACTTTATCTTTCTCTTTATCATGCCCTATTAACTTTCTTTTACTTTTGATCATGCCTCATGGAATTTATTTGTCTTATACTCATATAAACATGCCTTTAGAACTTTCTCTTACTTACGATCATCTTTGTGATTTTTTTTTAAAAGGTTGTAGTAATACCTTATGAATTTTCTCTTGATTATAGTCATTCTTGGTGAACTGTTTTTGGGGCTCGCAATCATGCTTTTTGACCTTCTCTCAGTGATGATTAGTATCTTATAAGAATATGTAAAATCCCAGGTGGGGTATCTTTCTATTTACCTGGTATGAATTCATGTATTTTGATCTTCTAGAAGTTGTTCCAATTTTAAACTATTTAAAAGAAATAAAGAGACAAATCCAGAAGCTTGTTTTAGACAGCTGAAAATATAATAGTCTCTGACATTTGGAAGATAAGATTAGGATAGGAATATGGGTTGACATATTTGGGAATGTGGATAACATGTTTAAGACACGGCTCAACTGAAAAAAGCTTGTGCCAGGAGGACTAAAGCACGTGGACATCCTCCATCATCATTAAATGTTCATTTAAAATATGACCTGTCATGCCACTGTGCCTTATGCCTGTGATGACTGGGATTTGTACAGGATAGTCTGCAATGTGAACGACCTAAGTTTAAGCCGAATATTTTTAGGAAATGATCATTATAATGTGTCTTTCTCCTCCAAATCACTAACGTCATTATAGTACATGCATTGAACCGTCTACTCTAATGTAATTTCGAGTTGTTTGTATGTTATTAAACATGAAGACATTGCCTCCATTCTTCTGCAACAATAATGACACTCAAATGTATAGTCCCTTTTGGCCTGAGTATGTCGATGTTTCCAGTGCGTGGGGATTAGTGAAAGATCATCTTCAAAACCGGTCTCTACCCCTAAATCATAACGACAGCAACATTGAGCCTGGTTCAGATTTTATAGTTAGTAATGGTGCTGTAAGAAAGCTCTCACACAATGCAAATGAACGGCAAAGACGAAAGAAATTGAATGGTCTCTACTCTCAGTTGTGTTCATTGCTGCCTAACTCAAATCCAAAGGTAATTACTATCTTTTCATAGAATTTATGTTTCCCTAGAGCCTTAAATTATGTGATGATTTTGGGTTTCAACTCCACAATAAGTTATATTATCTATATTTTATGAGTGGCGGTTTACAGGAACTCACATTAATAATTGATGTGTCATAAGTATGAATGGTCCATTTAACGTTAAAAGAATAACTAAGTTATATTATCTATATTTTATGAGTAATGGTTTAAAAGAATTCATGTTTACAACCGATGTGTCATAAATATAAATAATCTACTTAACACCAAAAGAAAGAACTTAACAATCATATTTCACATTCCTTGTAACCTGTTGACCATCAGTCAACAGATATTTACTTAGAGATAAAACTAGTGTTGTGATAAAACTAGTGTTGTTACTCTGTATCAATACCTGTTAAGTGCAGGCCAATGGGTTATCTGCATTGAGAGATAAAACCATAACATGTTGTTACTCTATATCAATAAGTCTGTTAAGTGAAGTTCAACGAGTTATTTGTATTGAGAGATAAAACCATGTGTTGTTATTGTATATCTATTAAGTGGGAGTTAATGGGTTATCTATATTAAAAAATAAAACCATAATGTATTGTTACTTTATATTAATAAGTCTGTTAAGTGGAGGTCAATGAACTATCTGTTTATTGAGAGATAAAACTATTTGTTGTTATTTTATATCTGTTAATTAGGGTCAATGGGCTATCTGCATTGCGAATATATATGATTGTTACGTTAAACCCTGACACCTTAATACTATATACCTAGATACAGTAATTACTATGTTATATGATGAATATGAATGAATGATTTGACACATCATCACCTAATAGAATAAGTGCCATGTAAACTAATTGTACTCATGAAAGATAAGTTAAGCAACTGCTAATTGCTATATATATAGAGAGTTTTGATTACATGTTTTGCATAACTGTAGACTAAACAGAGCATTCGAACTGCTGTTTCTCTAGTTCTCAAGTACATTCCTGAGTTGTGAAGCTAAATCAAGAACTTAAACAACTGCTAACTATTATATATAAAATTTTGATTACATGTTTTGCATAACTGTAGATTAAACAGAGCATTCCAACTACTGTTTCTCGAGTTCTTCAATATATTCCTGAGTTGCAAAGCCAAGTCGAGAACTTAAGCAACTGCTAACTGTTACATATAAATTTTAATTACATGTTTTGCATAATTGTAGACTAAACAGAGCATTCCAACTATTGTTTCTCGAGTTCTCAAGTACATTCCTGAGTTGCGAAGTCAAATCGAGAACTTAAGCAAACGACGTAATAAGTTGTTGTCTGCTAAGCGTATATCTGCAGCTTCGTCAGCATTTATGCAGAAGTCTGCTCCCACGGTTACAGTAAGTGGAGAAATGGGCAGCAGTGAGGTGGTGATTACAATATATACGTCTGCAAGGTTTCTTAAATTGTCTAAGGTGTTGCGGTTGGTGGAAGGAGAGGGATTGGACGTACATAATGCGTCATCAATTGTTGCAGGAGGAAACGTTCATCACAGTCTTCACCTTCAGGTTGACCAGAATTTGTAATTTTAGACTTTGATCAATTTAAAATGGCTAGTTTGAGAGTCTAATTATTATAGGTTTTGTCGTTTCAGATGATGAGGGGAAGGCTGGCTTTGGACACTGCCAGTCTGCGCTAGAAGATTGTGATGATGTCTGGGGAGAAAGCGACGTGATAAACTACACTTTGAAGACAAAATGATGGGCATTAGGTCTTATCATATACTTCATGGATTGTGGAAATATTTTGTTGATCTATTAAGTATCCGTGAGATAATTATTAAATGTATTTGCAGTTAATGGATTGCGTGAAGCTTGTCAAAAGATAAGAATGTATTATATGTTATAATTAAACATAACTGTTATATCTATTTTTAATCAATAGATTATTTGAAGCTCGTCGATTGTAAAAAAATAACAAAAATATATATGGTTACCTTGTTACCTCTACAATAATTAAAAACTATATAAAATTACCTTCACAAAACTGATCCACTGAAAATACTTAATCAATACTCTGTGTACAAGTGACATATACATGTGAAATAAATTCATCCCATACAAAAATGTACTATTGATAATATTAAAAATTGATATTATATTAAAATTTATAAATTTAAAGATTTTGCGTTTTCACAGTTCATATCATTTTAAAATTATTTTAAGAAAAAATTGTGTGAAATTTTGATGCTCAATATGTTGGATCATCTTTTATGATCCTTCAACAAAAAATAAGATTGATGTGAAACAATAAAACCTAACACCTCTCATATTATAAATTGTTTGTTACTATATATGTATAAGTGGAGAATTTTTTTTAATGAAAAGAAAAATTAACAGCGTTTTCAATAAAATACAATGGAAGAAGCTTAATGTTTGTGGAACACCACCAAACTTAAGATGCACCTTAGTATCTCTTAATTCACACTGATTCTCACTTCATATCAAAACGGACCATTCATCTCTAGAGATTAGAAAATCTAAACGAGATTATTTTTAAAAACAACCAACTATTTTTTATGATAAGATACTTCTTAAAACAAATTAGAATTATACTCTAAATATGTGAAATTTAATCTGAAAATTAATATAAATTGACTGATTATATTAAAAGAAAATATAATTACATTACAATTATCGTTGGTCTCTTCAAAAAAGTAACTTCCTTTGATCAAGCTCAATTCAATATAATTTATGGATGACTTTTCACTAGTCTAGACTCTTATTTATATTATTTGAACACTAACTAACTACTACTCCCCATGAATGTGGAATTATTACAATGGGATCGAGGGACATCTTACAAAGCATATGCGTATGTAGCCTTTTATTAATGAAAAAAAAAGTATAAACAATGGTTAGGACGAAGGGTCCTAACATACCCTCCCTCTTAAAAGCTTTGCCCTCAACGCTGAAGGCTAGAAAATTGTTTCTAGATTTGAAAAAGATGTCCCCATGTAGCATCTTCTAGTTGCATCCCTTAGCATTGTACAATAACATTGGTGATAACCTAATTATGGAGCTTACGAGAGTGCTTATCTAGTATAGTTACAAATTCTAAATGGAGAGACCCTTATGCATCAAGTTTTGGAAGAACCGTCTAGGTGGTGACATTATGGCCAATGACCTTCTTTAAGTAATAGACATGAAAAACAACATGCACATGCGATGAAGGTAGAAGTTCTAACTTGTACACACAAGGTCCATCTGTTGGAGATTTTTATATAGCCCATAGAATTTAGGAGCTAGTTTTTGGTGGCCTTTAACCTTTAGAGATGACTGTTTATAAGGTTATAGGTGAAAGAAAACTATATCTCTAGGTTAAAAGGATCATTTAGAGTGGTGTTGGTCTGCCTATTGCTTCGTATTATTTTGTGCCAGGTAGAGATTATCCTTAAGGAAGTAAAGGATATTTTTGTGTGCATTAAAAGTAGTATCCACATCCTGCACCTAAGAGCTACCTAGTATATATGAGATAAGAGATGGCAGATTTTGACCATAGAGAACTTCATACAAGGTAAGCTTGATGGATGTGTGGTAGGAGGTGTTGTACCACCATTCAACAAGGGGTAAGCATTTTAACCATTGATGTTGTTGCTTCGAGGTAAAATAATGGAGATATGTTTTAAGACATTTATTGATAATTTCTTTTTAGCATCAGTCTGTGGATGGTATTTTGAACTCATTTTTAGGCATGTGTCGAGGCATTGGAAGAATTCCTTCTAGAAATTACTTGCGAAGGGTGAGTCATAATCTAATATAATAGAGGCAAGAATTCCATGAAGCTAGAAGATTTGATTAATAAATGTTTGAGTTATGGTGGAAGCAGTGTAGGGTTGAGCTAGAGCACATAAATGAGCATATTTAGAAAGACAATCCACCATCATGAGAATGACAGGATTTAATCTTGATTTGGGAAGGTCCTCGATCAAATACATCGAAATGTCAATCCAAAGATGTTATGGAATGGATAGTGGCTTGAGTAAACTAGGTGATGTGACTACTTCCTCTTTGTGGTGTTGGTATGTATCACATTTTGCAACAAACATCTTGAAATATTATTTGATTCTGGGCCAAAATAAATTACAACAGACTCGCTTATAGGTTTTCAAAAAACCTAAATGACTTGTATAAGGGGAAGTATGCAACTCCTATAAAATAGTATGTTTGAAATTTGATTCTATGACCAATACAAGGCAATGCTTATATGACAATGTTTGGCCATCCCAAGTATGGTGAGGTTTAGCAACAGAATCAATAGATAGTTAGAGAATGAGTTGTTGGGTGGGGTTGTCATGATGCCACTCATGTTGAATATCATGCATCTATGTGGAAATGGGAATAAATACAACATACAATCCTACATGTTATTCAAACTGGTGAGACAGAGCACCAACCACAAAGTTTTCATTTTCTTTTTTATATGTGATCTTGTAATCATAACCTAAGAGTTTAGAAACTTTTTTTTTATTCATCTAGGGAAGAGATAAGTTACTGCATAAAATATTTGAGGCTTTGGTGGTCTGTTTTAATGTAAAAGTGTCAGCCTACCATATATGGATGCCATTTATTGACTACATGGAGTATATCCATCATCTTCTTGTCAAAGGTGGAGCTTGCCAAATTATGCCCGATGAGGACCTTGTTGGTGAAGGCAATGGGACATCTATCCTGCATAAACATTCATGGGGAGTAGTAAGCTAATGTTGAAATAATATAAATAGGAGTTTAGACTAGTGAGAAGTCATCCATGAATTGGATTGAATTGAGCTTGTTCAAAGGAGGTTACACCATTGAAGAGGCCAATGATAATTTTAATGTAATTCTACTTTATTTTTATATAATTAGTCAATTTATTTTTATTTCTATATAATCATTAATAAAAGGCTACAAAGGGATTGAGAGACCTCTTACAAATCATATGCATTTGTAGCCTTTAATTAAGGAAAAAGGTACAAACAATGGTTAGGATGAAGGGTCCTAACACTCTAGGAGCATTATCATCCTTTCCATGCATCTTGAATATCTTCATGAATCACCTCCAACTTATAAAAAAATTTGGCTATAATTGATCTCCTTTCACTCTAAAAATTATGAGTAGTTTTATTTTTGTTTTCAAATATTTTTTTATTATAGATTTTATATTTTCACAGTCCATCAGATAGAAAATTATTTTTTGGATAAACTGTGTGTAGATTTTTGATAAAAAATATACACATTGTTTGTCCAAAAGATATTTATCTATTTATTTCTTAGTTTATGATTCAAAGGAATCACCAATTATAATATATAAATTTATATGCCTCAAAGTTTTTCAAGTTTTTTATGGATACTAGAGATGTGATGCTATCTTGGTGAGTCTCAAAATTTCTCGTAGAAAAAAATATTTTTTTATGAATATTTGGAAAATAATTTAATTTTGGGAGTATAGTTTATTAATTGAAATCACTAGACATAACCTCTTATTTTTATCGTGAAGAAGGCAAGTTGAATAGGTTTCAACTTTTCTATTAGTCACTTTTTCCTATCTAATCATCATGTGACATCAATGAAATCTAGAGTTGGGAATATAGTTTGGACAAAAAAAATTTAAATGATAGTTATCTTGCATTCTATTGGTTAAAAAATAATTTCCTAACCATGTACGATAGTTTTCAATTAGTGAAAAATAGCTATTTTTTCTTTGTCCAATCAATATTATCTACATAGATTTTTTTTGAGTTGGGTTATAATTTGAGGGAAAATAACTATTAAAAGAAAAGTACCTTGAATTGGTGCAGAGATTTTTTTATTATTTTGAAAACTTCATCATGTATCTTAGCATTAATAGGTTTTATAGGTGAAAATATAACCACTAGTTTGAAATTGTCATGCAAATTTAATGGAAGAATAAATGTTAGAAACAATACTTATATTATAAGCCTCCTTGTAATGGTTGTAGTCTTAACAGTCAAGGCTTCATGTTAAAATATTTTTTTTATGGGTGTGTCTCTTTTGGTTAGCATGGGTCAGGTAATAGTGATCAACCTAACCATGGTTAAATGTATGTCAATCATGAATCACATTGGTTTCAACAACCATTGTTGTAACCCCATGATTTACTACACTAAACAAGTTAACAATCAGACCTAGGTTACTTGATATGTAATAATTTTTGTATTCATTGTGTTTCCTTCAGTGGGTTTCAAAACCTAAACTTGTTGAGCCAATATATATATATATATATTAATTTTGTGGCATTTAGGTTTAAGAGGGATGGATGAGCACTTTTTTCTTTAGGAGAACCAGTCAGGTATGGCAATTGAACTGTGGATAATTGTATTGGCAACTAGAAAAGTGGTAATGGTTTCATGGGCTTGAACAGGTTGAAGTGTTGATATTATATTGACTACAAGGGTTTTTATTGTAACAACATGGTGATAACTACATCAATATATATAAGGTTACTCATAACTAATATATCTAAGTGAACTATAAATACAGTAAAAGATTATAATTTTTTTAAATTATTTTTTGTAGTTTCAATGCTAAAATGATGAAAACAATTAAAATATGACTTTTTTTTTATTTATTTATTTCACATACCATGTAAAATGCCCAAAATTGGTGTCAATTTTTTGTGAAGAGAAAGTTTCTAATCACATCAATTTTGGGACAATTTTAAGTCGCCAATGTCAACATGACATTCTCAAAATTGAGGTGCAAAAATGTAAAAATAGGTCTAAAAAACAACACAAATTATAAAAATATTAGTTTTTAGAACCTATAAATGAGGATGAAAGTTACTATCATCAAATCCCTGAACAACCAAAAAACCCTTCAGCTTTGAAACACAATCATTTAATTCAAAAAATGACTTTCCAACTCCTTGAAGGATGCTATGGATACCAAATCCCAATTTACAACACCAAAAATGAAAAAAAATATAGGAAGTATAAAATCAATGCCATCAATGATGCTGTCCATACCTAATTCAAACTAGGGAGAATGTAATAAAACCCAAGAGTGTTCACCACTGTATGATCCTATAAAAATTCTAAAATATTATTGAGAAACATAGATGCAAATTTTGAAACTTACCTTAATCTCTAATTATAAGTAATCCTCCTCTCAAACTACCTTTATAGATTACATGACCACTCCTAATGATATTAAAAAGGTAGTTTTTTTCTTTCCATCATAAATGGGAGTTCATAAGGCCTTCTCGTGCTTAGGAAAAATGATGAAGAAAAATGTGGAGTGTGGAGACAAGAATTAGCAAGGTGCTAAGATGAGGGGATACAAAGATGCAGTGTGGAGACATAGATTGGCATCTAACCATCCAAAGAATCTAATTTCAATCATCTTATAACCCAAAAACAAATAAAGCTTTGAAAACATCGATGGTGGAAATTGTGAGAGAAACATGCCAATACAACCAATATACATATAATTAAAATAATGCCATTAAGTTCCACATATGCATTTATGACATCAATCAATCTAGACAACCTTGGAAGATATAAATAAATGTTTTTCAAAATGGGAGCACAAGCTAAGTAAGATTGATTATGGGGAAACTTTCATGCTTAAGTCTGTTTGAGCTAGAGTAGTATTAAGATAGATGACCTTCTGGAAAATTACAATGCTTCACTCGTGTGACTATCACTTAGATGCAATGAGTGTTGAGTGAAACATTCATAATCATGAGAGATGGGTTATTTTTAACCATACTCATGAGATATGGGTCAATGCAGGTTGACATAAAACTAAGTAATTGAATCCTATAATCATATCACATAATGTGATGCACTATAAAAAAATATCACTTGTATGTAAGTTTAAAGAAAGGAAAAACACATGCTAAATATTTTTTCAAATGGGGTCTCAAGCTATGTAGGATTTATTGTGGGATAAACTCACACTAGCCTTAATAACAGTTAATTGGACCCAACAATGCTTATGTGCATAGGATAATAGATTATGTTGACATCCAATATGTAGGTTAAATTAGGGTTAATTAATGGAGTTGTTAGGAAAATTATTCACATTGTCTAAAATTTAAGTTCAAAACCACTTAACTTATCCATGTATGTGGTAATTGCCTCTAAAAAATGCTATGGTCCCCCATAAGATATTATAAATATAACACATCTTCCAATTCCTCCTATTATGTAAGGTAATCTTTGACAGATTTCACTGAAAATGGCTTGATCACTAACCATACATGAAGCACATGGATTGACTCTCAATAAGGTAATTACTGATATTAATATAACTGATCGTCAGGGATTGACCTTCAATACAATATCAATAGTATGCTCATTGTAATACATGCATATATCCCATGCATTTGTGTTCCACTACTATCAAATAATATAGGATAGTAAATATGTAAAGCTTATCAGAGAAGAGGAAGCAAGATTCAATGAAAAACCTCTTCCACTACATTTGTTATTAATGTAAAATTATATTGTAATTCCAATAAGATAATTTCACACTCTCTATCTCATTAATTCATAATAGTACATCACTTTACACTCATTTTCATTAAATAATATCATTATATCAAAACATAAAGTCGCATCCCTCCTTTATAATTTGCACCTTTGGGGGAACTGCTAGTAGGTAACATACATGTAAACCAACATCTCACTATACTACTAGTGAAAACATGCTTAATTATTTTATTAAAATAAATATTAATTAAAATTTTATTTTAAAAATTCAATTCTAGATTATGGTGTACCATACATGTAAACTGAAATCATGAAAATGATAACAATTCAATTCCATGCTTCTGATAGGGGAAATGATTCAATAATTGGGCAGGTACCAATACTTGAGATAGTACTTGGGATAAAAAGAACAAACATTTCTTTAAATGTAATTTAAAAGTAGGTGTAAAATTTACATGTGATTGTATACATTTGATCAAATAGTAGCATAAAGTAGATAATCATATGATGACGTATCACCCTCACTCGTATAAAATACTCAATACACAATTTTTGATCACATATATATTTTTAGTATATTTCAAATTTCTCATTTCATATCAATTTAAAATGTGAGTTTTCCTCCACTTGAATACACTAAATGAAAAATGTGACTTTCCTTTCACTTAAACTTTCAAATAGACATTATTTATACATCAACTGGGATCTACATTATATACTTATTAAATAACCAAGTTAGGGTACATAAATATTTGATATACATTATGTACTTAATACATTTTACAACATTCCCATAATATTACATTACTTTAATGATACAATTATGCTAAATAAATTGAGACAATACATTTTTTCTTTTTTCTTTTGTTTTATTTGTGAGGTAAAGGTTAAAATTACTTGTATAGTTAATTATTTTTTGAATTTATTTATGATAATCTATAATTAGTTAATAATATTTTTGGTATTTATTTATGTTATCCCTTAAACAATTAACAAAAATATTTATTAGTCCTTATCAAGATAGGGTATTATAGCTTTCACTTAAAGTAATAATTATTTAGTTGTAGTCAATCAAATAGTTTGATTTGATATATTATTTAAATAACTCTAAAATTTTGTTTCCAATTTTTTGGAATATTCATTTGGATGATATTATGGAATATTCTATTTATTTACTAATGATTGGACCAAATTTTTTATAAATTTTATATTTATTATATCACTAGTGCTCAAAAAGGAATATGACATCAACGTTCTATTCCCAACGTAAATGATCTTCTTATTATAAATCTTACTCTCTCTCCCTTGTAAATAAAAATAACCTTCTCTTTTTTTCACTTTATTGAAAGCCAGGTAAACTTTTTAACGTGACCGGCGCCGCTGGCTAGACACGACTAATACCGGTACCACGGGGCTGGTGGGGGACTTGAACACTGATGGGCAGAGCTGCAACGGAAGTACCCGACCAACCGACTACACCCCCCGACCCAAAAATCACCTTCTCTTACTTTACTTGCCGATCAAATTTTTAATCTACTTAAAAAATAATAATTAATTACCACCTCCACAAGGAAAGTTGTTAATTAATTTATTTATTTTTATATTTTTTCTCACGTATATATGTCATTTATTTATATAATTTTGGTAATAATTATAAGAAAATGATACCCACTTAACACACAAATAAAGTAAGTATTTATTATTAGGAGAAGAACAATGAATTTTAATAAACTACTTTTAATAATTCTAAAGTACTTTTAATTTAGACCGATAATAAATAAATATACATATATCATAAAATAATTTTATTTTATAACTAATAAATATATATGAGTTTTATTAGTAAAATCACCCCAAACAAATATGAAATTAGTATGCCATGCCACATTATATATTACTATACTTTTAAATAAATATTAATTAGAATGTCATATAAAACAAGAGTTACATAGTGCTAAGCATCTACACGTAGTGGGATATTTGTGTAAAAAATAATCGAGAATGTAAGAGAAACATATGAATTATAAACAATATTAATGGCAAAAGAATAAAAACAAGTATGTTTTGGTTTTCCCCTCCCATCATACATGTTACTACACTCCTCTATCAAAAATTGCATCTCCATGTTTTAAATCTTATATGAATTTTATTTACGTCATATTCTCTTTTAATTTTATTATGTTCTATTATTATACATAGTGGTATAACTACAACACTCCCTCTCCATATCCACCACTAACAATTGTCCCTTTCTAATATAAAACCTTTCTCTCATTGACCTACAACTTTACCTTATAAATTCTACTAAGTTACCTTCACACGAGTCACATTACAATTTCTAATGCAATTGGTGCATTACATGTAGGGACTGGCCACTATGCAACCCTTATTTTATTCATGAATTCACTAATAGCTTAGTTTCATGGAATTCTCTCAGCTTGATGGCCTTAAGGAAAAAGGATGATACTTTGAGTAACCTTTTAATTATTTTTCTTAGCACATATTATTTTGATGTGATTCTATTGTGCTTACGATGTTTTTTCCTCATTAAAACATTTCAACTTTATTTTGTATTGAAAAGTTTATCGAATTATATTAATAAAATAATATGATACAAATAGTTATTATACAAAAAAATATGAATGGAAGTAGTCACACTTCAAATTCACATCAGTCTAAGTTGAGAAACCTTACATCATGAGTTTGATAAAATTTGAACCATTTTTCAACTAAAAAAAGGTGAAATAACAAAGAGACAGAGTCATATAAAATTCACTGCAAACCACAAAGAAAACTAAGCATTTGGAGTAACAACAAATGGAGGCAGATAAGGTGGAGGGTCATTTTGTTTATCACCTTAACCTCCCTAGCCACTACAAATCGAAGGGCCTACAAAATCATGTTTAAGATCCCAACCGTCTATTTTTTCTTTTTCTTATTATTCACCATTATTAAGCCTGGTAGGAATAATATAGAATATCAAGTGAGGGAGTACCCTTACTAAAGTTAAAACCACCCAAAGTGACCAACACCACCACTACCAATTTTAAAATTTACTATATATATTCTATCTACTTCATAGGACAAGCAAATTAGAAAAAACTTAAAATGAAAGGACCACGCACCATAATTATTCTATTTGTTTTATTTTATTTTTATGTCAGAAACATTATATTGTGACAAATATACCATAAATTCATCTCACACATTGGATATAATATACATACGCTCTTTTTACCTAAAGCTTTTTCTCATTCAAATATTGACGCATGTATATGAATGATAGATCTAATAAAGGAATATTTTATTTCCACACTTCCCATTGCTTTGTTTGTTGTAACAATTGTGACTGTGGGATAAGGGGCAGTTTTATGGGCATTGTTAGTTTATTTGCCTTTCTGATTTTCTTCTGATTAGTCTTGAACAAATTACACTTAATGGAAAGCTTAGAAAATCGATGTTTGTTCCTTAATTTCTCTATAAAATCAATGCTTATTTAATTTTCTTCTATGAAAATTGAACTGTTCGCATATTTGATATATTTAAATCTATAAAATAAAAACTAATGTATGGAAATTTTTTTATTACCATTTACATTTTTTGTTTTACAATTTTACCTTATAATTTTTATCATTTGTTGTGGACTTACATTGCAAGTTATGTTGGTAGTAAAATGGGGCTATAAAATCATAGAATATAATTGTATGATAAGTATGCATTTCTCACCATTTTGTACTTGGTTTTTTTTGTATGTGACTTTCTTTGTATATCAAAAGTCTTTGGAATGTGAAGAGTCTTTTTTAAAGAATGTAACAAACCACAGGAATGTAAAGCGACAAAGTATTTGAAAAATTCTATATATCGCTCAATTATACTAAAAAAGGGTTTTAAAATAAATAGATGAATATATAAATTCAGAAATTATTTTCCTTATGTTTCTTTGTGTTCCTTGCTTGTGATATGTTATGTGGTAATGTAATTTGTTTATTAAGAAATCACTCATTGTTTGAGTTGATTATATCTGTGAATCATGATAATTTTGTTATAACTCATGCTTATATTAATATGAAGTTTTGTGAAATATCTTGTTATCTATTGATGTGTTACTTTACACACAAATATCCCCCAATAGCATGTTATGTTGGGTTTTCCAATAACCTCTGTTAATAATGGTGTGATGAGAGTGGATTATTAAAACATGTTGTGATTGCCAACAAGACAAAGAGACTTGAAGAGATGGTTGGATGAATGAATTTATAAATTTACAGAGGAAGAATTAAGAAGAATAGGAAGTTTTATGCAAGAATTTATTCATGAACACATTTAAGATGAAATATATGATATTTTCTAGTGTGAATCGCCTAGACTATTAGCTGTGTGGTTATCAAAATTGAAATGCTATTATTATCAATTGAGGAGGACAAAGTTTCTAATTTGGATAGAAGAGATACTAGAAAGTTTAGAAAGTTTAGACATTGATTGGACTCGTGTGATAGATCATTGGGTGAAAACTAATATTGACATGCACACCATTGAATTTGTTATACAAGGCTACATTGCATTCAAGGTTGTATAGGCCTTATTTGTGAGAGGAATTAGAGGTAAGTTGTTGTAG
Organism: Torreya grandis; assembly: GCA_037957365.1. NCBI lineage: Eukaryota > Viridiplantae > Streptophyta > Pinopsida > Cupressales > Taxaceae > Torreya > Torreya grandis. The sequence goes on along the minus strand of JARHVA010005172.1, from coordinate 860,245 downwards.
CGACCACCTACTCTTGTCAAGATGTTGGTGTTAGAGAATGCCATGGTACCTACCCCTACCAATATAGAGTAGTTACTTCGGGTGTTAGGTAGATGTGTGCAATCATGGAGTGAATAAGTATAAGCTAAGAAGGGAAGCTTGAACCTATACTTAAAAGATGGAGGACATAGAGAAGCAAAGTGAAAAATGAATTTGGGGGTTAGATTGAAACCTGTGATAATGGAAAAGATGGAATAAATAAAATAAATCTAACATAGCTACCAATATAAGTAAAGTAGATAGCGTAGAAGAGTTTGAAATAATGAGAGCTCATAGGTGAGCAAGAGAAGATAGATAAAAGGAAGTGTCCATGAGAAAATTAAAGGTGCATATGAGAATGCTGAGATAGATAGAGATGTTAAAGAGATGGAGGAAAGCAAAAAAGTAGAAGAGGGGTGAGTAGACATGTTAGAAGGTAGTTTTAGATCGTAGCTACAAGGGAGGATATTGTTTAGAGAAGAAAATGAGTAGTTGTTTGGATAAGTTATGCAAAGTCACATGATTAAATCAAGTTCAAGTTCTAGTATAGTAGAAGTTGTAGACATAGATAATTTATTTCAAGGGAACACATCCCTTGTGCCTACTTTATCATTAGAAAGGAGAAAAAGTGTAGAATTTAGTAGTAAGGATAGTACATGGTTTAAATCCTTTATAGATAAGTTTATAAAGAGTAGTGTCTACACCAAGTCAGTGTTAGATAGGAATAAATTGACTACAATAGGGTTTAAGTTCATAGACAATTTCAAAGCATTGTCCAAAACACCAGCCAGTCTGCACCACCACTAATGGATTCAAGTGTTACTATTGTGACCATGTTTTTGAACCCAATATTTTTTGTTATATTGACACCATGTAATGGGTCTGCTGACCCTAAGAAATATCTACTGACTTGCGAGATGAAATAAAAGATTAAAAAATGTAATTGTAGAAGATGCAAATAAATGTGAACTCATAGGATCTCTAACTGGGTGAGCTTTGGAGTTCACCTCTAAAAGATATGATACTAAATTAAAATTTAAAGTTGTCAAAGACCAATTGGTAGGTAAATTCAAATTAAATGAGTGTGAGAGTGAAGTGGTTCAATATCTTAAAGATATTTGGTAGAAAATAGGTGAATCAGTGTGTGACTATGATCGTAGATTTTTTGATGTAATGAATAGGGTAGAATTCATGTTTTAAGAAAAATATTAGGTTGCATGGTTCATATAAGGCATATGACCTCAAATTAAATTTGGAATTACTTAGACTCAGTTTGATAATAAGATAGATGTTCAGGTAGTTACACTTCAAGTAAAACAAATTCAGAACTATGGAGATAGTCCATAACCCACTACACATATGGATGTAAAGATTGGCATTGTGTTATGAAATATGGATTAATTACATGAAAGTAACAATCATAAGTTAGGCCTTTAGGGCATGGAATGTGTAAAAGAGGGGCACCATAGAAATGACTACCCTAAAGTTAAAACAAAACTCTATGAACTCTATCATGTGGTGGGGCATGCAAATATAAAATGTCCTTTGTTATAATAGTACATCCAAAAACCTCACTCTCTATATCATATCTTTTTCAATTCGAACAACTACGATGATGAGAATTGTGGAGTGTTTTAGGAATTGAAAGAGGACATTACTAAGAATGTCTTTATAGTCGTAACACAACAAGTTCATGATGTAAAGACAAGAATATCAAGTATAAATGTATACATGACTATTATGACACCAACTATTCTTGGATGGATACTAACCTCACTAAATTATCAACTTTGGGACCTAATAGGTTGGACATCATAGGCTCTACAGTATCCTTAATATCAGGTAAGATGGACACCTCCATCTCTATAGTACTAACAACCTTGGAACACTATATCACCACACTAGAAAAAAATAGTATGGACTCCATCTTCTCCCTAATGAATGTACAAGGGATATGATGGATCATAACCATAAGGTTGGGGTTCTCATAAGAGGAAATGAGGATTTGAGGGACAATAGTAGACAGGTTGTGGATTCCAACAAAGATAAGGTAGGTATAGAGGAAGCCACTGAGGTGGATACCAAGGGGGTCACGATCAGGGTGAGTGATAAGAATGATAACTAATTATATGATATTTATTTAATAAATTTAACCACTTAGCACACAATTATCCTACCAATCCTTAGAGGCAAATGTATTGTGTTTATTGCAGAGTTTTAGAACAACATGACACAAAGGACTGTCTTGCATTAGAAAAGAGGAGAATAGAAAAATATGTAAAAAATGTGAGTTTTATTAATTTTCACCCTAATAATCATGTGTTCCTACATGTAGTCACACAAAAATAGTATGCATAACAAGGATTGCATCCTTTATAAGTGCCATAAGAAAATGAATTAGAAATTTACAATAGGATAAATATCCTAATCTTATAATAAGAAGGGTTTTGTTGTACTAAGCAACTCAAGTTCATGTATAACATCCAAAAACAAACTACATTAGAAGGTGATACTATAATTATCGATGCATAGGTGTATGGGTATATTATGTGCATCATGAGATAGGATGGATTAGTCATTACCTTGACCAATCTTCTCAAACTCTTAATCATTCTGTACATGAAAACTAAGAATCCCTAAGATGTTGAATCTACAATGGATATTGAGTTGATAGGATATGAAGTACCCAATGGTGTGTTCAACTTTGGAAGTATAGTCAATATGATCTTGTGATATACATAGGAGGCTATTGGATGATCGATACTCAATTATAGTCTAGTAACTCTAAGCCTTATAGACTATGACAGGGTATAGACCATTGGTCATCTCAAAGATGTGGAAATAAAAGTTTTAGACCTAAGCTTGGGAGTAAATTTTGAAGTAATCAATATGAATATTGAAGAAACACACTACCATGAGTTGATTGGAAATAAATTAGCATATGATGGTAATGTGACCATTAATACAGTGCACAACTAGCTAGAAGTACACCAAAGGGATAAAATTATCATTATTCCCATAAATAAAAATGAGAGAAAGCCCTATATTATACCCAAGGAGTTAGATTCATTGTATACTTATGGAGATAATAGTTGGTTTAAGGTGGGTACATAACATAAACAAGACATAATACAAGCTATAGAGTACCAATGTTTGTACCCAAAGAAAAAACATCAACAACAGTTGTAGTTAATGGGACATATTATCTATAGACCTGTAATAAAAAAAGATTTAGCTTCATAGTTACATACTATGGTATGATAAAGCCCATTGGTAATCTGAAAGATGTGGAAATCAAAGTTTTAAATCTAAGCTTGGGAGGAGATTTTGAATTAATCGATATGAATACTGACAAAATGCAGTACCTTGCATTGATTAAAAATAAATGGGCTTATGATGGTAAGATGACCATTAACAAATATAAAATTATTATTATTCCCCTAAATAAAAATGAGAGAAAACCCTAAATTATACCCAAGTAGTTGGATTCATCATATGCCTATGGAGATAACATTTGGTTTAAGGTAGGTACATAACCCAAACAAGACAGACTACGAGCTATAAAGTACCAATGTGTGTACCCAAAGTAATAGCATCAACAATAGTTGTAGTCAATGGGACATCCTATCTATAAACCTATAATAATAAAGGCACTAGCTATACAGTTCCAAATAGAAGACTACAATTCACCATCAGTGCGATCACCAATAATTTTTATAATATATTTCTTGTATAATATAGGTATGATAGATATGGGTTATATTGAACCTACAAAAAATGCCTTTTACCTTGGTAAGTTGCATCTTCCATTAGTGGCAATTTGTTAGGTTGTGGAGCTAAAAGCTTCACTGATGCAAACATGGAGGAGGTTGTTGAGAGGTTGCTGAGTTGCAAAGCAACCGACATCGGTCTAATCAACCGATGTCAATCATATCCAGTGAGCAGAGCAACCAACATCGGTCAGGTATCGACCGACGTTGGTCATCTCCAGCTAGACAGGGACCGACGTCAGTCGCCTGTGTGGTTCCAAAACTGTTAGTTCACGAACAATTTGTTAACGAACTGGTTGTTTGCATGTTAAAGGATAATTTTAGTCTTAGAGCTATAGATCTAATTATTGTAATTGGATGTCACTTACTCGGTTGGACTGGTAGTGATTGTCACTTACTGGTGGTACTGGCAGTAGTGATACAGACTGGTTAGAGGTGAACAACAACTCTGTGTTTGAGTTGATTGTTAGGACCGTAATTGAGAGAGTGAACTCTTGAAGAGATTTAATGTTTATTCCCTAGAGGTGTGGGAGCCCTAAAGGTGTGTAAGGAAGAAGACTGTGGCATCTTCTTTGTTGTATTTCCTTCTGGAAGAGTATTAATACAATTGGGTATTGTCTCTCATATTCTGTGTTGTTTCTGGTTTCTAGTTACTTATTACTTCTGGTTAATTCCGCATTTAGTTGCTTGTATATGGTAATCAATTGTGCTTCCTAGATCCTATCAAGTGGTATCAGAGCTGTTTGTGGTTCTAGATTCCTGACAAGTGGTATCAGAGCTAAGGTTGTAGGGAGTAGGTTTGTGTTTGACTACAGGTCACTCTCAGGGGTTTCTGATTGAGTGGGAGTATAGCAATGGCAGAATAAAGTAAGCTAAGAATGGAGGAATTGAAAAGCAAGAATGGTCAATTACGGTGTTATGGAAAGAAAGAGTAGGAAAAGAAAAATTGTTGGTTGATAGCGGATCAGCATAAAGCGAATGAAGAAGCATGTGTTGCAGGTAATGTTGCATGGATTGCTCTTGTATGTTCCTTGGATAAAGTAGAATCTTGGTTTATAGATTCTGTTGCCTCTTTTCATGCAGCCCCAAATAGAGTATTTTTCCATGTTAAGGTCCATGGAGAATTTGGAAAGATTTATTTAGGGGTTGGTGAGCCTTGTCAATGTATTGGCAAAGGGGAAGTGCAACTGAAATTGCAGACGGCCAACACATGGGTGTTGAAGGAGGTCATGCAGGTCCCAATTCTGAAGATGAGGCTAATTTCTTCAGAAAAGTTGGGTGATGAGAGATGCACAGGAACTCTCACAATAGATGCACTTGAATTAGTTGGTGGTAAGAAATCAGGTACTCTTTATCTACTTGCTTGTATTATTGATTCTTCTTCTATTGTGAAGACGTGGCTTTGTAGGCTTGGTCACATGAGCAAGAAGGAGACGCATGTTCTTAAGAGGAAGTCAGATGTGTTTGACAGACTTAAGAACTGGAAAGCCTTGGTGTTCTTGGAGGAGATGATGGATAGAGATAAGTGGATGGGACTGGATATCTCTGAGTAGGGCAGTTTGGATAGGGTTTTGATCCAAAGAGAGCTCGCAGGTAAAAAGTCATCACTCACAGGAAAACACAGTTACTGACGTTGGTCAAGAGGAACCAACGTCGATCAGACAGGTACCGATGTTGATCATGTGTAGACAGGCAAAGTTGGTAATGTCAGGCGAGTGGACACCGACGTCAGTCGAGTAGACACCGGTGTCGGTCAGAGAATTGATGTCGGCAGTCAGGTCAGTCATAGGGAACTGACGTTGGTCGGGTGCAGACTGGGAGGTGACCAACATCGGTCACTGACAGAACAAATTTTGGGTAGACAATAAGCTTTCAAGGAGTCTCAAACGCCCATGTGGAGGATTGAAAGTCTAAGTAAGCCTCAAATTCATTATTCCCCTTCTTTACACTACTTGTTGCTCACTGATGGTCAAGAACCAAGAAGTTTTAAAGAAGCAGAGCAGGTAAGATCCAGGAAATAGTGGGAGCATGGCATGAATTCTTTGGAAGAGAACCAAATGGTAGATTTGGTAGAGTTTCCAGCTAGGTTAAAGAAGAGAGAGAATGGACACGTGAGACGAAAGGCCAGGTCATATGGTCTTGAGCAAGCTGCAGGACAATGGTACAGGTTTGACAAGTGGATGACAAAGCATGGCTTTAGTCAATGTCATTGTAACCATTGTGGTTACCTTACCAGGTTAGATGATGGTCGTGACATTATCCTGTTACTGTATGTGGATGATATGCTTATTGTAGGTTCAGACATGTAGGGTTTTTCTAAGCTAAAGGTAAGGTTAGTTCAAAGGTTTGCCATGAAGAATTTGGGAGCAGCAAAATTCTTTGGCATGAGTAATCCTAGAGACAGGGAAGATCACAAGTTGATGTTGTCACAGGATGATTGTGTGAAGGTAGTGCAGGATGCAGAATGACAAGCGCACCTATGGATGAACAGTTCACAAAACAGGGTCCCCAATCACATGATGAGGTTGAGTACATGTGTACTCCCTGATATTGCCCCAGTAGTGGGAGTTGTTAGCAGGTTTGTGGCCAATCTGAAAAGGAAGCACTGGAAAATGATTCAATGGATTCTCAGGTATCTGAGAGGGACCAGCAGTAGGTCGACATGCTATGCAGGGTTAGGCACTTCTCTACATGGGTTTGTAGATGCGGATATGGCAGGTTACTTAAATGATAGGTGTTGCACCATAGGATGTGTGGTGGTTGGTCTTTAGGATTGATCTTGAAGAGGGATACAAGCCAAGAAACAGATTAGATGATGTACAAGTACAGGTACAGGTGCAGCTGTTTATCTCCAAATGGGAGATTGTTAGGTTGTGGAGCTAAAAGCTTCATTGATGCAAACATGGAGGAGGTTGTTGAGAGGTTGCTGAGTTGCAGAGCAACCGACATCGGTCTGATCAACCGACGTCGGTCATATCTAGTGAGCAAAGCAACTGACATCAGTCAGGTATCGGTCGACATCAGTCATCTCTAGCCAGACAGGGACCGACGTTGGTTGCCTGTGCAGTTCTATAACTGTTAGTTCATGAATAGTTTGTTAACGAACCGGTTGTTTGCATGTTAAAGGCTAATTTTAGTCTTGGAGCTGTGGATCTAATTATTGTAATTGGATGTCTAATTATTGTTTGCATGAGATCTATATAATAGACTCATGGGCTATATTGTAAAGTGTGAGGGATCAAAGCAGGGATTCCTTGGGTGCTAGATAGAGAGAGTAAGCTTGGCTCCTCATAGTGCCATAGTGCCAAGTGTGTATGATCAGGTAGATCTGCAGGAGAGCAAGATCTGGTAGAAGATCCACAGGGGTGCTGGTATGGAGAATCATAAGGACTTAGTGAGGTAAGGACAAGGGTTCTTCTGAGTAAGTAAGGTCAGTTGATCAGTAGGTGTGTGTGTGTGTGTGTGTGTGCGAGGTCTAGGTTTGCAGGTGTGCAGAACTAGGTTAATCTATAGGTGGTAGCAGGATCAAGGTGATCAACAACATAATAGGTAGCAAGATCAGGTGAGATCTACTTGGAGTATGTGGTGTACTTGGACCTTGAGTACGTGGAGTACTCGATTGGATTGGTAGTGATTGTCACTTACTGGTGGTATTGGCAGTAGTGATACTGACTAGTTGGAGGTGAACAACAACTCTGTGTTTGAGTTGATTGTTGGGACCGTAATTGAGAGAGTGAGCTCTTGAAGAGATTTACTATTTATGCCCTAGAGGTGTGGGAGCCCTAGAAGTGTGTAAGGAAGAAGACTATGGCATCTTCTTTGTTGTATTTCCTTTTGAAAGAGTATTAATACAATTGGGTATTGTCTCTCATATTCTGTGTTGTTTCTAGTTTCTAGTTACTTATTACTTCTGGTTAATTCCGCATTTAGTTGCTTGTATATGGTAATCAATTGTGCTTCCTAGATCCTATCAAGTGGTATCATAGCTGTTTGTGGTTCTAGATTCTTGACACAATTCTGACGTGTACATGTTGAACTAGGTATAAGGAGATTATGTGATACATCTGCTAGGAATGGTTTTCACCATGAAATGCCAACTAACTTAGTATTTTACAATTGAATATTTGAACTAGCTCATCATTGGATTGGACCATCAAGTGACCCACATAGATTAGATAGTGAATGCATTGAAGGGAGCTATTGTAACTTAGTGAGTAGTTCATAAAACAAATTAGTTACAATGGGATGAGGCTTATGAGTTATTGCACACTCAATTCCAAATACCACTTATTGTCAAGGAACAATATGATAGGACCTAGGTTCCCCAAAGCTCTGACACAACTTGTCAGAATTAAGAGCACACATGATTACCATTGTATAAGCAACTTAAGATGCAGAAATAACTAGAAGTACAAGTAACTATCAATGAGAAATAGCATAGAATATGAGAGGCAACACACAATTGTATTCAACTCATTACAGAAAGAAATTACAATAAAGAGATCACACTCTTCTTCCACCTCTGTGAGGCATCCCACTCCTCAAGGGCTCCCAGTAATCTTCCCTCAAGAGTAATCTTCTCTCAATACAGGGCACAACACATAGCTAACACAAGCTGTTGTTCACCTCATTATACTATCAGTACAACCAAGTACGAATCGGTACTCCAAGTAGATCTCACCATGATCTTGCTCCTTGATGTATTGTTGTCACCTTGGATCTTGCTCCCCCACCGATCTCTTTTTGACCCTCGCATATACACACCCCTACTGACCAACTTGATCTTACTTATCACATGTAGATCTCCACCATGATCTTGCAACACCCTGCAGACCAAACCTGATCTTACATACATGAAGAATCCTACTTGATTCTATCATGGGAAGAACTCTCCTAGTTCTACACCTTACAATATAGCCCCATGGGTCTATTATATAGATCCCATGCATACGCTAATTTAGACAAGTGGCTCAAGACTTGAAGTAGTCTTTAACATGCAAACAACCCGTTCAACTAACTGATTGTTTGTCAACAACCAGTTCTGGAACCGCATAGGCCACACCGACATCGGGCAGGGGTCGACAGAAAGCAATTGACATAAATACCACTTATTGTAAAGGAACAATAGCCCTTTTATAGGAGGGATAGTGCCTATAAATGCATGTTTATAAGTGTGTAGATGTTTGGTCTATGTAGGGTGTGTAGACAACCAATTCTTAACACCATTGTGTTGAAATTTTCAATCTTACTCAAAATTTGTGAAAATGTACAAATTGGGCCAAAATCACTTAAACGTGCTAAATGGTTCAAGCTTGTCATAGACAAGTTCCAATGTAGGCTAATGTATCCCTAAATGGGCAATGCATTTTATGTGATTATTAACTTTTCTCAAGTCATTTTGAGTCAAAATGATGAAAATGCCTTAAACCACTAAATTTTTTTAATTCAGAGGCACACGACACAAGCATGTGTTATTTTATGTTATCAATGTCCTAAATGGGGTATTGGTCTATATGTAATTGACACCTTATTATAATTATATTCCAATCAATTATGACCCAGTAATATGACATTCTGACCAGTTTGATTAATAGTGTGCAACCAATTTCTAAAGAATTGCATAAAATTTGATTAATCTTTCTTAGGAAAATTAATCTAAATCAAGGGCTTAAGTGGGAAATCCATGGAAGTTATTGAATATATTTTAATTAGAAATTGATTTCAAATATTTGAATCACTAGGTGACATAATTTGTGGGTGGCATCCATAAGCCATAAATGCAACAAATATCAGGTTTAAGGCCTCCCGTGCCTCTTTAATGCCCCTTATTTCCAAAAATTTATGAGGGTATTTATGGATTAATTATCCAAAATTAAATTAATTCATGGCCACACATCTTGATCTCAAGATGGACGGTCATGGTTGATTCTGATCAAATTCAATATTCTATAAATAGGAGGGCCAAGACCACCATTTTTAAGCTTCATTTTTGTAAATTTATTATGCAAAATTATCTCCACAACCTTTCTTTGTGTAGCATTATCATGATTAATTTGAAATAGGATAGCTTCAAGATAGGAATAACATTGATTCAAATATCATGATCCTAGTTTCATTGGTGCACTTGATATGAGGGAGGAGCATTACCATTCATCATTGACAAAGACTTGAGCACCAAATCAAGGGAAAAATCATGTTTTGAGCCGCATTTGGATGATGGGATGTTCTTGGGAAGGTTTGAGGCATATGCTTTATTTTAATAGCTCTTAATTGTCATTTTCAAAACCCCACTGAAGGAGTTGGCTTAGCTAGCTATGTTCTTATTCATTTTCTTGAGTTTTCTTGACTAACGCTTGATCTAACTCACTTTGGATTCCATTTCTACATCTTAGCACACCCAATGAGACCATGCATCCCATACAAACAAGGAGAACACTTTGGAATTCTTATATTGTCTAAAAAGTTCTTAAAAATATCTAAAAATCAAGTTTTAGCATTATTTTTCCCATGTTTTTGTGCTTTTGTTGACACATAATTTACACAGTGACTAGTATTGGTTCTCTATAATTGGCATCGATCCTGTCTAATCAGCATTGATTCTTGTGCAAGGTAGAACATGACAGAAAAATTGGTTTTTTTAGCTTTCTTGAAAATTTCAAGTTGTTATTTTGATTTTTAGGTCTCTATATGAACAATTTATTATAGGATCTAGAGGTTTTTTTGGATATTTTATATTAACTTGGGCTAACAAATCTTTTTTTGACAAAACATTTTTTGCCTAAGGGTTCATAGGTGATCGACATAGATTTTTATTGATTTACATTGGTTTTATTATAAGTATCATCAGTTTTATTATAACTATCATCAGTTTTATTATAATTGACATCGGTCACTATTGACCGACATAGGTCTCTGTGTAAAAAAATAGAGAAACCTGAGAGCAAGTTTTCAAATCTTGCTTGTTTCATTAATAATTGTGCTTCAAAGCAGAAGGAAACCCTCTAAAAATCACGGGCCACACACTCAAAAAGTGCCAAATTTTAACATGTTTAACTCTTGAAAACTTCTATTTTGTGCTTAAAAGGAATCTAGATGGTTTGTTAATTATTTTGTGAGAGTTTTACAAATTTGTAACTAAGGCCAAGGGGCCAAAAATTTTGCAAACACTTCCATTTGGTGCATTAAAGTAAATAATTATTTATTTTATGCTAGATCATTTTATACTTGTAAGTTTTTCATAGATGAAAGATGCGTGTATACTCTCCCCCATCCCCTTTAGGGAAATCAAGTGACTAAAAACACTCTTTCCTTTCAAATTATGCCTTGTCCAAGGTGTGAAAAGAATGTTGTTAAGGCTCTACCCAAAACCCATATGGTTTGGGTGATCTAGAGATAACCTCTAAAGTCTTTTTACTTGGTCATTTATTTTATGCAATTTGGCTTGTGAGCAGGAGTTCATAACCTGCTCATAGGTTCTTTAGGGAAGCTTTGACCTAGGGCTTCATCTGTCAGCATTGTTTCAACCCTACTCCATGGTGGAGTATATAAATCAGGGCACATATATTACAATTGCTAGGGGGTTGAGTGGCTAACCTCTCTAATCATAACAAAGACCTGAGTCAGGTCTGGTTAACCAGTGGATTCTACTACTAAGTACATGAATGAAATCGCTATGTAAAGAAATAAACCATTGCATAGTAAGTTAATCCATATGAACTCAATTGACATGAGGCATCTCTAGTGTTAATCACACTTGAGACCATTTAGATGATCAAAATTTTAATTTTAGAATAACCCCACTTGTTGCAGACATTTATTGATGTAGAGTGAGTAGCGTGAAGCTCTATGTCACTGCACAATATCTTGGGAGAAGGGGGGTGTAAAAACCCTACTACTTCATGCACTTTTATTTTTGGATTAACACTTAATATCCTCCCAAGAGCACGTATATAGATAGAATTGAGTGATACAAAGCAACCTTGTCTATTTAGGGCTTTGGACATTATACTTAGTTGGATTTGTCTTTTCCTTTACTTGCTTGGTTTTGATTGAGTCTAAAAATTATTTGTAAACCAAAACATTATTTGGTTTTAGTTTTATACTTAGGAATTCTCATGTGTTTTCACATCTTGAGTTTCTTAGTTCGCATTGTTACTTTCCTCATCAGAAAGATTCTCTTATAAATTTTTAGTAGCAACTCATTGAAGTTGTCCCTAGATTTTAAGGTATTGGCGTATCTTTAAACCTATGTTTGGTGTGCTAGTTTACACTTTAGGTTTAAAATTTATCATACCCTCTTCTAATTTGATGATTTCAACCCACCAAAGTTGAGTAATTTCATGAATAGTTCTTCTAATTGTGTGATATTATGCCACCTTCTCTTTATTATAGTCTCTATTTACCTTGTCACTTGTTTAGATAAAATCAAAACACACCTTGTTAATGCTTGCAAACATTTTCCAAATCTTGATAAACATAGAGAACAAACTCATAGACATGATGCAAAGGTATACTCGTAGTGGGGTCTCTTATGACCCTAACTATGAATAAGATCACTTTTATGATGGACAAGACAATTTCATGGTATTTGAGGATATTCCCACAACTTTAGGATCTAAGAAAGACTATTTTAAACATCAAACCCTAGAGGAAAAAGATGAAGTAATCCTAAGGTTGATTAAATTAGGTGCTAGATTGCCATCAAACTTTATTATGGAACAATTACATACCTTGGTTAGGATAGAAGAGCAACAACAAGAAAAATCCCTCATGCACATTGTAAAAATAAACATTGCATCCTCTAACAAAGGAAAAGAAGTGCTCATAGATTCAACACCTAATGATCAAGATCTTGTTACCAAGATCAAAAAGATAAGTCAATGATATGTAGACCAACTTATCATAGACTTGAATGACTCTTTAATTGCCACTTCTATACACAAAGATGCTTCCAAGGAGCAAAGGAATGTGGTAGAACCAACACAACACACTTTAATTGATAACACACCTATGATGGATCATGACATCTCAATTAAATGACCTAAGCCTCAATAGGTTCTATGATATTGTTCGCTAGACATTGAGCATATATTTTTCAATCATCAAGAATCTCTTGTTCCTTTACAAAATTAAGGACCAAAACACTCAGTGCGTATTGAAGAGATTCTTTAAAACAATTTAGTAAGTTATTCTCAAGCAATGTGTACTTTGGTTAATAGACCACGAAATCCCAAAAATCAACAAAAAAATTATAATTCAAGGTGGATGACTTCAGGGAATGTTTACCAACCCAAGAATCAACAACTCACTTACTAGACTCAAGGAGTGAATCAAAATAATGTTATGGATTGTAGGGTGTATATCCATAATAAATCTATGCAATAAGGGCACATACCATCCCAAAAAAATTATATTCCACCCAATAATGCACCAAATATGAAATAGTGGAATTCAATGAGAAAAATTGTGTCACACTTAGAGACAAGAAACAAAATAAACAAGTACAAATTTGACAAGATATGTCCATATCCATTCGATTTGAGTATTTTTCAAGTCCCCTTTTTTCCTCATTTTCAGGCACCCAAATTTGACAAATATAAATGGAAGGGTGACCCTCATGAACACATTCAGGCATTTTTGGTATTATGCCAAGAGGTAGCTTACAACAACATTTATTTACTTTGCTTGTTTCCATGAAGTTTAGCAGGACAAGATTCAGACTGGCTTCTTAAGTCACCCAAGGGATCAGTGGTAGATTGGAATGATCTATCTAAAAAATTTATCAACCACTTTTCTTACAATATTAAACATGACTTGATTGTCTTTGACTTGTGTAAATCCAAATAGTGATATGGAGAAAGCTTCACAACATATCTACAGTGGTGGAGAGTATTAGCTGAATGATTTCAACAAAATTTACCAAAAAAATAGTTAGCCAACATTTTTGTATGAAATCTATACCTTGAGGTGGCACAACATATACAACTTGATTACACCAACCCATTTGAAGAAATTATAGACAAGGGTGTGTAAATTGAGAAGGTGCTTATCACCAAAGGCTTTATCAATATTTATTCACAGGGTCAAATGTCAAATCATACCCAATCTTATAGTCAAATTGTTACAATAGAAAAACCCAAGAGGTTCAATAAGAATAAGAACATGCTCAAAAATGGAGCAACTAAAGTAAGACATGTATAAATGGTGCAGGTTCTGCTAGCTCCAAATGTACAATTAGCTCCACCTAATTTTTTGAGCACATTACAAAGAGTCCCTCCATGAAGGGTATTCAATAATAAATTCAGAGTCTTCATCAAATTAGGAGAGCTTGTTGGGGTTGTATTCCAAAAGCTCATAGTAGATAATTTGATTATATGGCCTATACCAAGGCCATTTCCTAAAGATCAACCTAAGCTTGACTATATTAGGCAAATGAATTTTGTAACTTCCATCATGTTATTAGCCTCGGTGTTTATCATTGTGTTCAATTATGACATCTCATTAAAGACTTGATTGAAAGTGGTGACGCTGAGATCAAACTTTCTCCACATGACACTAATTATAATATGGAAATCTACAAAGATCTATTCCCTCAACATAATCAAAACCAAGGACAAAATTAGTGACAGAATCAAAACCAAGGTCAAAATCATAACCAACATGATCATAATTAGGATCATAATACCCATTCTAATAACCTAGGTTACAACAACATGCCTTATGACTATAACAATAATATGGGGCATATTTATACAAACCACATTACCATTGTCACTGTCAAAATTTGTGAGTCATCCCATGTTTCTTGAAGTATTGGACCCATTATTATAGCATCAACACCCTTTCTCTCAAGAAATGTCATTTTGAGTTTAGGAAATTTTATTGTACCTAAATTTGTGTAGGTTACCATTTATGGACCCCATCTTTCCTCTAATTATAATGGCTCTTAGATGACTCAAAATTGCTCCAATGCAAATAGATGCTCGTGAGTCACCCTCCAAATCCCTTTGCCTTTGTATTCTAATTATAATGGCTCATTTCCACCTCTAGATTTCACAATCGTAACTAGATGCTCATGAGTTACTCTTCAAAGCCCTTTTCCCTCTTATACCACTAAACCCAACATGAACATTGTGCCTTCTAATCCAAATTTGAACACTATTCTAGTCAAGACTAAATTGTCCCATCCTACTATTGAAAATCCCTATAGTCTATCAGACTAACAAAGTAAAACCCTTGCACAAATTTCTATTTTAGATATGTTGTGTATGTCTAAATTCCATATAACTATTTTGAATGACCTACTTCAACAATCTACTGTTCCTCGAGACATTAGCCCTGAACAATTCCAAACACTTGTAGGGCATTTGTCTTCATTTTGATAGGTCACATTTGATCAAAAGGACATGTCCACTCTTGGTCTTAGCCATAATAACCCCTTGTTTATTGAGATCATCATTAAGAACCATAAAATCAAGTGGGTTGTTATAGATAATGGTTTAGGACTAAACATAGTGTCCCTCAAACTGGTACAAATATTGGATTACACTACGAAGGACATTTAGATAGAGATAATCACCATAAAGGCTTATGATAATGTTGAGAGGGAATCTTTCGGTACTATTTATTTTCTAATCATTGTTGGGTCTATGTCCCATCACACTTTATTACATATTATGGATATTGAGTTGCCTTATAACATACTTCTTAGTCATCCTTGGATCTATGAAGTACAGGCTATTCCATCCACTTTGTATCAGTGCCTTAAGTTTCCCAAGGATGGGATCAAGGTCACCATTCCTACCTATCTACAACCTTATTAGTATTACAAACATCTAGAGGTTAAATATCATAATTATAATTATTGTCCTAGTTCTGAATTTGTTGCAAAGAAGAACAAGGAAATAGTTTTCCATCCCCCAAAATCCAATTATATCAACCCTAGTGACCTTGCTTCCACTTCGACTGATCCATTTCTCATAACTCTTATAAAACAGGTTGTTATAGAAGATGTGGAAATTTCCATGTACCGTCTTAAGAATGCCTTCTATATTGCTAAGTTGCCCAAGTCTCCTAAATCATTTGGTAAACCCAAACCTTATAAAGCCCTAATAGACCCAACATGATTTGGTAAAAGAAGAAAGAAACATAGAAATCACCCATGGTATTTGTACCTGCTACTTCACCAAAATAGGATCGAGAGGCTTTCACTAAAAGAGACTGGTTATATTTTGATGACATTGTTGATTATTTTTAGAATCCAAAATATCCCATCCCTAGTCAAATTATGGGTAATATTGATTATATAGGAAAAGGCCTTGGCCCATGAGCGCAAGGAATCCTAGAACCTTTATCAGCTGGTAAACCTAACTTGAATTAAGGTCTCAGAGTTATACCACTTGATGGTGACCTCATGACTTTTGATAGTGATTCTTCTAAATCGACCAGTGATGAAACTCGTAGAAGTGACGTAGTATCACATTATAGCCTTTTCAATGAGCTTGATGACACATACTTATTTGATTCAAATGTTATTATAAACATAATATTTCCATTGTTCCCTTTGCCTTTACCATCCCAAACTCATAGATTGGGACTAGTAAAATTTGGTCATACACCTTGATGAATTTTAGAGTGAAGAATCTATTGCAGAGTATATGGGCCTCAGAGATGGATTACTAATTAGTGATCATAAACAAGAATTTTATTTTTCATTGGATCCTTTTGTGTACTTTGGAGAGCAGGCAAATGTTTTTGGTCATGAAAAAGATAAAACATCAAGATCCTCAGGTGAAAACCTCATTAAGCTACTTGTTGATCAGGGAAATAGTAAAGAAAAAGATAAGCCCTTAAGTGAAAACCTATTTTAGGAACTCTTGGATGGGAAAGTTTACTTTTCCCTAAAGGATTCATAAGGTCCATTAAGTCCTAACTTTATACCCAGTACTATCATCACGTTAGAACAAAAATGAGTCTTTGAGCATCTTATTTGCTAGTTGGCAATTACCTAAATTGGTAGATTCAAATTCATCAAATTATGCAAAGATTTGGGAGGAATAACAAGAAATTGGAATATAAGAGGAATATCATGATCACACATTGCCTACTATTCTAGAAGATGGTTGTACACTTTTTGTAGAGAACATTCTTGAAGTGAAATTGGGAACATCTGATGATCCCAAAATTATTTACCTTGGAGATTCTCTCATTTATGAAGAGCAAGATCACATTATGTCCATTTTGAAGGATTTTATTGATATTTTTGTGTGGGCATACTTCAACATGCCATGCTTAGACCCTGACTTGGTTTTACATCGACTCATTGCTCATCCAGATGCCAAGCTAGTCAAACAAAAATTGAGGAAGATGCATCCACGCATCACTCTTTTGGTCAAAATATAATTAGAGAAATTATTAGAAGTAAGATTCATTAGACCACTAGACTATTTCAAATGGATATCAAACATAGTTCCAGTCAATAAAAATTCATAGGGTATACATCTTTGTACTAATTTTAGAGACATTAACAAAGCATGCGCCAAAGATGATTTTCCTTTATCCAACATTGACATGATTGTCGATTATACTATTGGGTATGAGATGTCCCTCATGGATGGATTTTTTGGATACGATCAAATCAAGATAGCTAAAGAAGACTAGCACAAAATTTTATTCACCACATTGTGGGGAACATTCTATTATCAATTCATGCTATTTAGATTTAATAATGTTAGAGCCACTTATCAGTGTGCCATGACTCTTATCTTCCATGACATGATGCATGATATTGTTGAGGACTATGTTGATGATTTCCTAGCTAAATGAAGAACACGTGTTGGACATCTTGATGTTCTACAAAGAATCTTTGAGAGACTTCATGAGTACAAGGTCTCTAAATCCTAAGAAGTGTGTCTTTGGAGTCACTTCATGAAAATATTTAGGGTTTATTGTATCATAAAGAGGGATCAAATTAGACCCTGTTAAGGTTAAGGCAATTATTTAAATGTCTCTAACTTCAAATATTAAATAGCTCTAAAGCATGTAAGGAAATATACATTCTATTCATAGGTTCATTTCTCAACTAGAAGATAAGTGCCACCGATTTACACATCTCTTAAATAAAGGGGTCATATTTCAATGGGGAAATGAGTGTCGATTAGCATTTGCAAAGTTCATAACATATTTGGCCAACCCTCTAGTTTTGAGACCACCAACACTTGGACAACCATTGCTTATTTACATTTCAAAAATTGAGCATGTACTGGGGGCACTTTTGGCCCAACATGATGATCAGGGTAAGGAATGTGTAGTCTATTATTTAAGCCACACATTGGGAGCTTATGAACACAATTATACACATATTAAGAAGGCTTGTTTAACTATGGTGTTCTCTTCCAAAAATGTATGACACTATAGGCTAAATAATAAAACTATTGTTATTATTAAAGTGGATCCTCTCAAATTTTTATTATCCAAAACAACTCTCATAGGATGCATGGCCAAATGGGTCATGCTCTTGAATGAGTTTAATGTTGAGTATCAAAATCAAAAAGCTATCAAGGGTTAGGTTATTACTGATCAACTTGCAGAATCCCTTATTATAGACACTCAACCACTCAGATTTGACTTTCTAGATGATTCTATTATGACATTAAAAGAAGTACAACATGAACCTGAATAATGGAAGATATATTTTGATGGTTCCTTTACTTCTCATGGATATAAAGCTAGAATTTTTAATTACACCACAAGGGGATTTGATTCCCAAAGCATTTCATATCAATTTTTATTGTACCAATAATATGGTTGAGTATGAGGTACTTATTGCAAGACTTCATCTTACATTGTAGTGGGATATTAGGAACTTAATGGTCTATGGGGATTCCCAATTGATTATCAATCAAACCATAGATCTGTATCAAACTAGAGATGATAAGTTTGTTCCTTACAAGCATATTATGGATAATCTCAAAACTCATTTTAAATCTCTACAGTTTGGACAAGTACCATGGGCCAACAACAAATCTACTGATGCAATGTCAACAATTGGGTCCATGATATAGATTGATAGTAGTGCTAAAGAGTATCAATTTCTCATTGAAAATATTCTATAGTCTACTCATGTCTTTCCAGATTTAGAAAGGGTATGCACTATTACTGGTCCCAATCCCCCACTTGAACTGCCTTGGTTTCAAGACTTTTATAATTATTTCCATGATCATGTTTTTTTGTCTGACCTTTCTAACGATCATTAAAAACTTTTCCTTCATCACATATTCCAATATAACCTCCTTAGAAACACACTTTATCATAAAGGCTATGATGGAATGCTAATTTATTATGTATCTTCAAGAGAATCCAAGCTAGCACTTAAGGAGGTTCATGAAGGAATGTGTGGGACCCACACTAATAGTGTAGTATTAGTTAAAAACCTCCTTAGAATAGGTTACTGTTGGCCCAAAATGGAGACAGATGCTTGTAATTATGTAAGGAAGTGTGTTCCTTGTGAATAACATGGAAATTTAATACACACACCTTCCTTGCCACTACAGTCAATCACTACACCATGGCCATTTTTTACATAGGGTCTTTATCTCATCAAAAAATAAACCCAACACCTTTAGATGGACATAAACATATTCTTATTTCTATCGAGTATTTCACTAAGTGGATTGAGGTCATTCTTCTCGCTTATGTCACTAGTAGGTAGATTGTCAAGTTTATACATTACCATATCATTTGTCGATATGTCATCATAGCTCGCATTATATTTAATAATGGTAGATCCTTTGTAAATAGAGATGTTAGAGAAATTTGTGTAAAATTTAAAATCAATCACAATAATCCACACCATATAACCTGCTAGGCAATGGACAAGCTGAGGCATCAAACAAGACCATTATTGCCATACTTAAGAAGATTGTCAATGACGCTAGCCATAATTGGTACTTGTAAAATTTTCTTTCCCTTTGGGCTTATCACACTAGTCATTGAACCCCCACAGAAGCCATTCCATACTCCCTTATTTATGACACAAAATCTATTATCCTGATTGAGATCGAGCTACCTTCATTGTGAGTATCTTTGGAGAATATTGAAGATGACAAAGATAATAGAATTTTCAGGCTACAAGAACTAGAACTCCTTAATGGTAAGTGTTTGGTTGCCCTAAAAAACTTACAATCCTATCATAACAAATTGTGGACAAGCTACAACAAGTGCATTCTCCCTTGAGAGTTTGAGATTGGTGATTTGGTCTTAAAAGAGAACCAGAAGAACACAAATGTTGAACACAATGAAAAGGGTAAGCTTTAACCTAATTATCTTGGACCATATGTTATCATAGAAAATTATGGATTGGGGGCATACAGACTGGCTATTCCATGTGGTGAAGAACTTCCAGAGCCCATGAACATTGTGCATCTCAAACAGTTCTATGCTTGACAACCATTTGAACCATTGTCTATAAGACCCTTTACTTGGGGGAAACTTGTGCTAAAGTTATTTTATCCTACCATTATACCTTAGACTATCCTATCTTGGACCATATTCATTTGGACCTACCCTAGACCATTCTTACATGAACCATATTCTTTTATGACTCTAGACAGTTGAAGCTTTAGACCGTTGTCACTCTAGATAGTTTATATTCCACTTTTTCTCATTTTATCCCACCTTAGACCATCCTCTTTTGGGACCCTATTTATTCTGGACCATTCTATTTAGAAACACATTCTTTTCACACCGTGGGTCATTTTAACTTGGACATATTTAATCCCTTAACCAATTATGATCCTGATTATGAATCATAGGCATTATGAACACACTCAATGCCAGTTGTACAAAGCAATTCAACTTCAATAGTATTTTACAGCTTCCTTTTGTAGAGAAGTAAACACATATATATCAGCTCATGGTTTTTGCCTGTTGAATGGTTCTTTAGATTTTATCTAGAACTACATATTGTTCTATTGTTATTTTGCTACTGTTTGGTAGGAATTGTTGCCTTGGTAAGATCTCACTCTTACTGATTTGTGAGCATGGGCCAATATAGCCAGCTTTATCTATTATTGGAACTTCTACTCTTAAACATGCATCTCCTTGATTAGTTGGTTCCCTAATCCATTATTTATATTCATAGTTCTCATTGTAGCTAGTTTAGCTATTGTTTGAACTCTTACCTATGGATGTGCATCTCTTCAGTTAGTCGTTCCCTAGACCTTTTATTCATATTCCATTTCTATTACATATCCTAAAAACATAAAAACATTAAAAAATGATTGATAAAATAAACAAAAACATTGTTTTACACTTTTGTTTGTTCTGATCTCCATGTTCATTTTATTTTGTAAGCACTGATTTGAATGCTCTCACCATTTTGTGGGCCCATTTTCCTTATTTCCTCTACAACATCAATCATGTTTTCTTATCATCACTTTTATTCTATTATATTTCCTAGGAGAACTACATTTTGCCTAAGGTTCATGTTAGATCTTACGCCCATGGAACTATGTAGGTAACATCTACTTGTCTTGTACATCTAGAGTCAGCATGACCACCCCCTTCCTTCTCTTTTTTTCCACCCATTTTCTTCTATGTTGTTTTCCTATCACTTAGTGGCAACTTTGTGTCTTTTGTTCTTGTTACCCAGTTGTCGAAAGTAACACCTCTATTACATGTGCATGAATAATTATCTTTTGCTCATACTAATGTTATGACTAACTCTTGTTTGTTTGTGTGTGTTTGTTTGTTTTTAATTGTTGTTTTGATTGCTTTCTTGTCTCCCTATTTATTTTGTTTTGTTCTTTGTTTCATTTTTATTCCTTTGTTGTTTATTATTGTTTCTTCTTGGTCTTTTGTGTTGTTATTTGTTTGGTTTTTTAAGGAACTTCTTGTTAGTACACATGGAACTCGATTATTTATATCTTGCTTTCACATTATTTATTAATTTGTTCTTGCTTTGTTTTTGTACATTTTTATTCCTAGTTAAATCTTGATTGTCCATATCTTGATTTTAAGTTAGGTTACATCTATGTCTTATATTTATTTGTTTTCATTTTTGTATTTATTTAAATGTAAATAGTTGTAACTCTAGTATTGGTATTTCTTATCATTATCCTTAATTATAAGTATTCACATTTGAACTGGCTCATCGTAATTAAAATAGAATGTCATTATATGCCATTCATACTTATAATGCTTAATTTGTTTTTCTATAGTAAGTACCAAGTGTTTTGAATCCAAGTCTCAATCAATGTATCTCCGAAGATTAGCTCTCAATACACTAATGAAAGTAAACACCAATGGCTTATGTACCAGACTCTATGCAAGACATGCATATCTTGGTATACATTATGAGTCTAATCGAATAGTAGTCCATTTTTATTCTATTCTTTATTCCTCATTCCATTTTCTCCCACTTCATGGTGAACTACATTAGCTTGAGGTCCATTTGGACTTTGTAGATAGTGTTTGGATACATGACATATCTCAGGTCAACTTGGCCACCCTATTTCTTCTATTCATCTCTTTCATCACTTTGTGCATCCTGGTATGCTTGATTTTTTGTGGCTATTTCAACCATTTGACCATCACATCTATGTTTATTCTTGCTCATATTTAATCTATGCTAAGTTAGATCCTTGAGTTATGATTGATAATTTGCCCTATTAGGGCACACCATTAATTAACACCAAATCAAATCAACCCTATTGGGGTAAAATTAATTATCAGTGATCAAAATATGCCCTGATGGGGTAAAATTGATTTATCAACTGATCAAATTTGCTTCAATGGGGCACATTATTATTTAGTTTATATGGAGCAAGGCTCTCTTATTTCTTCTAATTCCAAGCTCTATGGATTTTTGCCCTCATTTTGGCAATATTCAAAGTGTGCAACTTGTGTCAGGATTGATCAGTTCCTCAGCATGCAGCTTGCACCCTATTTTAGGTGTGTTCAAAGTGTGTCACTTATATTTTTGGATTGTATTCTTCCCATTTCCCTCCATCCTTGGGGCTCATTATATTTTAATTATTGAAAATCAATGTGTGTAAGCATTGGCTCATATAAATATATTCTCATCCATTGGTTAATTTCACCTCTTTCTATCTCTTTTCGAGAGTCCATCATTCTCTTTCATCCTTGTATGCCCTCTCGAGGGGGCATCATGGGCCATTTCCATCTAGTTCTTCTTGACAACTCTTTTCTTTGAAAATATTTTGCTTCATATGAATGTATCACCATGCCTTCTTAAATAGGAGGAAAATGTAGACATCTAATTGCTAACACCATTATGTTAAAATTATCAATCTTACTCAAAATTTGTGAAAATACATAAATTGGGCCAAAATCACTTAAACAAACTAAACGATTCAATCTTATCATATACAAGTTTCAATTTAGGCTAATGTATACCTAAATGAGGCAATGCATTTTATGTGATTATTAACTTTTCTCAAATCATTTCTAGTCAAAATGATGAAAATGCAATTTGATGTACTAAACCACTAAATTCTTCTAATTTAGAGTCACATGACATGTGCATGTGTTATTTTCTGTTGACAATGTCCTAAATGAGAAATTGGTCCATACACAATTGACACCTTCTAATTATACTCTAGTCAAATAATGACCCAGTAATATGACATTCTGACCAGTTTAATTAATAGTGTGCAACCAATTTCTAAAGAATTGCATAAAATTTGATTAATCTCACTTAAGAAAATTAATCCAAATCAAGGGCTTAAGTGGAAAATCCATGGAGGTTATTAGATATCTTTTAATTGGAAATTGATTTCAAATATCTACATCATCAAGTGACATCATTTTTAGGGTGGCATTCATAAGCCATAAATGCAACAAATATCATGTTCAAGGCCTCCATTAACTATTTAATGCCCCTTCTTACCAAATATTTATGAGGGATTTATGGATTAATTAACCAAAATTTAATTAATTTATGGCCACACATATTGATCTCAAGATAGATGGTTATGGTTGATTATGGTCAAATTCAAAAATCTATAAATAAGAGGGCCGAGACCACCATTTTAAAGCTTTATTTGTGTAAACTTATTGTGAAAAATTCTCTCCATAACCTTTTATTATGTTTAATTTTCAATAGGATAGCTTCAAGATAGGCACAACATTGATTCAACTATCATGAGCCTAGTTTCATTGGTGTATAAGAGATGGAGGAGCATTGCATTCATCATTGTTAAAGAATTCAACATCAAATCAAGGGAAAAATCATGTTTTGAGTCTTATTTGGATGATGTGATGCTCTTGGAAAGGTATTGTGTATGTTATTTATTTCATTAACTCTTAATTTTTATTTGTGAAACCTTGTTGAAGGAGTTCTCTTAATTAGTTATGTTCTTATGTATTTTCTTGAGTTTTCTTGACTAATGCTTGATTTAACTCACTTTGGATTCCATCTCTATAGGGTGTCAAACCTAGATACTAGGTTCACATATTTAGATATACTCTAGTAGCTCTTCTAACATCATGGTACATACATCAAGCGTGCATAAGGGAAACATAATTGGCCACATGTCCAAAAAGATTTTATCTAGACATTTTTCAGGATGATAACCTAGTGGTACACCAAGCTATAAAAAATCTAAAGATATTTTTATGTCAAACCTAAGCAGAAGATCTTAGCAGTATACTAGACTCCACTTTGTATAAAGAAACAACCAAGGATTTGATCGCAACTCTCAAAAACTATAAAGACAATAAATAGAAGGAACTATATACAAGTGAAATAAGATAGATCTACAACTTGTCGTACTCATTAATATTTAAGCTTAGAGAAGGTAATCAACTAAAAATCCACTTAGAAATATTTTCTTATATCGAGGTCATGACCAATAATGGAACCATTAAACCTACACTAAGGGATATATTATCACACAATGTCAAAGGAGAGGTTTCTAAGGCCTCTAGACAAATGTAATTTTTTTATAACCCTAACTAGGTCTTATGATTGTAATAATAGTAAGCAAGATCATCTACTAAATAAGCATGCAAGCTAATCTAGTAAATGAATATGTAAGCTAGTCTAATGCTCACCAAAGATTGTGGCCTAAATGAGGAAGATAATAAACATGTAAAGACAATTCTATTTAATATAACATATATAATCTAGCAAGGAGAAATGCAAATCAATCCATTAGTTCTAAAATATATACTTATCAATATATGAAGGCCTAGGAGTGTACTTACCTTATTTAAGTGAACCCATTGTGCCTCAATCTCTCCCTTGGCCAATGGTACTTTGCAAGAGGTTGTTGTGACTTGTAAGGATCACAAAGATATATTATATTTAGGCTAAAATACTTATCTTATGCATCCAAGACCTCCACAAGATAAGTGCTACTTCTCCAAGGCAAAACCTAAGCAATGAAACCTATTATTCATTGTATAATTAGATTTGTGAGAAGTAATGATGCAAAATTGAATGATCCTCTCTTTAGAAATGAAGTTGAGGGGTTATTTATAACAAATTATTAACCCTAAACCCTCCCAAAAATTAAGTCAACAAGTTCATCTTGATTTAATTTTTTAGGTAGGAAATAGAGTTTTTATGCCTTGAATTACATTAACTTGGGCCAATGGAGTTTTGTAACATGCACTAAATTCCAAACAAGGTCGATCTGATTGATGTAGTGAAAAAGTGGGTAAATGGGGTTTTTGATTAGGTAGGGGCTATTTTGGATTGTGAATTGCTTAGGGGAGTGTATAAGTGGGTTTTTAATGCTTAGGGGGTCATATAAGATTAGCTTGTATTGGTTTTGGTTAATAATAGAGGGGCTAACAATCCTGTGAAGCACCAAACGTTTGCCAACCCCTTTTCTAGTGCACCATTTAAGGCATGCACTTAGAGAGATTAAGATTTGACAGTTCCTACAAGAGATAAAGTATAAGTAATTGATAAAGTTTCAAAAATATTATGTGTATGCATATGCCCCACTCAAATCTCATCATGTATCACATAACTATAATATGGGATGATACTTGGATAAAATAACATAACAACACACAACACTGAGCTAATAAATTACAGTAAAAAATATAAATTGAAAGGATAATAAGGAAATAATTGAAATAACTAAAAGTATTATATACGTACCTTGACTTACCTTTTTCATTGAATGGTTTCATGTTGTATTTGTATTCTTGATTTTGGTGGGTGAATTAATTGCTTTGGACAAACCCTAATGATACAAAACTAAAGAGAAAAATTAAACAATTGCAAGGAAATCAAAATAACTAAACTTTGCATAACTAAAATAAATCACTTCAAAAATTGGTAATCTATGGTGGTAACTAATAAGTTATAACCAAAAGACCAAGGAAAATTGGATAAAAATGAGAGTAAATTGGGTAACCAAAAAGCCAAGGTTACTAAATGACCAACAAACTCAAACAAAATATACCTTAAGTAAGAAAAGTAACAAACTAGATCAAACCAAGGACTTATAAAACTAAAATAATAGGTTTAACATCGATGTAAAATAAGTAACAAACCATACTTAAACAAAGATGAAAAGAAAATTGTAGTCATCTAAAATGTCTCTTAAATGCCAAGAGTGTTACTTGAGACCACCCATCCCTAGCTTAGCCCTAGACCTACCTTAAGGCATATTTAGACACTTATCTAGATTTCATGTGGGCGTTACACATCCATATATATCTCAAAATTAGTCTCAGATCCTTACTTAGGCATCCAAGTCCCTAGTGCCTCAAGTTATACCATCAAGACATTAACACCATACTTGGACATTAGCACCACAACACTAGTGTCCCAGTTGGATGATATTGTCCTTTTCCCTCTTTTTAGCCCAAAAAAATAACTTTTCAATTCAAAAGATACCTAGTGTCAGCCTAGACCTATTTCAAACCCTGTAAAACCACCATGTTAGTATATATACATGACTTTTAGCCCTTTATTCACTAGATGGAAATCAGATGCAAATACACATAAACAAGCTTAGAATAAGTTATATACAATCAAGGTTATTAATCCATATTTTGCCTTACTTATATATATAATCATATACAACTATCCTAATCTAATAATACATAGATTTACAGTCTCAAGCATCACTCAAATTGGCATTCATACTACCTTCACTTACACTTGCACCAATACTTAGCTAGGGGAAACTACATCAGGCATGCTCCCTCCTCAGAGTATTGGTATGTAGGAAACTCTCATCATAGTGGGGTGTTGAAGATGTCCATCCTAACTAGTTAACATCACACTTTTGATACTTTTCCAATCAAATACCTTAATCGCATGGAGGTCTAAGGTTTGCATACAAAATCAGTCAAAATATGTCACAAAAAGTGAAGCAGGGCTTGTCCACACAAGAAAAAACTTGGTAGACTCAAATACAGGTGCTCTTAAAAGTACAAATCAATCCTTACACAAAAGACATTAGTGATAGAATACTACTATCCAAGGTATGGTACTATTATCCACAAGGGTTTCTGACACCTAGAACCTGTTTGTGACACTTAGAGTAGCTCCTGTACCAATATTCATCCTCTAAATCCTTCATCTCAGGTAGTTTCCAGATAAGTACTTATTTGTATTATTCATTGTTATTATTAAAAATATCAGATTAGATGGGTTCTTTCATAGATCACTGTCTAGATTTATTATAAATTTTATACCTAGATTCACTATACTCAAAACATTTAACAACCTAGGGCTTAAACTCCATAAACCATTAAAATTTAAATCATTTTGTGAACCTGACTTACTTTGATCACATTGTTTCAGACCTTAGTGTACCATTAGGATTTTCCTTCTTATTTTCATAATATACTCATTTTCTAGTTTGTAGCCTTTCATCATGATTATTATGAAGAATTCCATTTTATAATTTTTGGTACAAAGTTTTGTGGTTTGTCTTGCATGCATATTACCCATCATTTGTAAAAATATGGGCATGTATGTCACTCCTCTAATGGACCATGTTATAACTCAACTTATTTCACACATTATTCCACCCTCTCTTGAATCCCACTTCTATGAGGATCATTTTTGTATGGCTCACTTTGAGTTACCTCTAGTTACTATTCAATAATAGAGAGCTCAAAGGAATCCTTTTGTTTTGCCTCCAACTAGACTAGTTGACTACCTTCACTCACATCACACCTCTACTACTCACCCTTGACAAATAGTAGACCATATGGCTTGAGCTATTACTAGACAAAACAAGATGCCTCCTCAACCTATATAATAAAAATGCAATCCCACCATCCCTCCTCATCCCCAAAACACTAAAATGGGACCTAGGGATTAACATAGAGAATTTGATATTATGGATCAATTGAGAAATACAACAACAAATATTTTATATTTGAATTACTCAAAAAGGTAACCATTTTCAAAGATATTCTTTTCCAAACACTCAATCATACATCTTTGCCTCATGACACAGAGCCAACTTATTTTGTATCTATCATGAACACTATCAAGGACATTGAGGATGTTATATCTTTTTCCAAGGAGGATTGTCCCTCATAGTCAGTTATTGATCAGAATCTATCACTCTTCATTTAGGCACAAATCAAGACCACCACTATTAAATGAGTTCTAATTGATAGGTTTAGGACTTAACATAGTCAACCTCACATTTATACAGACTATGGGGGTTGATATAACATCCATTCATAAGACATATAATAACATTAAAGGTTTTGATGACATTCCTAGATAGGCATTGGGTTCTATTAGATTGGATTTTATGGATGGGCCAAAACCCCTACCTACACAGTTTTAGGTGATGCCTAATCATTTGCACTACAATCTATTACTTGGGAGACATTGGATACATGTTATGGAGGCCATACCCTCTACCTTGCATATATGTGTTAAGTTTTTACATTATGGATACTTATACACTTGTCTAACTGATAATCAACCATTCAAATATTGTAGAGTCACTGAGCCTACCACCTCAAGTACATCTTTAGATGGGACATCTCATGTTCTCATAGAGTCCCCACCTCACAGGATTATGATAGAGCAGATGCATACATATGAGATTGGGAAATCTATCACCACTATTAATACACCCATTCTAGACCCTCCTACAACATAGTTATCCCCACCCACAACAGATGATATAATTCTCACATCATAGTTATGATTACTTATTAATTCAAAGGAAGTATATATTTGAAACCTAATACAGATTCCTAGGCCACCATAGAGGATGATCCAATACCCATTGACATTGATGATTACTTATTTGGATTAATATTTACATTAGTTAGCCTTGGAGAGTATAGAGATCATTCTAAGGCACTCATGCCTTTTCCCACATAGGAAACACCACTAGTTCATAGTCCTATAGCTATAGGCCCATCCACTCGATTAAAATTAGAGATATATTCCATATACTCAATGCATATGATTACATCTATGGATAATAACCCTATATATTTAGGCAAGTAATTCATAGGATAGACCACATCATATTCTACAGATATTACTTGACATAGGATTGATGGCATTACCCACAATTCATCACAGATCCATCAATAGATTGTCATAGTAGGATGGTATACCTTTTTATCATTTTCATAGGCTTATAGGACATGATACAGATACATGATTAACATTACATCATAAATTGAATAAGTTCAAGGC
This sequence comes from Torreya grandis, assembly GCA_037957365.1. Lineage (NCBI taxonomy): Eukaryota > Viridiplantae > Streptophyta > Pinopsida > Cupressales > Taxaceae > Torreya > Torreya grandis. The sequence goes on along the minus strand of JARHVA010005172.1, from coordinate 830,785 downwards.
TCAAGGCACTATTACAATTACACAACCTCTACCTTCACTAGTACAAGCACCATAATTAAATCTTCATCGATGTAGATATTCATAAAATAATCCCCTAACCATTCAAGTTTTCATCCAGGACCAATACATCCCTCATGTTTATATAGATGAGGTTTTGGATCCCAAAACTTGCACATTGGCATTTTTATGACACATAGGACATCAAGAGAGTGAGTTACAACATGATATACGTTATCATTACTCCTTAGGACATATCAGACTACCAGTTTCATGTGGCCCAAAGATGGCCAACACATTACTCTTTGTCATGGTCACAAGTACTCATATACAATTTACCCTTTGCAGTACATGGTTATAGGCAATGGATGCCATAGTCGATTGCATGAATAGATGCTTGACTTTAAGTCATGAGGGACACATAGTTCACATTTTACATGATGTCTCAGATGAAAATCACAAATTTTGTACAAACACCCTATAGTCTAATGTGGTTTACCCTAGGAATGCACTGGAGGATTCTTACACAGTGGAGTAGTATGCTATTCGGATGCATAAAATCTAGACTAGCACCAAATATATGAAAGGAATATGATATCATGGAAACAATTCATTACACTAACCAAGAGAGGATAATATGCAAACTAATTTGAACTTGCTACACAATTATAAGAAAAACACATAAACTAAAAATAATAACATGCTATAACGAGTGATTTATGTGGGGAAAACCCTTTCAGGATAAAAAATCCACACTCTAAAGCATCTCAATGTATTATTAAAATCATCAAGATTACACCACACACTCATAGAGTAACCTTCACAAGAGCATCACCAGTTATACACCAAGGAGATGAACTAGTTCAGAGCTTCAGGGCCTTTGTACAACTCTCTAACTTACAAGCTTACAAAGCTTAGCTACTTCAAATAAGCTTACTAGCTTATTACAAGCTTCCCACAAGCTTCAATGCTTAGCTTTATAGATTCTTGCATTATTTTCATACATTACAAAGGAGAACACTTATTACTTATAGAAGTTACAAAGAAGATGACAAACAAGGAAACTTCATGAGCAAGGCAAGGAAATTCACCACCCTTTAGTGGCACCAGTATTCATCAATAGTAACATGTTTATACTCTTATTTTTTGGTCAAAAATGGACCCTTCACTAATGAAACATCATCCTCTACTCTCACAAGCCTCCAAAATTGTGCCCCACTCTCACATATGCTTCCAATCTAGAATAGTAACTTGTTTCCCACTATCCCATATGAATCCACATGCTTCCAAGAGACTCTCCATCAACTTTTGACTTCTCCTTCACTCAAAATCATGAGGCCAACAAATAAATTTTACCCATATCCATTCTTTGTCATTTTTCACCTAAGGCAAAATCATGTGCATCACAAAAGATAACTTGTGTCCTTAGTGGAGTGGTATGCCCCCTTCCACTTGCATGCACTTACATCATGTAGATTCCTTCATGGGCCAAGCCAACTCATCATAAGCCACATCAACACCTACATCACCTTCACAATCATTACCAACTCACCACTACAACCTCATCACATGAATACCATCTCATGAATAGTGTCCTGACTTGTTAAGGTTGGGAGACCTCAATTCCCAATAGTATAATGCTACACTTATATAGAAAACATGGTATGATGATCATGATGATGATGATGATTTATTTGAGTTTGGTTAGATTGAGTATTTGGCATTGGATGACTTCCCACCAGATCTACCATTTGATTATCCACATCTCATGAAGGTGTGCTTAGGTATATAAAGGCATTACACTTCATTTGTACATTATCTCATTTATTTCTAGCATTTACTTATACATAGTTTCATTCATTCTTGCTCATTATATATATTTTCATTTTCATGTTGTTTTTACATAGCTTATATCCAAAAAATACAAAAATAATATATTATGTCAAAACATAAAAAATTTAAATATTTTCTTAGAAAATACAAATTATAGATTGTATGCATTCCATGTTTACATTTTTTTTACCTACTAGGTAATGTAGGGTAGGATTACAAGATAGGTTAGATCATGTGTTAGTCAAGAAAAACTCCAAAAGAAGCATAAAGAACTAACTTACCAAGACTATAGTCTCTTAATCCAAATGACTTCTTTATAGGCATGAGTAGCTACCATATACTCTGCATTTGTAATGGACAAAATGACCACAGCCTGTCACTTTCTCATCCAACTTATTGCACCACTAAATAAAGTAAACACATAAGCACTAGTAGATTTTATGTTATCAAAATCATCTACCCAATATGAATCTACATGACCAAGAATATCAAGAGGATGCCTATCTCTAATCATGTTACCATTATAACATAATGAATACTCTAAGGTACCTCACAAATATCTAAAGACCCTTTTAATTGCATCACAATGAACTCTAATAGGATTAGACATATAACAAGAAAGAACTCCCATTACTTGGGAAATGTCTGGTCTAGTATAGACCATAACATATGTCAGACTTCTGACTGCACTCTATTAAGGGACTCTACTCATGTCTTCCATCTTTGATGGGAATGTAGGACATTTTGTAGCAAATAACTTCATTCCAATTGAAAAAGGAACACATAATGGTCTATAATCCTGCATGTTAAATTTCCATAATATAGAATTCACATACTTACTCTAGCCAATTCATAGCTTTCTATTCTATCTATCTCTTCTTATCTCCATCCAAAGAATGTGTCTCACAACACCAAGATATTTCATCTCAAATTTTGATGAGAGTTGATATTTAAGATCTAAAATCAAAACTTTCCCATTGCCAACAAATAACATATCATCAACATATAAGGTAATAAGTAGGAAACAGTCACCATTAGTTTTATAATAAATATAATGATTAGATTTAGATTGCTCAAACCCCAAACTCAATACCTTTATATCAAATTTATGGTACCATATCCTAGGAATCTACTTGAAACCATACAATAATTTCTTTAACTTGAAAACCCCAAGTTTATTTTACCTTTCACCAGGTAGTGCTCAGGATGTGTCATATAAATATCCTCCTCCAAATCACCATGAAGGAAGGCAGTCTTCACATCCATTTGCTCAATCTATGAATCATAAGCTGCTGCAATAGAATTAAAGAATCTAATGGATGTCATTTTAGCAATAGGAGAAAATATCTCACCATAATCAACACCCTCAACCTGAGAGTAACCTTTTGTAACTAATCGAGCATTGTACTTCTCCACACTACCATCTGAACCAATATTTTTTTAAAACACCCATTTTCATCCAATGGGCTTACATCCTTTAGGTGATGGTACAAGTTCCCATGTATCATTCTTTTCAAATCTACCATTTCTTCTTCCATAGTAACCTTCCAAAACTCTGCATCATTCAATCCAAAGCTTCTTTTGTAGATCTCAATTCATCAATGTTAGTATTCAAAGCAAATATACATCTCCAATCATCAAAATAATACCTTTCTGGTGGTTTTCTACACCTTGTAGACCTTTGAACATGTTGAGGTGGAGGTTCTTCTTCATCTACCTCCTCTTCAAAAGATTCAATGCTTGATTATCTCTCCTCAACTTCTTATCTCTCTCATGGCCTTGACTCAACTTTCTCAAGCATAGGAGGAAGTTGAATCACATCTTTTTTTTTTGTTTTATTTGACTGTAGTGTAATAGAAGGCATAGTCTCAATAAAAATAACACTTCTAGAATATATTACCTTTTATATTATGAGATCCCAAATCTTATACCTTTCACACCATAGTTATACTTGATGAAGATACATTTCATAGTCATGTTCTCCAACTTTGTTTTCTTCTCCTTGGGCACATGTGCATATGCATAACCAAAAACTCTAAGATGCCTCAATGAAGGATTACGACCAGACCATGCCTCTATAGGTTTTTTAGCAATAATATTTGATATAGGAGACCTATTGATTAGGTACAAAGTAGTAGCTACAGCTTCGGCCCAAAACCCTTGTTCTATTCCAACACCACTAAGCATAATCCTAGCCTTCTCCATCTATGTCTTGTTCATTCTTTTTACAACTCCATTCTACTAAGGTGAATATGGAGTTTTCTTGTATCTATGTATACCACAATCTTTACAAAATTTGTCAAAATCATTAGATCAAAACTCATCGCCATTGTCAGTTCTCAAACACTTAATTTTCTTTCCAGTCTCCAACTCTACCATTGCTTTAAACTCTTCAAAGTGATTTAAAACCTCAGATTTACTCTTATGAAAATAAACCCATGTCCTTTTATTGTAGTCATCACTAAATGAAACATAATAAGTGGATTTTGAAATCAAAGAAACATTAACAAGACAAAATACATCATAATGAATAAGATCTAATACACCACATGATTTATGAGAACTCAAGTAAAATTGAATGTGGTTTTATTTACCATAAACACAGTGCTCACAAAAATCAAATTCAAGATTACAATCGGTCAAACCTTCAACAAGGTTTTTATTCTTCAATGCCCTAAGACCCTTTTCACCAATGTGGCCAAGTCTCTGGTACCATAATATAGTCTTCTTTGTAGGTAATTTTAAATCCATAAAATGAGCACCCTTAGGTACCCAAAAAACCATGACCATCTGCATAAATAGTGATTATCTCTTTATCCAATGGAGTAGTCTCAGATGTAATCTCCACAAAAGTACTATTGCACTCAACTGTGCATGCATCAAGTTTATACAAAGTGCCAATGTTGACACCTTTAGCTATCACCATAACACATCTAACCATCTTACAACCTGCTTCAAAAAATGAAACTTGCACACCTATATCTACTAGTTTGCTCAAAGATAATAAATTATGAGTTAGCCCAGGGATATGAAACACACCATCAAAGTGTTTAATCCTTCCATCTATAAATTTGATTTTAAATCTACCATAGACAATAATGGTTAGAAAATAATCATCACCCAAATACACCTTACCTCCATCAAACTCTTCATACTTAGAAAACTAATTTCTATTATAGGTCATATGATAAGATACACTTGAATCAATTAACCATGCATCATTACCTGCATGGGTTGTCAAGGTTGAAATAAAAACATCACTACCTTCTTGAATTCAAAATTAGAATCAAACTTATTCTTTTCTTAAGTACAATCCATTCATAAGTGACCAAGCTTTCCACAATTCCAGCATCTCACCTTGGACTTTCTAAGAGATTTAGATCTCCCCTGGGACTTGTTACCTAAAAATGTTTCAACCTCCATTCTCCCTGATGTGATTTCCATATTAAATTTCCTACAATAAATAACTCCAAATATCTCTTTCACAAGCTCCCACCTAAAATTGTATTAGTTCAAAAAATCCAACAAACCCACAATTAGAACCAAAACTAGCTAGGCTTTGATACCACTTGAAAAGAATATGAGATCACATTAATAATTCCTTACACTGACCAAGAGAGGGGAATATGTAAACTAATTTGAAATTGATACATAATGATAATAAAAACACATACAAATAAAAATAATAACATACCTAATAAGTGATTTATGTGGGGAAAACCCTTTCGAGAGAAAAACCCCACACCCCAAAGCAACTCAATGTATTATTCAAGTCACAAAGATTACACCATACACTCATAGAGAAACCTTCAAAGGAGCATCGACATTTATACACTCAGGAGAAGAACTAGTTCAAAACATCAGTGCCTTTGCACAACTCTCTAACTTACAAGCTTACAAAGCTTAGCTACTTCATATAGGCTTACTAGCTTATTATAAGTTTCTCACAAGATTCAATGCTTATCTTTCTGGCTTGTTGAATTAATTTCATACATTACAAAGGAGAACACTTATTACTTATAGAGGTCAAAATGAAAATGACAAACAAGGAAACCTCATGAACAAGGCAAGGAAATTTTCCACCCTTTAGTGGCACCACTATTCATCAATAGTAACATGTTTGTAGTCTTTTTATTTGGTCAAAAATGGACCCTCCACTTATGACACATAATCCTCCACCCTCAAAAGCCTCCAAAAATGTTCACCACTATCACATGTGCCTCCAATCTAGAAGAATAACTTGTTTCCCACTATCCTATGTGACTCCATATGCTTCAGACTTCCAAGAGACTCTCCATCAACTTTTGACCTCTCCTTCACTCAAAATCATGAAACCAATAAATAAATTTGACCCATATCCATTATTTGTCATTTTGCAGCTAAATCAAAATCATGTGCATCACAAAATACAACAACTTATCTCCTTAGTGGAGTGGTAAGTCCCACTTCCACTCACATGCACTTACATCATGTAAATTCCTCCATGGGCCATGCCAACTCATCACAAGCTGCATCAACACCTGCATCACATGCCACATCCCTGCATAGTCATTACCAACTCACCACTTCCACTTCATCCCATGAATAATGACTGTAAATAATGACTATGAATAGTGTCTTGTGAATGGTGTCTCGTGAATAATATCTTGTAAATAGTGTCCTAACTTGTAAAAGTTGAGACACCTCAATTCGTAATAGGATAAGGCAACACTTATAGAAACAACATGGTATGATGATCATGATGATGATGATTTATTTGAATTTGGTAAGATTCAATATCTAACATTGGATGACCTCCCACTAGATCTACCATACCATGGATGTGCGCTTAGGTCTATAAAGACATTGCACTTCATTTGTACATTATCTCATTTATTTCTAGCATTTACTTGTACATAGTTTCATTCATCCTTGCTCCTTATATATAATTTCATTTTCATGTTGTTTGTACATAGCTTATATCTAGAAAAAACAAAAATAATATAATATGTCAAAACACAAACATTCAAAAATTTGCTCAAAAAATACAAATTATAGATTGTATGCATTTCCATGTTTACATTTTTTATACCTGTCAGGTATTGTAGAGTAGGATTATGAGATAAGTTAGATCATGCGTTAGTCAAGAAAAACTCCAAAATAAGTATAAATAACTAACTTACCAAGCCTACTCCCTCAAGGGGTATTATTAATGAAATACAATAATTAGTTATGAAAGTACAATAACATTATACCTTCCAAGTAGTAATCCTCCCTCACAAGCGGTCAAAAAATGGGTTTTTCTTCGGATTTGGTGCTCTAAGTCTGTTATGCCTATTTTTCACACCCCCTCAATTTTTATAAAATCAAACACTTTTTGCCATAGAGATGACCCAGTCATGAAATCTAAAACTATGTTAAGGACCCGGTCAATTAAAAGTATATTTAGATGCATATTTTTTTATTATGAAATGATAATGATTAGATGATGAATTCATGTTTATATTTCAAATTGGTTTTGAAAATCATGGTGGATAAGTGAATAAAATACACATATATTTATGAATGTGATCAGTTATCTTGATTTTTTAATCAAATTAAGTTTTGAGATAATATTTCAGTTATGTATTGACTTTCAACTTTTGACAGTTTGAACAAGTTTACGATGATTCTTTGATTTTTATAGATGATGTGATTATTGATTTAGAACAAATAATGAAGGTATATATTTGAAAATCAATGCATATTTTTATTTAAAAAGCTATTATGAAGATACTAATCAAATTCAAGGCTCATTTTTGTTAATGGGCATTCAAACCATTGGTGTGCACAAGTTGATTTTATAATGATGTTTAAAGTACCAGGTTTTATATTGTATAGTCTAAGGGATTATCCATTTTGTCTAATGATCTTATGAATTATTTACCAAAATGCATAGCCTAAGATCATTGCTCCCATGTTTCATAAGTTCTAAAGACCTTTTTGGCATCCTAAGTCTAAGTCATTATCAAGTCAAGATCCTAGCAATTATTTGAGTTTATGTTTCAAAACATAAATCTTGAAGCTTAAGGTTGGCATCTTTATTGCATCCCGTATGGCATAGAAAACCCATATAATAAAGACTAATGTCGATCTAAGACATGTTCATGAGATGTTTTCAAATACATAAGGTGTTCCATTGAAGTTAGACATTTTCTAAGCCTTCATCATCGCATGTATTTTAAATACCTAACTTGCTTGTCTCAAAGAGGTTGAAATTAATTCAAAGGATTATCAATAATGCATATGACTTATTTCAAATTCAAATTAACATGACATAAGATGTTGAATTGGCAGAATGATAGGTGACTAATGGACATCGTGGCATGGCACAAGTTGACATAAACATTTAATTCGAAGGCATATTCATGAAGCTTTGAGATATGCCAAGGATTTACTAGTAAGGTGAAGTTAATGCAAAATGGTCTACCTCAAATAATGGAAGTTGGAAAATGATTTAGTGTGAAGAATTAGTAACTAAGTTTGGTCATGTCAATAATAGGGTTAGTGAACTTGGTAAACATGAGCCAATGAGATTTGAGCACGTCATCGAGTTGGTAATGGTGTAGGGTGGCAAAGATAAGTAGGGCTATTTTCTTGTTTTGTGTTCATTTTGTAAATCTCGAATGCGAAAGTAAAGCTTTGGTTGGATAACTTTCGAGTTACATAGAGGATTTCGTTGAGGATTTTGGGCAAAAAGATTTTGAGGGTGCATTATCAGGTATGTTTTATTCAGCTTAGAATAAATTTAGAAGTTATCTATGATGATTTTGAATGAAGTTTGCAGTTATATGAAAGAAAGCATCCCTTAGTTGCATGAATAGAATAAATTTTGGGTTTGCATGACATTCATAAAAGTTATGAGTTGATTTTGAATGTTTTTTCATGATGAAATATGGACTCTGAATAAGATGATTTTATGAAACAGTTTGCATGTGCTCCAAAACTTTGAATCTATGAATGAATATTGATGATAACAACTTTTGGTTTTTGAAGTATTATGGGTATTTAAAATAATAGAGTTGATTGGTTTGAACCTTGATTTTTGAGATACAAGGATTATGGATTTTGATATGCATATTAGTGATTTCTTGGTTTTGTTTATTTCAAAGGTCTATTTAAAAGTATACATGAAAGAGGTTGTGTTGCATGCATTTTCTTTTTTTTGACACAGAGTCATATACATATTATGTAATAAGTTTGTTGAGATTGAAATAAGACAAGTTTTTCGGGGCTCTGTGCAGAAATTCTAGATTTGATATTCTTTGAAATTTTGAAATAGTTTGGCATTATGGATTTGTAAGTTGATAGATTTTCTTGTTCACATAGATATTTGTTGGTTTCAAAATATATTTGAAAGGGTTTCTATGTGTTTGTTCTAGTGAATAAATCACAGGGTTTTGAATATTTTCTTGAACCACTGATTTAGAAAATCATATACATGTTTCTTTAAATGCCTTTTTTGATGATTTATTTTTTCAAAAGTATTTTCAGGTTTCATCATAGTATATTTTAAAACACCTGGGTTGAAGGGTTTTTGTGGGGATCTCAATTTTATGATTTATGTTCATCTTTTTGTGTATATTTGAAGGATTCGACCAGTTACTATGCATGCATGTCACTTCCAGTTTCAAATAAAAAGTTTTAATGCATAGAAATTGAGTTGCATCAAGATTTTGGCTATTTTTTAGATGCATGAACTTTGGTTTCTATTGAGGCCGTTCTTTTTTGTTTGATAATATAGTTATAAGTTGATTATGTATAGAAAGATTTAATGGTTAGTCAGCCATTATGCAAATAGATATATCAAAATTTATCAATGTATAAATATGGGTATTGAAGTCGTGAGTCATATATGCCAATTTTTAATTGCAAGTGTGGTTTTATTGTTTAGATTCAAAAATAAATTTTCTATTAAAATTATTTCTTTGTATTGAAGTTTTTAGCTTTATCTTGAAATTGGACATTGAAATCATAGTTCTCTAATGAACCCAGACACTTCTCATTTGAAATTTAATTTTGGAACATAATGTTAGTTTTAGACATCATTTGGTGATTTTATTTTGAGAATATAATGCTAGAAATCCTGTGCCTTCAATTTTTGATTGGTTTAGTTTTTGAAGTTAACTTGATAGAAGTTGGAATTTCATTCAAGACATATCATAATGTTTTGAAGAAATTTATGATATTATTATTTAAGGGATTCAATGGTAATTGGAATAGATAAGATATTTCAGTTTATGCTACAATCCAATTTAGTTTTGTTAAAAGGTCACTGTGTATTGATATTAGTTATATTTTCTTCTAGATAAAGTATTTATTGTTTTTCAATCATAAATATTGATATATTTTAGATTATTTCAAAATGTCCAGGTGGGACCAGCCTGAGTTAGCTAGGAGCGGTAAAGACAAGGCTTGGAGAAAGAATTCTAGTAGTAATATTAATCAGTCTAATCCTAATTAAAAATTTTATAGAGGTGGTTTTTATGTTATAAGATTCGGTCCCAGATTCAATAGAGATATTAAGATGTTCATACATTTCAATGCCTCAGATCCTGAATTCTAGAATGTCTTAAATAACCTACCTTTCAATCTAGTTAATAGAGATCACAGAGGAAACAAAGGTTTTATGGCCATAGGTTCAAAGCTAGAATTCCTTCACAAATTAGCTCTTATTGTCATATGAAAAATAATCCACAACATCTATCCATTCAGTCTCCTAAAAGAGTGCAGCCAGCTATTGAGCCTCATCCTGCCAACCAAGTTACCCAATTTGATCTTGAAGTTGCCTATGCTAAAAATTATGTCAATTTTGTTTTTCCATCAGTCTCTAATGAACCTTCATCTTCTCATAGGGAGCCTATTTTGGGAAGTAAGAGGATGGATTTGGCATCTTCACATAGTGAACCCATCATGAGATGTAGAAAATTGAGTTCAGATAAATCTATTTTAGTTGACAAAAAGAGAACACTTGAAATTCATCCTTCCACTTCAGAAAAGAGATCAAAAAGTCAAAATGATATTGATTCATTTGTTCAAGTTAGAGTGCTAAAGCAAATAAAATTAGAAATTGATGATGATGTAATTGATTTTGGAACAAAAATCGTGTAGTTTCCTACTACAGAGATAGAATATAATATTTGTCTTAATGTACAAAACAAACCAATAATTGAAGTTCTTTTGGACTCAGAGGATTATTGGATTTTTAGGGGTTAAACTTTGTTTTTAGTTGAAATCTTACATGACAGAACTTTTCACCCTCAGTTGGATACTTTAACTTTAGATTTTGATAGTTTTTTATGACAATATTTTGAAAATATAGTAGACTTAATTTTGATATAACTATATATGTTTAAGTTATTTTTGACATGTATTATGGTTTAATATAAATAAAAATTTATTAATATTTGACTTACCTATTTTATAGTTGATATATGTATTCTATTATATTATTAATTGATGAAATTCCCCACCTATTAATATTAGTACTTCATCTATATTTTAAAACTTGATCAATTAAGACTTTTAAAATCTTAAATATTTCCTTAATCAATAATTATTTACAATTAATTGACTTCTTAAGGTCAATTAGTTAATATAAACTAATAACTAACTAAAGTTATAATTTATTTTCAATTAAGTTTGGAGAATAAAAGGAGATCAAAGACTCATTTGAAGATAGAAAAACAATAGGTCTTAAAAACTTATACATTTTGTGAAGTGAATCATTCATCTCTCTTCTTTCTATGCAACTTATTTGAGGTGGTATGACTTTTGCAAATGGACGCAATGGTACTTTATCTGAAAATTAAGTAATTACTTAGGCAACATAGGTATATCTAGTTTTTATTATCATTTATGATAGACTATATGAATATTTTCAAGCTTAACATATTTTGATGATTGTTATTTACAATTTTATGTGCAGATTCTAAGTATTCAACCTGAATAATGATGAACACTCTACTATTTTATGATATTTCATCGATCTATTTTGATTGTAAAATTATCACTCAAGTTATTGTAAAGAAAGATGTTGCTTTTCTCAATAAAATCATTTTTTTGCTAAGACGACTCTCCTTTAAGACTCACATACTTTATTGTACTTTATATTGACTCTATTTTTAATATAGTTTTATCTTTCAAATTTCTTTAATTTAGTTTCTATTTTTATTTCTTAATTTAATTTTCTATTTTAATTTTGATTTAGTTCTTTAATTAGTTTCTTAGATTAATACTTTATTTTCTTTCTCAGATTTAGTAGTATAAATAGGTTGTTTCTTAAATTAGTATTTTTTTTCTTTATGTTATAGTTTTAAGTTCTTATTAGTTGTTAGTCATAGATTAGATTCTGAGTTCTTTTAGATTTTAGTTTTCTATCTTAGTTATATTTTAGAATTAGATTTGTTACTTGTTTATTTATTAATTGGTTCTTAGATTATTTTGAGACTAGGTTTAGTCTTAGGTTAGTTTATTTGATCTTTTATCCTTGGTCCTTTTCTTATTTAACGTTGTTTCTTACTTTAGACTTAGTTGTTTTAGATAGTTTATTGTTTTTTTTAGCTTAGTTATTCTATGTTCTCTTTCTTTTTAGTTAGTTTGTTAGTTGTTTACTTTGTTTGATATTTATTTGATTGAATACTTATTTTGTCTTATCTCAAATCTGTTTCTTTATATTTTTAATTTTTTTTTTGAAGTTAGCTTGAAAAATATTGCAACAAGAAACAAGATAATTCAATATATATATACAAATTCTTATCTAAACTAATTCATGATTTGATAAAGTATATTTATAAATTTTACAATGAAATATATTATATTTGATGACTTATTGATTTTTTTTCAGAACTTATAAAAAAAAGCCTCGCATCTTTAGGATCTTAATAGAACCTTTAGAGCTCCATGATTAGATTGGTATGCTTCTATTTTGACTTTTTTGATAGGCAAAAGGGTTGATTCATTGCCAATATATTTTTTATCATCAACAAATTTGGTGACTTCATTGAGAACATTCATTCAGATATTGATTTATTTCAAGTTTTATTTTCTTTCTATTCATGGTACCTGAAGGAGAACCTCCTATTATTCAACATAGAATTGATATTGAAGATGATCGAGTTGATGTTGCTTTTAATCTAACATGTTATGCATGGTATAATCATCCTAAAAATTTTCCTCAAGTTATTCAAGTCATAAACCAAGAAGAATAAATTATAAAATTTGAAGTTGATTGGTATTCAAATCTTACACGTAAAACTTAATGAGACATTTTGAATTTAAATAGAAGAATTTAGAAAGATAGAATTAGAGTTTTAACTGCTAATCTTAGGCTTGGAATTAGTTTATTTTATAATTATTTTTTATTTGATGATTTTGTTTTGCCTTCTGAAATTGATGTTACAAATTTATAATTAAATCAAATAGATTAAGTTTAAAATAATTAATTTATTTAGGTAGAAATTGGTAAAACTTCTGATAGAAGAATAACCAGAAGTTCAAGTAGAATGGAGAATATAAGATCTAATTCATGGATTGCAAAATAATAGAGAAAAAGATGATCTTATTGAAGATGAAGATGAAGTTCAAGCAGAGTAGCAGATAGTTGTAACTCCATGGATTTGTGTAAATCTAATTAATGTTGAAAATCATCATGGTAAGTTGCTTTCTCTTAAAGGGTTGAATATACTAAAAAAATTTGATGCTCCTAGAGAATATTAGGAAGATCATTTAGAAGCTTTTAGACTAGTTTGTGCTACTCTTGGAATAACAAGTGAAAAAAATTGTTTTAAATTTTTTGTCTAGACACTTAAAGGAAAAGCTTATCAAACATTTATTAGTTTACCTACCAAAGTTATTGATACTTGGAGAGATGTTGAAGATTGGCTCGAGTTGTCCTTTGGAAAAATTAAAGAGGATTTTGATCTAGTTAATGACCTTGTGAATTTTTCTCTTGATCCGAGTGAGACCATTTATCATTTCATTTCTAGGTTCACTAAGTTGCGTCAAAAGATTCCACGTGATCTTAGACCTTCTAAAAAATTATCTAGACTTTATTTTTGTAATGATTTATCTTTAAAATGGAAAATGACTATAAAATAGAGATATCATAGATTATAATAAAACTATAATATTTTGTATTGACTATGAAAATAAGCTTAAACACATTGGATTTAAAGAAAGGACTTCCACAAGATTAAATTCAGATAACTCAAAAAATTTAAAAGCCATATAAAATTTAGGTAATGAGTCGGTCATTGTTAAGAGACATTTAAATGATAAACCTTCTTCTTTCAATAAAAATAATAAAGAAGATAAAAATGAAGATATTGCTTATCATTGTAATATTTGTGAACTGGATCATAATCCAGATACATGTCTTGTTCTTAAATTCAAAAAAATCTTCATGAAAAAGATGAAATATTTGAAGATCTAGTGTATAATATAAACACTTTTGATGATCCATTAGAAAATGAGAATGTTTATGTTGTGAATACTAGAAATAAGGATTATAGTTCCTCTCAAAATAATAAAATGAAAAATAAAAAATCTTCTTCTGATGATAAAAAAAAGTTTAGAATAATATAAATACTTTAAATGATAATATTGCATAAAATATTATTTTTTCAACTGGTTACAATAATAGTCAATATCAACATTATAAGCTTAAATTTTTTAGACAAATTGAAGCTAAAACATGTAATATAATTAATGATTTGTCAACAATTAAAGTTGGATTCTCTTTACTATAGGTAGCTAGTTTTTTAAGGTAGCTTGACAAGATTAATGATGTTATTAAGAATCTTAGAGCTGATGTAGGCTTACAAGATAAAAATAGTAATGAACATATTTATACTCGACATTTTGACCCTCTTGCTGATTATATTCCTTCTTTTTATGTTATAGTTAAGATTGTTAACAAAATAATTCATACTTAGATACAAGTGCCTCAAAAAATATTATGCCTAAATTCATTGCAAATCAATTAGGTATATTTTATGAAGCAAATACTAGAAATTTTACTGGTTTTGATTTTAGACAAACTAAGAGTTATAAATTTTGTGACATAGTTATTAAAATTACATAAGATAAAAGAATTATATGCATGACAAATGTCCAAGTGTTGGATATTCTTAATAATTACGTAATCTTATTAGGAAAGGATTGGTCTAAGACAATTGATATTTTTGGTGAAAGATATATAATATGAGTTCCTATTAACAATGAAATTGCTTTCATAAAAATGAAAGATTTTTTTAGTACACCTATCGAGTCACATTCTTTTTCTAATATTTTTTACATTGAAACTGGAATTGGGACATATGAATTGTTGAATTTAGATGAACCAAAAAATATCATGAAAAAATATTTGAAAAGAATATTTTATGATCACTTTACTTTAATGGAACTTGTTATCAACAAGGTAATTGTGAGAATTTATTTGATTTTTCCTATAGGTAAAAATTTTCATTATGCCTTCAAATTGTCTTTCAAAATTACTAATAATACAACATAATTTGAAACATTATGTTTAAGATTGAAAAAGGCCATAGAATTGAACATTAAGCATTTAGAAGTATTTGAAGATTCAGAGTTAGTTGTTAGACAAGTTCGTAAGATTTATAAGACTAATCAAACTCTTTTACATCATTACACATAAAATGTTTGGTTATTACTTAAATTTTTTGAGGCTTTTAACATTACACATATTCTTACAGAATTCAATATTATAGCTGATAAACTTGTTGTTTATGTAACCAATCTAACTTTAAGTGAGACTGAACCTACTACAAACTTTGTTTTTCTAAAATTTTTGGTCCTAATTTTTTTGATTTAAACGATAGTTGACACGTGTTTAGTTGTGATGAACATAGAGATTATTTCATTAAAGACAATTATTTTGATCATAATGATTATGTATTAAATTGTAGAGATTATTTATAATTAAGTATTAACATATTACCTACTAGTTTGATGAGTTTGAAATCTATGTTCATGCCTAATGATTAGTCTGAAATATCTAAAATGGAAGAACCATAAAAAAGAATCATAAGTGAGACCATTATTATAAATTTAGGTACTGAAAAAGATTTAAAATATGTCTATTTATGAATTCAAGTTAGTGTAAATGAGATGGTTAAATTCATTAAATTATTTAAGAAATTCATTTATATTTTTTCCTGATCATATAAAGATCTTAAATGTTATGATACTGAAATTATTAAACATGATATACCTATTAAGCTTATTATCAACCCTGTTAGGCAAAAAATATGAAGAATCATCCATTTATTAGAAGATACCATTAACAAAGAGCTAGATAATATTATTGATGTTGGCATCATTTTCCATGTAACATATTTAAAATGGGTAGCTAATCTAGTTTCGATTAGGAAGAAAAATGATGACATTAGATTGTATGTTGAATTTAGAGATCTAAATAAAGCTAGTGTTAAAGACAATTTTATTCTACCAAGTATAGATTAAATTTTGCAACAAATTTTAGGATAAAAAATTATATCTTTATTGGATGGATTTTATAGTTAAAATTAGATTTTTGTAAATCTTGAAGATAGATATAAAACTAATTTTACTACTCATGAGGTACTTTTGCTTATAACATAATACCTTTTGGATTGATGAATACATGAGCTATTTTTTAGAAAGCTATGCATGTTGCTTTTGATGATTTGATTGACATTATTATTCAGGTTTATTTAGATAATCTTACTATTCATTCTAAAAAAAGAAACAAATATTTAGACCATCTTCATAAAGTTTTCACAAGGTGTAAAAAATATGATATATTTTTGAATCCAAAAAAATCAATTTGTGATTTTATCGAAGGTAAGTTGTTA
The DNA here is from genome assembly GCA_037957365.1 of Torreya grandis. NCBI lineage: Eukaryota > Viridiplantae > Streptophyta > Pinopsida > Cupressales > Taxaceae > Torreya > Torreya grandis. The sequence continues at coordinate 814,082 of JARHVA010005172.1, read as the reverse complement.
GGACACAATCTCAAAAGATGGTATTTTTATTGATTATGAACATGTTAAACAATTATATAATTACCTCTTCCCAAAAATCAATCTAATTTGAGGTCTTTCTTTGGTAAAATAAACTTTGTTAAGAAATTAATTTCAGATTTTGCTGACAAATCTAATCCATTACAAATATTGCTCAAGAAAGATCAGAGATATAATTAAGATGAAAATGATGAGTTAGCTCTTAATTATGTTAAAGATGCCATTGCAAGTACTCCTATTTTTGTTAAATTTAATTTGAAGAAAGCATTCATTCTTTATGTTAATGTTATAGAAAAGGTCATTGGAGATGTAATAACTAAAAAATTTAAAAATAATGAATAAAAACCAATCGATTACATGAGCCAAGCTTTAAAAGATGAAACTAGGTACCTCCTTATTGATAAATTTGTTTTCTCATTAGTTTTTTTTTTAAAATAAATTTTAGTATTTATTGATGGGAAACAAAATCTTATGCAATCTAATATACATGTTATGTCTTATCTTTTAAAGCAATGAACTATTCAGGGAAGGCTTGCTAAGTGAATTTTACATATTCAAGAGTTTGATTTTGAATTCGAAACTTCCAAAACAATCAAAGGTAATTGTTGAGTTGCGGAGCTAAAAGCTTCACTAATGAGCTAATTTTGAGATTGATGGGCTTACACAGTAACCAAAATCAGTCAAAACCAAATGACATTGGTTAGGGGTCGATTGGCATCAGTCAGAACCAATCGACATCGGTTAGGGGTCGACCGACATCAGTCAGAACCAATCGACATTAGTTAGGGGTCAACCGGCATCGGTCATCTTCAGATTGACACTGACTTCTATGCATTTTTAGCTTTTATATTTTTAGGAGAACAGATTTGAGCCTTTGATTTAAGAGGTGGATCTAAGGGTGGCAAATTCATGGCTCATGAACCCTAGTATTGTAGTATACTATATAGTAGGGTTAGATCCTCATAGCATGTACAATTCAGTAATTGAGTTGATTGTAATTGATTGAGAGAGAGAGAACTCTTGAGGGAGAATTACTGTACATCTGTGAGGTGTGAGGAGAGAGAGATTTTTTCATTGTATTTCCTTCTAGAAGAGTTTAATACGGATTGGTTGTTTCTTGTATCTCTTATTATTTATTGTTTCTGATTTCTAGTTACTTATTACTTCTGGTTTCAATTTCGTGTTTAGTTGCTTATACAAAAGTAATCAATTATAATCTAAGATCCTAACAACTGGTATTAGAGTGTGTTAGTATTTTTTGAGTACAAAATTCACTCACAGGGGTTTCTAATTGAGTGGGAGCAAAGCAATAGCAGAAGAAAGTAAACTAAGAATGGAAAAATTCAATGGCAAGAATTATCAATTATGGAGGATGCAGATTGAAGATTTTTTGTATCAAAAAGATCTATATTTATCATTGGGTGGGGTTTCAAGGAAGCCCACAGATATGAAAGATGAAGAATAGAATGTTCTTGATAGAAAGGCTCTTGGATCTATAAGGTTGAGCCTGGCAGCTTCTGTGTTTTCCAACTTATCACAGGCAAAGACAACAGTAGAGTTAATGGATACTTTGACAAGTTTATATGAAAAACCCTCAGATTTGAATAAGGTATATCTTATAAAGCAATTATTTAATTTGCAAATGCAGGAAGGTGGATCTGTATCTAGTCATCTGAATGATTTCCATACAATAGTAAATCAGTTAAATTCAGTCAAAATAGTTTTTGATGATGAAATTAAGGCTCTCTTAATCTTATGCTCTTTATCTGAAAGTTGGCATAGTTTGGTAATGGTAGTTAGTAATACTGCATCTGCTTCAAATATCTTGAAAGTTGATGATGTTGTTAGTGTAATCTTGAATGAAAAAATTTGTAGGAAAAGCACAGGGAAAACATCAGGTAATGCTTTAAGTGTTGAAAGCAGGGGAAGGCAAAGAGAGAAGGGAAAGCAAGGGAAATCAAGGTCAAAGATGGGAAGTATATCCAAATCCAAAAATGAAAGAATAACCTATTAGAATTGTGGAAAGAAAAGACATGCAAAGAAAGATTGTTGGTTGAAGGATAACAAAAAAAATCAACATGAAGGTAATAAAGAAACAAAAGTTGCAGGTATTGTTACACAGGATGCTCTTATATTTTCTTTGGATAATAAAGTAGAATCATGGGTTTTAGATTTTGGTGCCTCTTTCCATGCAACCCCATATAGATAATTTTTAATGATTATGTCCATGAAGATTTTGGAAAAGTTTATTTAGGGGATGATGAGCCTTGTAAAATTGTTGGCAAAGGAAAAGTGCAGCTAAAATTGTAGAATGGCAACACATGGGTGTTGAAGGATGTCATGCATGTACCCATCCTAAAGAGGAATCTAATTTTTGTAGGAAAGTTGGGTGATGAGGGTTGCACAGTTACTCTCACAGCTGAATCTTAGAAAGTTTTCAAGGGTGCACTTGTATTAGCAAAAGGTAAGAGAGTAGGTACACTTTATCTATCTACTTGTATTATTGATTATTCTCCTTCTATTTTATCTACTTCAAATGTAGATGCAAAGTTGTGGCACTGCAGGCTTGGTCACATGAGTAAGAAGGGAATGAATGTTCTTAAGTCAAAAGGTAAGCTTTCAAATTTGAAAAGCATAGATCTAGATTTTTGTGAGCATTGTATTTTTGGGAAACAAAAGAAAGTGAGGTTTCTCAAAATTGGGTCAACAAAGAAGAAGCATAAGTTAGAGCTTGTTCACATAGACGTGTGGGGACCAGCTCAGGTAGCTTCTATTGGAGGATCACAGTATTATATTTTTTTCATTGATGATGCTACAAGAAAGGTATGGGTTTATTGCATAAAGAGGAAATATGATGTTTTTGACAAATTTAAGAAATGGAAAGCTTTGGTTGAGAATGAAACAGGTTTGAGATTGAAGTGCCTTAGATCTGACAATGGTGGTGAGTACTGCAACAATAAATTCAACAGTTACTGTTCTATGAGTGGAATACACAAGAAAAAGATGGTTCCAAGGACACTTCAATAAAATAGAGTTGTTTAAAGGATGAATAGAACAATAATGGAGCGTGCACAGAGTATGAGGTTGCATGCTGGTTTGCCCTTATAGTTTTGGGTAAAAGCTGTAGATACTATGATTTATCTGATTAATAGAGGGCCTTCTACTGCACTAAATGGTGGAATTCCAGAAGAGGCTTGGACAGGTAAAAAAATAGATCTTTCATTTCTCAGAGTTTTTAGTTCTAAAGCTTTTGTGCACATTGATAAAGAAAATTAAAAAAAGATGGATGTTAAATCTATGTGGTGCATTTTCATTGGTTATAGTTTTGGAGATTTCAGATTCTAGTTGTGAAATTTAGAAACTAACAAAATTATTAGAAGCCATGATATAGTTTTTAATGAGAAGGTGATGTACAGTGATCAGCTCAAGAGGTTGAATAATTTTGCACAGGGCAATCTTGATTTAGAAGAGGTTATGATCCAAAATGAGCTCGTGGGTAAAAATTATCACTCACAGAAAAACACAGAGACTGACGTCAGTCAGGTGGAAATCGACGTTGATCAGGTAGAAATTGACGTCGATCAGGTTGAAATTGGCATCGATCAGGAGAAATTGATGTCGATTGGGTGTAGACCGACATCGATCACAGATGACTGGGATCGGTCACTGTCAGAAGAAAATTTGGGTGGACAGCAAGCTGTAAATGAGTCTTAAATGCCCATAAGGAGGTCTGAAAAGGTAAGTAAACCTCCAATTCATTATTCCCCTTCTTTATACTACTTGTTGCTCACTGATGGTGGAGAACTAGAAAGTTTTGATGAGGCAATGTAGGTAGAATCTAGGAAATAGTGGGAACATGGCATGAATGAGGAAATTGATTCCTTGGAAGAGAACCATACGTGAGATTTAGTTGAGTTGTCAGCCAAAAAGAAAGCACTAAAAAACAAATAGGTATACAGGTTAAAAAAAGGAGAGAATGGACAAATGAGACATAAGGCCAGGTTGGTAGTAAAGGGATTTACACATAAACTAGAGATTGATTTTGGTAAAATTTTTTCTCCTGTAGTAAAGATGACTTCTATTCGAATTGTATTATCTTTAGTTGCTATTGAGGATTTGCATCTTGAGCAGGGTGATGTTAAGACAACATTTCTTCATGGAGATTTGGATGAAGAGATATATATGGATCAGCTGAAAGGTTTTGAGGTCAAAAGTAAGGAGAAACTTGTGTGCAGGTTGAAGAAAAGCTTATATGGTCTTAAGCAAGCTCCAAGACAATGGTATTTGAGGTTTGACTGGTTTATGACAGAGCATGGATTTAGTAAATGTCAATCTGACCATTGTGTTTATTTTAACAGATTGGATAATGGTAGTTATATTATCCTGTTACTATATGTAGATGATATACTTGTTGCAGGTTCACACATGTAGGAAATTACTGAGCTTAAGGTAAAATTAGCTCACACATTTGCCATGAAAGATTTAGGAGTAGCAAAAAAAATCCTTGGCATGAGTATTAAGAGAGACAAGAAAAATCATAGTTTGATTTTGTCTCAATAGGATTATGTGAATAAGGTGTTGGAGAGGTTCAATATGCAGGATGCAAAATCGGTAAGCACACCTATGGGTGGACACTTCAAGTTGAGCAAAGAATAGTGTCCTAAATCACATGATGAGATTGAGTACATGAGTAGAGTTCCATATGCTTTAGCAGTTGAGAGCTTGATGTATGCAATGGTATGTACTAGACTAGATATTGCCCAAGCAGTGGGAGTTGTCAGAAATTTTATAGCCAATCCAGGAAAGGAACACTGGAAAGCAGTTTAGTGGATTCTCAGATATCTGAGAGGGACCAGTAGTAGGCATTTATGCTATGGAGGGTCAAACACTTCTCTACATGGGTATGTAGATTCAGATATGGCAGGTGACTTGGATGGTAGGAGAAGCACCACAAGATATGTGTTCACTATTGGTGGAATGGTGATTAACTGAATTTTAAAGTTGCAGAAGGTTATTGCCTTGTCTACTACAGAGGCAGAATACATTGCAGTCACAGAGGCTAGCAAGAAAATGATTTGGATGACTCGGTTCATGGAAGAGTTGGGAAAGGAACAAGAGAGTTGTAGATTGTACAGTGATAGTCAAAGTGCAATTCATTTGGCAAAGAATTCAGCCTTTCATTCAAGAACCAAACATATACAGCTTAGGTACCACTTCATTAGACAGGTATTGGAGGATGAACAGTTGAAGCTAGAAAAGATCCATATAGATAAGAACTCTGCTGATATGTTAACAAAGCTGGTAACAAAGGAGAAGTTGAATCTTCATTCAACTTTTATTGGTCTTCAAGATTGAACTTGAAGAGGGAGAAACAAGCTAGAGATGTTTAGAGAATGTTGTTGTACAGGTACAGGTGCAACTGTTTATCTCCAAGTGGGAGATTATTGAGTTGTGGATCTAAAAGCTTCACTAATGAGCTAATATGGAGGTTGCTGGGCTTACACAGTAACCGACATCGATCAGAACCAATCGACATCGATTAGGGGTCGATCGGCATCAGTCAGAACCAACTAACATCGGTTAGGGGTCGGTTGACATCTATCATCTTCAGATCGACACTGACTTTTGTGCGTTTCTAGTTTTTCTATTTTTAGGAGAATAAATTTGAGCTTTTGATTTAAGAGGTGGATCTAAGGGTGGTGAATGCATGGCTCATGAACCCTAGTGTTGTAGTATACTATATAGTAGGGTTAGATCCTCATAGCATGTACAATTCAGTAATTGAGTTGATTGTAATTGATTGAGAGAGAGAGAGAGAACTCTTGAGGGAGAATTATTATACATCTGCAAGGTGTGAGGGAAGAGAGATTTCTTCATTGTATTTCTTTCTAGAAGAGTTTAATACAGATTGGTTGTTTCTTGTATCTCCTATTATTTGTTGTTTCTGATTTCTAGTTACTTATTACGTCTGGTTTCAATTTCTTGTTTAGTTGCTTATACAAAAGTAATCAATTGTACTCTAAGATCCTAACAGTAATGAACTGACAAAATAATTAATTGAAAATGCTTTCTCATACATTAATGTTTTACTTTTTTTAGTTGATAAAAATTTAAATGCGAAACCACATTTAAAAACCATGAAGATTGCTAATTTTTTTCAAAATTTTTTGGTTTGGTCTTGAAATAAATTAATGGGATTATTTGGTGGTTGAAGATGATTGGTACCATGATTTGGTTTATTATTTTTAAAATTAGGCTTGTCTTAATAACTTAAATTAAAAACAAAAACGTTCCTTAAAATTAAAATTATTAAATTTTTATTTTTAGAAAAAAATTATTTTATTATAATAGAGATGGAGTTTTGATGAGATGTCTTACACATAATCAGACGCAAAAAATTCTTAGAAGTTGTCATGAAAGAAATTATGATAGATATTATGATGCAAAAATAATTACTTATAAGATTTTAAGAGTAGATTAGTATTGGCCTATTCTATTTCAAAATGCTTATAAGTTAGTTCGTTCTTGTATGTCTTGTCAATTATTCATTGGAAGAGATAAATTACCTGCAATGCCTTTAAATCTTATTATTTTTGAAAAACCTTTTACAAAATGAAATATTGATTTTATTTCAAATATTCACCCACCTTCATCTGTAGATCATAGATATATTTTAATAGCCATAGATTATTTCACTAAGTAGCATGAAGCTAAGGCACTTAAGAGTTCAATAACAAGTAAAGTAATCTCTTTTTTTAGAAAATTAGATTTTTTTAGATTTGGAGTCTCTTAAAAAATTCTTTTAGATAATGGACCTTTTATGTTGGCATATGGATTTGAGACTACCTTGCCAATAGAACTTCAAATTTCTTCAGTTAAGATTATTTTATAATATATAGCTAAAAATACGAATTTAATTAAATAAAATTTACATGATTTATTAGCTCTTGACGAATCTAAAGTGACAATACTATAGAAATTAGAAAGAGCTAACTAGAAATTAAGAAAGGTTTTCTATAAAAAAATTCTATTAAAAAATTTAATATTCGTAATCTAGTTTTATATTGGGATAAAGCCTACAAAGATTTTAGAAAACATTACAAGTTTGACTCATTATGGCTTGGACCTTATAGAATTGTTATAGTCTTAAAAATAATGTTTTTTATTTAAAAGATTTTGAAAGAAATTGACTATGTTACTCAGTTAACGACCATCATTTGAAATTGTTTCATGATTAGTTACTTTTTTAGTTTGTTCTTTTACTTTATTTTTTATTGGTTTGTTGTTTCTCTTCTTTGCTTTGTTGTTTTTGTTGTTTTTTGTTTTTGAAGATTGTAAATGAAAAGTTTCATATTGTGAAGGAAGAATACAAGAAAACTACAAATTTATTGGAAGTATTAATTCATTTTCAAAAGTTACTCTAACAAATTCAATTTTTTTCTAGTAAATGAATAATATATTTCTGAGATATATTTGGTTGTTAAAGTGTTACTTCATTTTTAGATTTTGTACTTAAAATATTTGTATTAAATTATGCATCCATCACAAACTTCTTTGTTATACTATTCTTTTTCTTTATGTCATGCTAGTTGAACAATATATCCCTTACTAAAATTCATTATTAAAGGGGTTCGTGCTTAGCTACTTAAAAAATAATTTACTTAGATCACACTCTCAAGATTATGTTTTATCAATAGACAGTTTGTTGTTACTCAATTTCATTATAAAAAATTGACTCACAAGGTCGCTAGTGTTATGCCTATTTTCTACACCCCCTCAATTTTTCTAAAATCAATACTCTCTGTCATAGAGATGACCCATTCATGAAATTTAAAATTGTGTCATGAACCTGATCAATTAATAGTATATTTAGATGCATATTTTTTATTATGAAATGATAATGATTAAATGATGAATTCATGTTTATATTTTAAAATGGTTTTGAAAAGCATGGTGAATCGATGAATAAAATACGTATATATATTTGTGAATGTGATCAGTTATCTTGATTTTTTAGTCAAATCAAGTTTTGAGATAGTATTTTAGTTATCTATTGACTTTCAGATATTGATAATTTGAATGAGTTTATGATGATTCTTTAATTTTTGTGGATGTTATGATTATTGATGTAGAATAAATAATGATGCTATATATTTGAAAATCAATACATCTCTTTATTTAAAAAATTATTATGAAGATACATATCAGATTCAAGGATCATTTTTATTTACTACTTGTGGTATAATGGGCATTCAAACCATTGGTGTGCATAAGTTGATTTGATAATGATGTTTAAAGTCTCAAGTGTTATATTGTATAGTCTAAGGTATTATCCACTTTGTCTAATGATCTTGTGAGTTATTTACCATAATGTATAGCCTAAGATCATTGTTCTCATGTTTTATAAGTCCTAAAGACCTATTTAGCATCTTAAGTATAAGTCATTATCAAGTCAAGATCCTAGTAATTATTTGAGTTTATGTTTCAAAACATAAACCCTGAAGCTTAAGGTTGGCATTTTTATTGCATCCCATATGGCATTGAAATCCTATTTAATAAAGATTAATGTTGATCTAAGACATGTTCATGAGATTTTTTCAAAGACATAAGGTGTTTTGTTGAAGTTATACATTTTATAAGCCTTCATCATCGCATGTATTTTCAACACCTAACTTGTTTATCTCAGAAAGGTTGAAATTAATTCAAAGGCTTATTAATAATGCATATGACTTGTTTTGAATTCATATCAACATGACATTAGATGTCAAGTTGTCTGATGACAGGTGACTGATGGACATCATGGCATGGAACAAGTTGGCATAAACATTTAATTTGAAGGCATATTCATGAAGCTTCGAGATATGTCAAGGATTTGGTGGTAAGGTGGAGTTAATGTAAAATGGTCTACCTCAAATAATGAAAGTTGGAAAATGATTTAATGAGAAAAATTAGTAGTAACTAAGTTTGGTTATGTCATTAATAGGGTTAGCGAAGCTATTAAATATGTCCTTAGTAAATAGGAGCCAATGAGATTTGAACATGTCATCGAGTTAGTTACAATAGAGGGTGGCAGAGATAAGTAGGGTGATTTTCTTATTTTGTGTTCATTTTTCAAATCTTGAACATGAAAGTGAAGCTCTAGTTGGATAAATTTTGAGTTGTAGAGAGAGTTTCATTGAGGATTTCAGGCAGAAAGATTTTGAGGGTGAATTATCAGGTATGTTTTATATAACTTAGAACAAATTTAGAAGTTATCTATGATGATTTTGAATGAAGTTTGTAGTTATATGAAAGAAATCATCCCTTAGTTGCATGAATAGAATAAATTTTGGGTCTGCATGACATTCATGAAAGCTATGAGTTAATTTTGAATGGTTTTTCATGATGAAATATGGGCTTCGAATAAGATGATTTTATGAACTAGTCTGCATGCGCTCCAAAACTTTGAATCTATGAATGAATATTAACAATAATCACTTTTAGTTTTTAAAGTATTCTGGGTCTTTGAAAGAATAGAGAGTTGTTTGGTTCTAAGCCTAATTTTTGAAATACAAAGATTATGGATTTTGATACGTAGCATTAGTGATTTATGTATTTTGTTTATTTCAAAGGTCTGTTTATAAGTATACATGAAAGAGGTTGTGGTGCATGCATTTTTATTTTTCTTGACATAGAGTCACATGCATATTATAGAATAAGTCTGTCGAGATTGAAATAAGGCAATTTTTTTGGGCTCTATGTGGAAATTTTAGATTTGATGGTTCTTCAAAATTTTGAAATAGCTTGACATTATGGATTTTTTAAGTTGATAGATTTGCTTGTTGGCACGGGCATCTACTGGTTTCAAAATATCATTGAAAGGGTTTCTATGTGTTTATTCTAGTGAATAGATCACAAGGTTTGGAATATTTTCCTAAACCATTGATTTGGAAAATCATAGACATGTTTCCTTGAATGTCTTTTCTGAGGCTTTACTTTTTTGAAAGTATTTTAAGGGTCCATCATAGTATATTTTAAAACACGTGTGTTGAAATTTTTTTGTGGAGATCTCAATTTTCTGATTTCTTTTCATCTTTTTGTGTATATTTGGAGAATTCAACTGGTTACTATGCATGCATGTCAATTTTAGTTTCAAAAAGAAGGTTTTATGCATATAAATTGAGTTACATCAAGAATTTTTTGTCATGAAAATTTTGGTTGTTTTTTGGAAGCACGAGCTTTGGTTTCTATTGAGGTAGTCCCTATTTGTTTGATAATAAAGTCATAAGTTGATTATGTATAAAAAGATTTAATAGTTAGTTGACCATTATGCAAACAGATATATCAAAATTTCTCAATATATAAATATGGGTATTAAAGTCATGAGTCATATATGCTAGTTTTCAGTTGTAAGTGTGGTTTTAAGGTTTAGATTTTAAAATGAGATTTCTATTAAAATTATATCTCAATATTGAAAATTTTAGCTTTATCTTGAAATTGGACATTGAAATCATAGTTCCCTGATGAACCTAGTCACTTCTCATTTAAAATTTATATGAAGATTATATTTTGGGACAATAATGTTAGTTTCAAACATCATTTGGTGATTTCATTTGAGAATATAATGCTAAAAATCTTGTGCCTTCAATTTTGGATTGGTTTAGTTTTTGAAGTTAACTTGATAAAGGTTGGAATTTCATTGAAGACATATCGTAATGTTTTTTAAAAAATTATGATATTATTATTTGAGGGATTCAATGGTAATTTGAAGTAGATAATATATTTCAGTTTATGATATAATTCAATTCAGTTTTGTTATAAGGTGATTGTGTATTGATATCAATTATGTTTTCTTTTAGATAAAACATTTATTGATTTTCAGTCATAAATCTTGATTTAATTCAGATTGTTTCAAAATATTTGGGTGGAACCAACCTGAGTCAGCTAGGAATAGTGAGGATAGGGGTTGAAGAAATATTTCTGACAGTAATATTAATCCTAATCTTAATAGAAACTTTTCTAGAGATGGTTTTCATACTAGAAGATTTGGTCCCAAATTTAATAGAGGCACTAGGATGTCCATACATTTCGATGCCTCAGATCTCAAATTTTGAAATGTCTTGAATAACCTATCTTTCAATTCAGTCAATAAAGATCATAAATAAAACAAAAGTTTTTATGGCTGTAGGTTCTAAGCTAGAGCTACTTCACAAAGTAGCTCTTCTCATCATTTAAAAAATAATCCATAGCACCTACCCATTCAATCTCTTAAAAGAGTGCAACCAGCTATTAAGCCTAATCCTGCCAACCAAGCTACCAAATTTGATACTGAGGTTGTCTATGCTAAAAACTATGTCAATCTTATTCTTTCATTAGTATCTAATGAACCTTCATCTTCTCATAGGGAGTCTATTTTGGGAATTAAGAGGATGGGTTTGGCATCTTCACATAGTGAACCCATCATGGGTGTAGAAAATTGAGTCTGAATAAATCTATTTCAGTTGGCAGAGAGAGAACACTTGAAATTCATCCTTTCGCTTCAGAAAAGAGATCAAAAAGTTAGAATGATATTGATTCATCTGTTGAATTTAAAGTGCTAAATTAAATCAAATTAGAAATTGATGATGATGCAAGTGATTTTGAAACAAAATTTGTGCATTTTCATGCTATAGAGATTGAATATAATGTTTGTCTTAATGCACAATACAAACTAGTAATTGAAGTGCCTCAAATTCATTTTTTTATATTTTTTGTTTGTATTTTGAAGTTAACTTGAAAAATATTGCAGCAAGAAGCAAGATATTACTTGAACACACACACACACACACGCACACACACACACACACACACATAATCAACTTTCTATTTTCAAGAGATTATGTAATTCATAAGTTTTCTTTATTAGATAGAATAGATTACAAATTATTATCTAAACTGATTCATGATTTTATAAAGTGGATTTATGAATTTTATAATGAAATATGTTACATTTGATGATTTATTGATTATTTTCTAGAATTTTTTAAAAATCTTCACATCTTTAGGATCTTAATTGAACCTTTAAAACCCCATGATTAGACTGTTACGATTCCACCTTGACCTTCATGATAAAAAAAAAAGATTGATTCATTAATGGTACATTTTCCATAATCAATAAAGTCTTTGTCAATGAAGTTGGACATGAGCCTTCGTCATCTCCTAGTTTACCAATGGCTTAGGTTCTTTGATTTCAGTCCAATTGGATGAATAGGTGAAGCTTCTCTATAGATAATTCTGCATAATAAGTTTGCACAACTAAAGCTTAGATATCAATGGGTGAGGCCTTATATTTATAGCTTCCAAAACTAACTCTAACCCAAGTGTAGTTAGAATAGAGTTATCGTGGTTGAGTTCAAACTAACCCTGAGTTGAGTTAGGCTACCCATGAGAGCCATGTGAGAGATATGGTAAAAATAATTATGTCTTCCACCCAATCCAAATATTTTGTAAGTGGCTTGACAAATCACAAAATTAATGTTGAATAACCCTAATATTTTGCACTTTTGGATTATGACCTTCTAATAAATAGATGTTCCAAAATATCATAGAATTTTTACTTAATCTCTTAATTTAGATTAATTTTCTTAAGTGACTTTGATTAATTTTATGTAATTGTTTAGAAATTTGTTGCATGCTTAATCAACTTAGTCAAAAATATCATTTTACTAAGTCATAATTTGACTAGAGTATAATTAGAAGAAGTTATCAGTTGTATACAGGGTAATACTTAAGTTAGTGTATTATGGAAGCAAAATAACACATGCACGTGATGTGTGCTATCAAATTAGAAGAATTCAGTGGTCCAAGATGTCATTTTACATGGTCACAATTTGACTCAAAATGATTTAAGAAAATATAATAATCAAATAAAATGCATTGTCCCATTTAGGGATACATTAGCATAAATTGTCACCTGTATGTGATAATTCATATGATTTAGAGCCTTTTAATGATTTTTTTTAGAAAATATCTTAAGAGAGATGCCACATTTATCCAAATAAAAAATCAATGTGATTTCCATTTGGCGAATGTGGGTGTAGACCAGGTATGACAAAAACAATGATGAATGACATATTGGAAGAAGTTTTCAAGTCTTTTCAAACCCTAAAATTAGCATGGGCTTCCCTAGAAAAGAATTCCATTGTTTCTTTCACATGCAAAGTGACAAATTAGGTGAAATATTTTTTGTGCACATGTATATAATTTTTGATTATTCACATCCATAAAATCAAGAACATTTAGAATATTATGCATTTGCATTTTTAGATTTCTTGATGAGGAGGTGGATAGATTTTTTTTGTTAGTCACTTGATAAACAGGACGTCAAGGGTTCAAACCCCATTCAAACTATATTTTGGTCAAATTTATTTTTGACTTTGCCTTTTGGAATATTTTTTTTTGAAAATGGGATATTCTATTTTTTAAAAGGCTTTATATAAAGAGCAATGAAGGGAAACAATGTAAAGAAGTTATAAGGGTGCAAAAATATTAATTTTTATGACTTCTACTTAGACACATCCCTGAATCACACATTTTATTTTTAAATCTAATTACAAGTTTCAAGGTAAAGCCCTAAATAGAATTCATTAGTTTTTGCTATATAATTGTAATAATGGTTAAAATTATAAGTTTAATATATGAAAATGGAAGATTAACACCCAAAAATTACAAAGAATGGAGCATCAATTTACAAAAAAGAAAACTTAGACAACAAAATATGCCTAATTCACAAAGGATGGAAAGCACTGGCTCCAAATAGCACACAGTCCAAGACATTTTTAGAAAGAGTCTCTAAAACATTATAAACAACACTCTTATCGGTAGTCTCTAAGATGTCAACTCGTTGGTCATTATTTTCAAAGCTGATGTACCATTTCTTGAAACTTAAATTAGCAATATTGGAATAACACCATGGAAAACCCAATAGGGTTGGAAAATCATCAGCTTCATCTAACTCTAAGACTTCAAAGTCTGATTTGAACATAACACTAAATATATCCATGGTGGCATCTTTAAGGTCATTGATTGGTAAAGCACAGGTCTTGTTGGCCATGAACAAAACATGGAGCGAAGGTTGCAAAGCTGAGCTAGTTATCTTTTGCCAAGCATCATTTGTGAGGACATTAACTTTAGTACCAGTATCAACTAAGATGTCTTGGATTACCCATCCATCAATGGCAACATTCATCAATATTTATTTGTCCTCTTTTGGACTAGGAGATGGGAGTATCTTATCGTCAAGCATGGTTTAATTGATGATCTTTAGTAGCCTTTGGCATGTGATGCTTTAGCTAGTTACATAATAATTTTATAATATACTCATCCAATAGTTTATTACAGAGATCTTGAAATTCATCCCATGCCACATTATGATGGTATATGGCTTTTTGCATATCAACACTTTAAATGACATCACAGTCCTTAAAGAAATTAGATCTCCCCTTATAATTCCCTTACTAGATTCATAGTATCTTTGAGCACCTCTTTTTATTATTGAGCATATGGATACCTCATATCACATGTATCTTCATATTTTAATTTCTCAATAGGTGGAGTGGATGTAGACTAGGACTATCCACCACTGAATATTGTAATATTAACTTTTTGGGTTGTCAGAGTGATAGGGTGCAATCTACAATGTGGTTTCTCAATGCATATCATATCAAAACCCTTCTCATGTATTTAATTTGTAATGGCCATGTAAAAATTAGGGAACTCTTGTAGATGATTTTCATTTCTACATAAATCATATATAGGATAGACCAAGTAGTCCTGCTAGTAGTGATCAGGTGAACCACACTTATAACACATATGTGGTGGAAAGCATCCACCTCCACATCCTTGACCTAAACCTCACCCATGATAACCACCATTAGTTGGTATATTTATGATATGTGTTGTCATTGATGTCTGAGAGGCATTAGCAATGAAAAGTGGTATGTGATGTTAGTAAAATAGAGCATGGTGGCATAGCATGCTTAATACAATATGATACCTACAAGGATGTGCATAAGTATCCTAGGTGTATGTTGTATGGATAAATGGATCTTGGTATGATGATTTTTTAATTTTTCCTAATGTGTTCTATGCTCAAGGGTTGCCTTCATATGGCCTTCATGTGGTATGCAGGTCAATTTATGTCTTGTAGGCTTGATCATGCGTGATTACCTATAAGGTTTTGAGGACTATGGCTTGTGTGACATGATGAGGAGATAAGTATAATTGGAATATGAATTTTATACATGTATAAGGTGATAATAGGTTATTTTTATGATTTTAAAGAGATGGCTAGTGTTTTTCAAGGCAGTTTGGCCATTGGCTTAGTTGGCATAGGTGGGCTTGTGAGGCCTTGTGAAGGGTCAAAAGGTATTTTTCAAGTTGATGAAGCTTTTTTTTGTATGATATATGGTCAATAAAGTTTTATCAATCATTTTAATTAGGTTTGAGGTTATATTTTGAGTTAAAAAGTCAAAAATTTGGTTTAGAAGCTTCAAGAGGTGTTAGAAAGGTGTCTAGTGAGCTTGAGAAGGAATTCCTTATGTTCATTAACATGTACAAGGTCTGTATGGGGATATGAGCCTATTGGATATGTTGGGTAAGCTCCTTAATAATATTCTTCAATCATTAGTTCATATATATAGGTTATATCCTTTATGAACGATCATTAAGAAGCTAGGCAGGTTTTTGTGTACAAAAACCCTAGTCTTAGACCCGATAGAGAAGATCTTGATGGTTTGGGATCAGAATGGATTAGGTGATAAAATATTATGATTAGAGGTTGTATAATAATCCTTAAAGTTTTTTATAAAGTATTTTTGGTCTCTTGACAGTGTGTGGGTCCCACATAAAATGGGTTGTTAACATTATTCTTATTTCTAAGGAAGATTTCTATGAATGACCAAATGATCTAATGGTTGATTGTTTAATCTCAGGACTTGTCCCAAATATCCATGAAATTTTTTAGTGAGATTCATATTTTTGCGTTAAATTTATATAAGGTTAAGGTTGACTAGTCAATATGAAGGAAATGGTGTCTTAAGTGAGAAAGAGTGATCAGAGTGAAAAAAGGAATTAGAAGGCCTAATCAGTGAATAGGAATGGGTCTAAGATATTGAATGTGATTTATGGTATGTATTACCTTTATCCATGAGATTATTATTGTTCCTAGTCACTTGGAGTTGGTTGAATGGTTGACTCATAGTTGACCATGATGGTTTTGCTAGCAAAAAGAACCTATTTTGGATGATTGAGTTTGTTTGCAAGGTAGATGGTCAGATCAAGTGTTCCTGATGATTGGATATTATTTATTATCTCTTTAATATACTCTATAGTGATTTTTAATATTTTACTAATCTTTATTTTGTCAAATATAGTCATATAAGTGGAGTTATGCTTTGTTTGTGAGGTGTTTGTGAGATAAGTTCATGGTATGGTATAGAAAGCTTGTGTAGATAATCATGGCCAACCTCAAGGGACATGAATTATTATTTATAATATATTCTAAAGTGAGATTATTAACCATAATAGTGAATGGTATATATACAATATGATTTATGCCTTTTGGGTGTGTGAATGAAGTTAGACAAGTAATTGTATATTGATTTTTGAAGACCTTGTGTGAAGGTTGTTGGGGATATTGATGACTAATGTTTGTATGAGATTGAGAAGAGAATTTTTTAATTAGAATCAACATAATTTTATGATTCTATTGATTAATTTTATCATATTTATAAGGGCATATTTGAATATAAGTGAAATATTTGAAGAGTTATTTGCTTGTGTTGAAGAGATAGCTTGGTGATTAGTGACTTGTGTGGAGTTGAAAAATTGGAAAAGCGTGTTATTGTAGCATTAATCTATCAAATTGAGAAGCAATCAGAGTTAAATATTTGTTCATTTTATAGGTGTTGTGTTTCTGCTCAACATCTTAGGCAAGTTTGTGCTTGTCATCTTTAGGGGTTAGTGTTCCTTGTGAAGTGGGTGCTTCACTAAAGTCTCTTATTGTAATCATCATATAGGACTGTAGTCCATTATTTTTTAGACTTGAGAGTGGATTTTTTTTCCCATGATGGTTTCCCACATAAATATTTGTGTTATGGTTTCATTCATGCTTGTTATTTGATTCATCTATCTTGCATATTGATATGATTGGTTAAGTAGCTTGAAGGCTTAAGAATTAGATTGTAATATTTTTAAACCATTGATTCACCCTCCCCCCTCTTAGTGGTCTGTACCTCCATCAATTGGTATTAGATTAAGTCCTTTTGTGGCTTAACAACTAGAAAGGTGATTCTGAGGTACAATAGAAATTCAAGGAATGCAAGGTGGTTTCTCTTCCAAACAAGCTCCATTGTTTAACAGTTTTAACTATGCCATTTAGATTCCAAGAATGCATAATTTTATTATGGATCTAAGATTTGATGTTTGGAAGATTGTTGCTAATGGATATGTTGTTCCTACTCTTTCTCCTACTAGTGTTGTTGATAAGAAACTATTTGACAGAAATTTAAAAGCTATAAATGTTATTAATAGTGGTCTATCAGAGACTAAGTTTTCAAAGGTCATTCATTGTCAAACAAATAAGGAGATGTGGACTAAGTTGAATATAATATATGAAGGATACTCAAAGGTTAAGCTATTAAAATTACAAACTTTTAAAAGATAGTTTGAGAGTCTCAAAATGAAGGAGGAGGAGTCTATGTCATCCTTCTTGAATAGAGTGGATGATGTGGTGAATATGATCATGGGTCTTGGAGAAGATGTTAAAGAAGATGTTGTTGTTCAAAAGGTCTTGATATCTCTATCTTACAAGTTTGACTCTAAGGTATCTACAATTGAGGAAAGTCATGATCTTACACTAATGAAGATGGATGTACTTTATGGATCTCTCACTACTTATGACATGAGGATAAATGAAGACAAGCCCCCTAAGAAGTATGTTGCTTTCAAGGTAGAGAACAAGCCTAAAGAAAAGAAGATACAAATTAAATGATCTCATGGAAAAAATGCTATATTAGATGATATATCTGATGATGATTTAATTGCTTTCTTTTCAAGAAAATTGAAGACTAGATCAGGTAAGTACAGAGGTAAGCTTCCTTTTAAGTGCTTCAACTATGGTGAAGTAGGTCATTTTGCAAACAAATGTCCTCACAAGCATAAGAAAGATGAGGATGCGAGCCAAGAAGAAGGTAAGAAAGATTTTAGATCTGACAGAAATAAGAGATCATTTAGGAATTTTGATAACAAAAAGAAATTCTATAAGGACAAAAGGATTATATACATAAAAATGGATGATAGTGACTCAAAAATAGGTGGTGACAGTCAATCTGATAATAGTCATAATGAAAATGAAATAGAGGATGATGATGAAGTCCTTTTCATGGTAATCAAATCAGATGATGAAGGTAATTTTTCATATCAGATTGAAGGAAATTGAAGTGGATTAGATGAAGAAGATGAGGAAGACATTCCAAATTATAAGAGTGAACTAAAAATTTCTCTTGAAGATTTGAAAATTTAAAGAAAGGTATGTAAAGGTTTGAAGGCTAATTTGAAAGACTATGAAGTTTAATTCAATATTTTTGAGGCTAAGTTAAATGAAGATAATAGGGAGCATGAAGGAGTAATCATGTTATTAAATTCCAAATTGGAGTCTATATCCTCAAGCCTAAAAGGTACAAAATATAATGTTCCAAGTTGATTGCTAAAAAAAAAGTTTTTGAATGATAAATTAGAGAAAGCTTTGAATAAAGTTAAGTCTTTTGCCAAGTATGAAAATAACACAAATGATCTTGACAATCTATTGATGAATCAAAAGTCTTCAAGTGATAGAACAGGCCTGGGTTTCATTGAGAAACCATTAGTAATATCTTAAGCAAAGGAGAAAAGTATTGAAGAGGAGAAAGACAAACCTACAAAAATCAATATCCAAGCTGAGGGTGTTAACTCCAACAAGGTAAGAAAGCTTAATGCCATAAAGCATTTGAACATTAATGGATACTATCATATTTGTCATGAGTTTGGTCATAAGGCCAATGATTGCAAGATAAAGTCTAAGAAAATCAATATGCCTAATTCTATGAATAAGATAAAATGCTTCAAGTATTTGGAGATGGGACATTTAACCAATCATTGTCCAAAGAAAATTATGCAAAGTGAGTTTGCTCCTAAGAATTTAACATGTTTTAATTATCAAAGGATTGGTGAATTAACCAAATTTTGTCAGTATGAAAGAAGGATTGTATGTTTTAATTGCAAGGGATTTAATCATATTTCTAAATTTTGTAAGAAAAAGGAGGTTCTTAATCAAGACAAGATCAATTAGGCTCCAAGTTTTCAAGAAAGGAAAAACAAAGTCTTATACAGGCCAAAGGAAGGAAATAATAATAATTGACATGTATGCAGATCAAAATTATGTGTTTTCAAAGGTGGAGAGTGCTTCTTTTACTAAATAATTTTCATTATCTGCTCATATTTTCAATAAAGAGATAAAAAAAACAATGAGAATTAGAAGGAAGACAAAGACAACCTTAAGATAAGTATGGATCATTCTGCAGTTGTAGATGATGATATTTCTTGTATAGATCAATCATTGATAGACCTTAAAAAGGTTAATTTAGTTGATAATATAGATCAAGACATGATGGCATCCTCATTTGTTTCCTATTCAATTCTGAGAGAGGAGGAGAAAATTTCAAAGATAGAAGAGGTAGTCACAGGAAAGTCAAAGAAGAAAAAGAAGAAGAATAAGACTGTATTGACCAAAAAAGAAGAAGAATATGAGAATATGTGGGCCACTCCAAGATTCACACTATTCTAAAGTAGTCTTGAAGTATTGGAGGTCTCTATCTATGCTTCACAATAGACTCTTTTAGGTGAATAAGCAAGATTATTTGTTCAAGAGGTATGTTTAGGTCTCCTGGTCCTAAAGTGTCTTTTTGATCAAATTTTGATGCTTTAACTTAGTGGTGATTTGAAGGAGAAGTAATAATTGGTTTGTATGAGGTCTTGATAAATATTGTCATGAGTCATTCCTAGGTGGTTTGAGGTCTTGATGAGCTTAGATATGTGTTTTATGGTCAAAAGTCTGAGTTGACCATTTTTTACAGTAATGACTACCTAAAAAGTGCTAAGATAATTCATATAGTGTTTTAAGGTGGATAGAAGATAGATAATGAGTGATTCAAGTTGGTTTTTTCATGTCAAATAAGGTTAGATAGATTGGATATGCTCCTAAGATGCCTAGGTGTGATTTTGATCATTTGGTCAAGGTGCCTGCTATAGATGATGACTTTGTTTGCCCATAATGCTTAGTTTCAAGGGTCACTTGAAGAATGAATATGTATCATGATATAATTTTTGTTTAGGAAGGTCTATACATGTTTTTAAGACATGTTCCAGGTGGTTTCATGGGTGGATGAATGATTTTGTGCCAAGTGGAACATTTTTAGTGGTCACTGGCTTCTCTTCTCAAGAACATGAGTTTGGTGGCATAAAGGAAGTCATGGTTCCCATAGGTTTGGAGGATTTAAATTTTTCATGGAAGTGATTTTTGATGGTCTCCAGGTGTGGTATCCATCTCAGGGGTCTACATTGACTGGAGGTTGACTTTTGACCAATTAATGCTTTGAAGGCCTAATGATTTGGGCATGTTTGGAAAAGTGGCCAAACTTTGGATTTGGAGGATATAAGGTTCAAAAGTAGTTGAATGGTCATAATGGGTATTTTAATCAAATTTTAAAATGGTATGGAAGTGAGTATATTTCATTTTATTCAATTTTTAGCTCACTAGGAGGCCTAATTGGCTAGTAGGCTAAAGAAGGAAGTATGCTAAGAAGGATGAGTTGGAGGCTCATTATTGGCATGCCTAAGGAAACATGGTAGTGGTCTTCAAATATGAAGTTTCATTAATTTAAGTGGTTAGGTCAAATAGATATGAGGTCTGTAGTGGCCAGATAGGGCTACAAGGGGTCTAAGTAGGCCTAATGGAGAAATTGAGCAATTTTGTGATATATTTTCAAAGAAGGTTAGAATTTTTGGTTTCAAATGATAATTCTAGCCTATTATACGTGTGTAACAGGTATGGTGATGTGCTTTTAGTGCTTATGTTATTCTATATGTTGGCTTGTGAATGATGGTATGTGAGCTTGCATGGTGCTTTGTTACTCATGTTATTGTTTGAGTTGATGGTAGTAGTTCTTGGAGATTATATATATGTTCATTGGTTATGTATACAAAGAGGGAGCCTTGAAAGTGGAGCAAAGTCCTAGGGGGAGCTATGGTGCCTTGTAAATTGATGATAGGTCCAATGATCTTGATAGCTTGCAAACCAATATGATGATTTTTCATGATTGGCAAGTTATTTGATGGTATTCAAGGATTGATTCAATTAAGAGATCATATGGGGAGATTTCATCAGTATATTTAAAAGGTGAGTCGTGCATGATGTTGGCTTTGAAAACATTTTAGATTCTCTACTTCATCATTGTGAGCCCACTTTGTCATTTTGGCAAAGGCGGAGAAAAATTTGGTATGTTTCCATCAATGACAAAGGGGGAGATTGTTGGTATATTGATGATATGTATTTTCATTGATGTTTGAGATGCATTAGCAATGACAAAGTGGTCTGTGATGTTAGTAAAATGGAACATGGTGGCATAATGTGCTTAGTCCAATGTGAAACCTACAAGGATGTACATAAGTGTCATAGGTGGATGTTTTATGGCTGAATGGAGCTTGGTATGATGTGTTTTGAATTTTTATTGATGTTTTCTATGCTCAATGGTTGCCTTCATATGGCCTTTATGTGGTATGCAGGTCAGTTTATGTCTTGTAGGCTTGATCAATTTATGATTACCTATAAGGTTTTAAGCACTATGGCTTGTGTGACATGATGAGGAGCTCATTATGCTTATAATATGAATGTTAGACATGTATAATGTGCTAATATGTTAGGTTTATTATTTTAAAGAGATGGCTAATGGTATGCAAGGAAGTTTGGCCATTGGTTTAGTTAGCTTAGGTGGGCTTGTGAGGCCTTATGAAGGGTCAATGGGTGTTTTCAAGTTGGTGAAGCTTGTTTTTTCATGAGATATGGTTAAGCAAGTTTTTTTTAAGCATGTTGATGAGGTTTGAGGTTAGATATTGAGCTAAAAATTTAGAAATTTGGTTTAGAAGATTCAAGAGGTGCCAGAAAGGTGTCTAGTGAGCTCGAGAAGGACTTTCTTATGTTCGTTAGCATGTGCAGAGCCTGCATGGTGAGTTGAGACTTTTGGATATGTTGGGTAGGTTCCTTAATATTATTATCCAAGAATTATTTCATATATTAAGGTTCTATCCTTTATGAACGATCGTTAAGAATCTAAGCAAGTTTTTGTGTGCAAGAACCCTAGTCTTAGACCTGATAGAGAAGATCTTTATGGTTTGGGCTCAGAATGGATTGAGTGATAAAATATGATGATTATAGGTTGTATATAACTCCTTCAGGGTTCTAATAAAGTATTTTTTGTCTCTTGATAGTGTGTGGGTCCCACAAAAAATGGGTTATTAACAATATTATTATTTTTGAGGAAAATTTATATAAATGACTAGATGATCTAATGGTTGATATTTTAAGCTTAGGACTTGTACCAAATATCCATGGAAATTTTAATTGAGATTCATCTTTCTTTGTCAAATTTATATAAGGTTAAGGTTGACTAGTTGATATGAAGGAAATGGTGTCTTAAGTGAGAAAGAGTGATCAGAGTGAAAAAAGGAATTGGAAGGCCTAATCAATGAACAAGAATGGGTATGAGCTCTTGAAGGTTATTTAGGGTATGTATTCCCTTTATCCATGAGATTAGTATTGTTCCTAGTCACTTGGAATTGATTGAATGGTTGACTCATAGTTGACCATGATGGTTTTGCTAGCAAAAGGAACCTATTTTGGATGATTGAGTTTATTTGTAGGACAGATGGTTAGATCAAGTATTACTAATGATTGGAGAGTATTTATTATCTCTTTAATATATTATATAGTGATTTTTAATATTTGACTAATCTTTATTTAGTCAAATATAGTCACACAAGTGGAGCTATGCTTTGTTTGTGAGGTGTTTGTGAGATAAGTTCATGGTATGGTATAGAAACTTGTGCAGAGAATCATGGTTGACCTTGTGGGAAATGAATAATTATTTCTAAGATATTCTAAAGTGAGATTACTGACCATAATAGTGAATGGTATATATACAAGATGATTTATGCCTTTTGGGTGTGTGAATGAATTTAGACAGCAATTGTATATTGATTTTTGAAGACCTTGTACGAAGGTTGTTGGGGGTCTTGATGACTATTGTTTGTATGAGATTGAGTAGAGAAAAATTACATTAGACTTATCATAATTATTTAATTCTATTTATTAATTTTATCATATTTATAAGGGCATATTTGAATATAAGTTAAAGATTTGAGGAGTTATTTACTTGTGTTGAAGAGATAACTTGGTGATTGGTGACTTGTGTGGAGTTGTAGACTTGGAGAAGGCCATTATTGTAGGGTTTATCTATTATAATGAGAAGCAATCAAAGTTCAAGATTTGTTCATTTGATAGGTGTTGTGTTGGTGCTCAACATCTTAAGCAAGTTGGTGCTTGTCATCTTTAGGGGTTGGTGCTCCTTATCAAGTGGGTGATTCACTAAAGTATCTTGTTTGTAATCATCATATAAGATTGTAGTCCATTGTGTTATAGACTTGAGAGTGGGTTTTATTCCCCATGAGGGTTTTACACATAAATCTTTATGTTATGGTTTCATTCATGTTTGTTTTTTGATTCATCTATCTTGGATATTGATATGATTAGTTAAGTAGCTTGAAGAGCTGGGAATTGGATTGTAATATTGTTAAACCACTAATTCACCCCCCATCTCAGTGGTGTGTACCTCCATCACCATTGTCTTATTTATTTTAAATATAGGCCTGATGTTAACCATGTGTGCACACCTCATGAATGTCACTAATGAGGCATCAATCATTAGTATCATGGGTATTTGCATCACATATCTTATAATAAGTGGACACCTTTGACTGAGTGACACATTATAGCAGAGGACAAGTTCAAAAATCATTCTCTTCCTGACAAATTTCATGTGATTACTTTAGTACAATGTGTATGTTCTTACATGGATTATTATTCCTATTATGGCCTTCGGATTCACAATCGACACACCATAGGCCACTATGAGTGTCATGATCACTATGTGCAATCAAATTTTATAATTAAGATGCCATTGGATGAATTTGAGCCTCTATAAAAGGAGCAATTCCTATATCAATGCTACCAACAAATTCAACATGGAGGGAAGCTTTGAAGGCCTTGTGCGAGTTGGTAAAAGTTTTCTGAGATAATGTTCATCTAAAGTGGAGAAATAGATCTCCCACAAACCGCTGAGCATGTTGAGAAGCATTAATCTGAAGTGAAAGCTTGGAGATAAGTGTCTTGAACCATGCATCATATTGATTCATGCTCTTAGTTAAATCTTGTTTGATATCTTTCAGTGAAATAATACTCTATTTCTCAAAGTTCAAAATGTCAAATTCTAAGAGCAATGTTGCCTTAAGCCGATCATAATCAATTACTACATGTTGAGGATCATATTTTTGATACCATTTATGTTCTTGTTCTAAGAGTATGGTTACAAATTGAGAGGATTTTCACTCAAATGAGGTTATGTTATGTACTCTCTAGATAAGTTCAAACTTGTGAACATGTTCAATAGCATTCTCTATACCTTGATATTTTGGCAAATGGAGCATCATTTCATAGTACATGGTGGGTGGTTGAGGTGATTGCAAGGTTGGATATTGAGAATTTTTGATCCCTCTTGTCCCTTAGGGGGAAGTCCACCACTTCCTCCTGCACCTCCTAGTTCACCATATGAACCACCACCTAATCCACCTCTTGTACCTTTAGGAGGAGTAAAAACACCAGAGATGTTAAGCACAAAGGTAGGTTGAGTCACTATATTTTGGCTAGTACTTTGCCCACTACTTATTTTGGATCTACCAGGCATACCTAGTTGGGCCATGAAATAATCTTGCAAAGGAAAATAAAGAGGTAATACACTAGTGTCTAAAACTTATTTGATTAATGATTCACATATAGGATCACTCTTTGAATCAATGTTTTCTGTATCCCAATTGTGTATAATTAGTTCATCTAGCTCAAAAACATGAGCTTGTATTGTGGTTGGGGAACCAAGTCAATTTAACTTGAGTTCTTCAGTCTCCACTTCCTAGCTTGTTTATCCCCAATATAATAGAGTCAGCATTGGTTTTGGTCCAAAAATTGGAGAGTACTCCTTGTGATCTTCTACTTCCCTACAAATCTTGATAACACTTCTTAAGTCTTCTTGTCTCCTTCCTATGTCACTTCCACCTATAACCCATCATTGAGATTCATCATATTTGTGCTTCTATAACTTCCATTAATCACATACCATATATAACCAATAATCCTTCCCAATTACCCATGCATACCCCCACCAACTATGTTGTTCATGCAAGGAATACTTTATCCTTCCATGAGAAAGTCATAAGTCCATAGTCAATAAACAACTTTTTCACCTCTAGAGGGAATTGCTTGAGATACCAGCCATGTGGTTCTTAGCGAAATTGGAACTTAGATTATTTTGGATAGGAATAATTTGATATGGCAT
Organism: Torreya grandis; assembly: GCA_037957365.1. Lineage (NCBI taxonomy): Eukaryota > Viridiplantae > Streptophyta > Pinopsida > Cupressales > Taxaceae > Torreya > Torreya grandis. The sequence continues at coordinate 788,349 of JARHVA010005172.1, read as the reverse complement.
ACTTTGATACATGACTATTTAACACCCCTTGCAACTAGACATCAACAACTCGCTTTCATGATGCTTTCAAGTGTGCTAAGGCTGTTTGACATTCTATTATCTAAACTATCTTTTGTCCATGGTTTCTTGACTGATATTGAGCATAGTTTATGATCCAAGCATGCAAATGAATAGGTACTTACACAAAGAATGTCCCATACAATGAACTATATAGATTTTTTTCAACCCACGTATGTGTGAAAACTCTTGGTTCAAGAAATGTTATTGTAAATTTTTATTTGACATTGGTAATCCACCATTCAATGTTTTCAAAATATAATTGCTTGAACAATTACCACCATCATGTAAAAAAGTGCTACATGTCCTAGAAACGAAACTAAAATGTTGGTTTAATTTTCTATCTAAGCCTAACTTTCCTTAGGCACACACATTGAAGTGATTAAGACCCAACAAGCTAGAGCATTAGCATTTTATGCAAGACTTGGAGTTCTTACACACTCACTCAAAGCATGCAGTAAGGGACTAGTTCTTGTTGGTGTTGTTGTGTGAAGGTTTTCTTAACATATATCGACACTCAAACATACACTTTATTCAAGTACTAACCAGAAAAAGAAATACATAGTTATGGGCCTAAATTCAGTTAAATGAACAAACACAATTAAATTGACCAACACCATTATTTCTATAATCCACATGATAAAATTTAGGTAACATAATTTTTAGTCATCATATTCAAGATAGGTTCACAAATTACATAACAAGTGCATGGTGCAACTTAGTGATACAACTTAGCAATAAATTCGAGTACAATAGCAATATTACAATGATATCCTTGATTACATCAATGGAATAACAATCAACATCAATGAACAACATTTGATAATAATCAACAGTATTAAAAATCTCTAATCAGAGGTATTTATACTTGGTTTTCCTTAACAAAATAATTACAATAGTAATGACACTCTCAATGACTAGGCAACAATCTTCAGTGGACTAAGCATCATGCTAGCCAAGTACATTATTTCCCTAAGGACTTGGGCATGTGTGCCCCTATATTATCATTTGATGTTGGATCCTCATCACCAAATCCCTATCTTCTCATGGGCCAATACTATATTCATGCATGACTTGGTCTATTTCATCTGAGAATCACTCCTTAACCATCTCCCACTTCTTGCATGCTCCCCATGTCTTCCACTGGTGTTCATATCCCTCCATTCTTGGGTTATCTATTTATTATGAATATTCTCTGATTAGGTCTTCTCATGTTGTGAACTCCTTTACCATGGTCTTATACACCTATATCTCTTTCACACGATGCATATTTTGTGTCATGTACCTCTATCAAAAGACTTAGCCAAAATTTAGGGTCTAATAGTAGGTCCAACCTTTGTTCAACATATGGAATATTATAAGATGGATAGGGATATATCTCATATGTTATATCATCACCATATGAATCTTGAACAAAAGGGTCAATAATCACAAAGTTATCATAGTCTGGATTGTACATAGTCATGTAATGTGTATAATGAGGCATGTTTGGATCTATGACTAGGTCTCATGAAAAATGAAGGCTAAAATGGCAAACAATTGAGGTCTGAAACAAACAACCTTTGGATTTAGAAAAGAGGTCCAAAGGTTAAAATAACTAAACAAATAAAATGTAGAATAAAAATACAAAATTAACTTGACAAAGGTATTGGTTTTCCCAAAGGTGGTTATAATTAGTGGCAAAGTTAACACAAAATATTGAAACCAGTCTATGGCTAAGGTACTAATTTTCCCAAAGGTAGTTATAATTAGTGTCAAAGGTGTCTAGACCAGGTATTAAAATCATGAACTATGTCAAAAGGATAACAACAATTTTCCCAAAGGCAATTATAATCATTAGAGTGGAAAATAAGGTTAGAATTAGAAACAATTGTCTCAAATAAAAACTCGAAAGTCATCTAAACTAAGGTAATTAGCTTGGATAAACTTGGTAAATAATCTAATGCTAAGGCAATTGGTGTGGAAGACACTTGGTAGTTGGCTTACAAAAGACTCTTTAACAATGAAACTATGACATTTTAGAACTCAGCACAACAAACTCCTAAACAATGCACATGGTAATAAACTTCGCATAGAGGATGCTCAAACATGACACACAACAACAAACAACCACTAAGTCTAGACAAGGTATTTTGGATCAAATAAAAAATCAATCCAAGTATTACAATCTAAACACAAAAGGTATGCTACCTAATTCAAAATTAGATGAGGCTTTGGCATATACCTAATTTGTTTGGTATTTATATTTCAAAAGGTTGAGTTTCAAATTTAATGCAAAAAGACTCATATTTTCTAAGCCAAATAATCTAGACCAAAATGGGTAGTGTAACCACACATTTGAAATAAAAGGTATGAATGATTTTGGAACTTGGTTTCAATTATGATAAGTGTTTTGGAACAATTTAGGTAGTGTAACAACGCTCCTTCAAATAAGTTGTATAGTAATGGTTTTTGACTAAAAATTCAAGGTAAATGTTTGAAATAAAATGGGCAGTGTAACAATGCCCCATGCAAACAATTGACTCACAAATGGTTTTGGATTAAAACTATAAGGCATAATATGTTAAACAAAATAGGTAGATTAACACCTTTTAGGTCAAAGTGGTGTGAAAACATGTGATGGTTATGATTCATTTTGATTTGACAAATAAACAAATAATTTTAGTCTCAAACACACATGTAAATAAAAGAAAATAGAAATAACACTAATGGCTCACGCTATCCCTAAAACTAACAAGTTGTGCATAGATTCTAAAATTTTTTCCATCGATATTCTAATGTTTTAAAGGAATTAATTGTTAATTCAAATATTAAAGAACATGTGTAAGTATATTTTTTAATCCCCCCTCTATCTCTCAAACATTGGTATGTGGCATGAACTTAGAGTGAGGAACACTCGATATTTGGCAAGATATTTCATGGCAAATGGGGTTGACTAAAATATATAAGTTTTGAAACACACTAAATGGTCCCAATTGAGGCTAACTTACTATGCAAAGGTCTAGTCCTTTGCACATCAACTTCAACCATGTACTACTTAGTAAATTCCTTTGTTTAACATAAGCTAACTCAAGTTTTCATTAGGATTAGAAGGATAACCACTCAACCCTAACAAATCCCAATATCATGTGCCCAATTTATATACCCCACCATGGAGTGGGGTTGGTACGATGTTGAGAGATGAAACACCTAGTCAACACACCCCTAAAGAACATGTGAGGAGATGATGAACTCTTGCCCATAAGACAAATATAAGAAAATAAATAAATGAAAATTAGAAAGATTTTAGAGGTTGTTTTTGAGTCACCCAAGTTACTTAGACATTGGGGAGAGAATTCACAACATTCTTTATATTCTAAGATAAATAAACAAGGCAATAAACAAATCAATTTTGGTCACCCGAGTTCTTTATAGGGGACATAGGGAGACCATACATGCAAAGTTTTTCATTTGTCATAAACAAAGAACTTAATCTAGGAACTTTGAAACTAGATAATAAATAAATAACAAACAAAAGAGAAAAATCTCTTAAGAGTTTTAAACTAAAGGGGATGTTCTTTTTAAAGGCACCAAATCAAATGTGAATGAAGTTTGGACCCCTTGGCCTTGTTTGCTCTTGTAAAACTTGAAATGTGAAAAGACAAGTTTGGTCAGGTTAATTTTAAGCACTAAAATAAAGGTGTATGTGAGATTTAGAAGTGTTTAGGCCTCTCTTTCTCCACAGTAGTTTCTAAAAAAAAATTAGGTGGTTCTCTTATTTTAAGGCTAAAAAGTAAATCAACAAACAACATTCCATTTTTAAATCTCAGGTTTCTGAAAAACATAGAGTGAAGTCATTGTTTCTGCAACAGATTGAAGTCATCATTTCTAATGAAGTTGTTATTTTTCTTGTGAACACAGACAAACAAAAATTATATTTTGGTGAAGTTACCTATAAATAGGGCAGTCATCGAATATAACTCAAAAATAAGTGAAGACATTGAAATCATTTACAAGTATACCTATCAAAGTCACTATTTAGTAGGGTCAATGTCATTGTTCCTGCGTAGAAATGTTGTTGTTACATAGGTCAAAATCATTGTTTTTAAGTCATCATTTTTAAACAATAAAAAATCATAAATAGAAGACAAAAATGGAGAAGTCACCATAACATAGCGTGAAGTTGCCAATTACACGAAAAATAGAATGATGGGATTTTTACGTAAAAAACTCCAAACTTGAAGAATTAAATGCTTGTTTTATAAAATCTAAAGGTTGCACATCATTATTCTTGGCCATACAAGATGTATGGTCCCATTAGGCATGCCATTATGTATCTTAGGAGTCTAAAGAGAACATAAATATTGATTAGTTCTTTGTTAGTGAAGATAGTAAAAATCCATGCATAACAATACAATGAAACTAAACACTCTTGCTTAATAACTAGGGGATGTATAACATAATGAACAAGATCACAAAATAGAGATAAAAACACATAAATTTTTTACCTCTCTTGTCAAAATTGATGTCCATTTATTGGCATAGTAGATGTTTGTGCTCAGTTTATGGCATTAAAGACTTATAACAATGCTTCTACATATTGGTAGCACTTCTCCAATGGCCACTTATGGCTTTGGTAGGCTTGGATTGGCTTGGTGTGAAGATTGGTATCAAATGGGCATTATAAATTTACGTTGATATCTTCTTAAAGGCATTCATGTAGAATAACCTTACACACAAAAGCTTGTTTGGGTAGAGTGAGGGAACTTGTATATACAGGTCTCAAAACTAACTCTAACCCTAAGGAGGTTAGGTTTAGTTCTAACTTTGGTTGAGCCTAAAATAACCTAGGTTGATTCAGGTTAATCCTGGGTTGTTTCAAAGCACTCATGAAGTCTTGACAACTCATTTTCAGATATTTATGAGTTATGAAAATTCATAGAAGATATTTATGAGGTTGTGACTTGTATTTTATTGAAAAATAGGAATTAATAAATCAATTTATTAGCTCCTTTGACCTTTGACTTCATATTTAGCTAAAAATCCTTTTTTGATAAATGAAATTTAATCATTTAACTTTGAATTTTTACTTAGACAAGTTAATTGAGATTTGCTTTTTAATTAATCTTGCTTAGTGCTTTTTGGATTTTGGTAATTGTTTTAAATGTTTTGAATTAATAGATCAACATGCCAAGAATGTCAAATTACTAGGTCATAATTTGATTAGAGTTGAAACTAAACTAGGTTATTATTACATACAAGGTGATACCCTAAATAATCTAGCCTCACCATGTTTTTAAGTAATTAAATCCCTTACGTGGATGAATTTGGACATTCAAGTGATTTCTAGGCTTAAATTACATTGTTTGTTATAAATTTATCTACTTCTTTATTTAGGCATGAAAGTAGCCAAAAATGAGTGTCTATAGTCTTTGTAGCCTCTAGAAAAAAGAGTGTTACTAGGAAGGGTAAATAAGGGTAAGTATGGGATAAAAGCTCTGATCGAATAATGGCACATATGTCTTGAATGAATAATAAGATCAAAATGGAATGTATAATTGTTGGTGGATAAATAAATATTGGGATTTGTAGTCACACACACTATTGTTGATTTCGTATTTGACTCTACATTGGTTGTGACGAGGATAAATAGTTTTGAAATGCCCTCGATAGGACCTATAAATTTTTCTATTATTTGGGCCTGAGAGATGTTGTAATCTTACTATGATTTTGATTAGTAGTTTTACTAATATGGATTTGAATAATTTCTTCATCAAGTAATGAATCATTGCTCTTCTTAGATATTGGTACCTCCTACAGGTTTTCACCAATAAAATTGTCCTGATTGTCTCATAATACCTCCGATAAGGTTTCACTAAGGAACATTAACTTTTGACTTTGATTGTTTTCTAATGCCTCAAACAAGGTTTCGCTAGAATATGTTGAGTTTGGACTTTGATTGTCTCTTATTGCCTCAAACAAAATTTCACCAGGAAATTATTCTTTTACCTAAATCTGGTCTTGGTCCCCTTGATTTTCTATAACTGGTATGTCACCATGGAAAGATTTCAACAATGTGTGATTATGTTGGTCCCAATCAAAGTTTGTGGGAGGTGGTATGTCAATAGAATGGCTCAACTGGTTTATGGTAAAGGCATGTGTAATGGCAATGTAAGGGTAAAAGGCAACACAATCCTCATAAAGGCTACTAAGAGATCTTGTGTTAATGTTGAAGGAAACGTCATTGAAAATCATAGAAATATCACAAATGTTTTCAATCGAATATGTCATAACTATGCAGCGGTTGTCACAACATCCATTAATATTGTATGATTCTGAATCGAGAGGATATGAATCTAATGTTGATACTTAAGTAGCCACAAAGGGGGCATATCTAACAATGTTTTCTACAAGTACCTTATTCACTTTTTGTTTACAAATGAAGGCTTTGAGATGAAGAAATGTTCAAAAATGTGTGACTTTTAGCATTGAACAAATAATGATCTCTAGCTCAAAAATAATAGGCCTGTCAAAGATGGGCCCATACAAGATTGGTGTTTCATCAAATAGAGGTCCTTCATCAAATATAGGTGGATCATGAATGGTTTGGATTTGGTTCAAATTGGGTGATTCCACAGAAATGTAGAGAATGGTTTGCCTATCTAGATATCATTTTAGAAGTGGACATATCTGATCATGGTTGAGAAGGGTATCATGACATATCTTGATCGAGTACTTATCAGACTTGGGCACATTTGGATCTTCAATATGTAATGGACCTTGGCTAGGTAATGACATAATAGGTCTAAAATTTTTGCCTTGTTGAGGTGTCTCTTTAGGAGCTCAAATCAAATAGTGTAAGTATTCTATTGGAAATCCACCTGAACATTTATCACCCATTTATCACACTCTGAGAAGGTTTTCATCTTTATTATCAAATAGATGTTGATCAAATTATTCTTGTTCATAATTTTTACTTGATGACATATTTGGTAGGCATTGTTGATGGAAAAAGGCTGGTTAGGTTTGTTGCAGCTACAAAACTAACTCGGATTTAGAAACAATGGTTAAAGTGTCCAAAATAGATGTAAAGTAGTCTATTTGTTGACTAAGCTAAGTGATTTATTTTATTGATTTTTTATGTAGAACTGAACATGCTAGAATACATTTAGGATTGTAAGATTTCATGACTCAAATTAACCTTAGACAAATGCCCCCAAACAAGGATAAATGTGAAGGGAATTGGATAAAAGAAATTAGCCCCAAAAAGGGCAATTTTGGCACATATTATAATCATTTGGACCCAAAAAGGGCAGTGTTAGTATAGAACTAATATGATTTGGCCTAAAAAAGGGAAATATTGGTCTAGAAAAGAATAGGCTTGGCCCCTAAAAGGGTGAAATGACACATATTAGAATAGACTTAGCCTCTAAAATGGTAATCTTGACACAAAATTGAAATGGTTTGGCCCCAAAAAGGTTGGTCTTGACACATAATTGAAATAGTTTGGCCTAAAAAAGGGCAATCTTGGCATAGAAATGAAATGGTTTGGCCCTAAAAAGGGTGTTCCTTGTATAGAATTAAAATTCAAATGAAATAAAGGATGAAAGTTATGACTTTGTCATTCCCAACTGATAGGTGCTAGAGATTGAATGGAAAAATAAGGAATGATTTGAAGTGTCATGCACTTGATTCAAAATTGGTTTGGAATGGTACAAAACTGCATTAGCACAGTATAAAATTGTATTGGCATGGTACAGGATTGTATCAATACAATACAAAATTTCATTGGCACGGTATAAAATTACACTGGCATGGTACAAAATTACATTGGCATGGTACAAAATTGTATTGGCATAGTACAAAATTGCATTAAAATAGTACATAATTGCATTAAGATGGTACATAATGGTTTGGTATGGTATAAAATGGTTTGGTACATGATTTGAAGTTGAATTTTGACTTTGGTAAACATTAGATGTTCATGTTGGGTTTGTCAATGCAAATGCCAAAGTAAAATAGTTATATTAATATTAACTTTGGCATAGGAATTATAATTTTGTAAGTAGACTTGTCATTTGAAATTAAGGTTTGGTTTGAATTAGATGGCATAATTTAGACAAGACCTTGAACTTTGTTTTGTCTTTGAATTTGGTTTGAAATTTGACCTTGGATTGGAACTAAAACTAGGTTTAGAACCAAATAGATGGCACATCAACACGATTTAAACAAGGATTCAAATTTTGGGTTTTGATTTAAAAGATTCAATCCTGGAAACTTGACCTTGTGAAAAAATAAATGATACTTGATTAATTTGAGGAATTTAGGACCTTGGAATGTGTAAGTTATTGGCACAAGAATCAGAAACTTGGTCTTGAAATGTTTAATCAAGATCTAAACTTGGTTGAGATCTTAATCCTCTAAAAGGGGTTGATCTCAGCACAAATTGAACTAGAATTGAAACTTGGATTTGATCTTGAAACTAGAAGGCAAATTAGGATCAGAACTAGAATTGGAACTTGGAGCTAGAAGGCAAATGGGGATCAACACACAATGTAAAATAAATTCAAACATTCTAAGAACTTAATTAAGAAATGTAATTGTACCAAGTGAGAAAAAGGCCATTTTTTTAAATGATAGATGCAACAATGTAAGAAATGGCTACGTATCAAATAGTAATGTGAAAAACATAACACCTTAGTGTGAAAATAGATGATAATGTATAAAGTATGGGCACAATAACTTACACTTAGTGAAAATCTCTTTAATCAAATTTAATGTGTAATCCAAATAACACAACCTAAACACAAAGAGTAAACCACTCAATCCCAAGTGATAAGCAAGACTCAGGTGTAAACCAATTATCTTTCACTAGTAGAAAAATAGCAATAAATGACTTACAAAACTACTAAAATTTGCATATAAATGACTAAGCTTGGTCACGTGGCCATTAGTAGTTTATTGTTGGTCATTTATAATGCGACCAAATTTATGACTAAACCATTTTTAGTCATTTATTAGTTGTTTTTGGTAGTATATTTAGTTGTTAATGTAGTCATTGATTGTTGTTAATTGGTCATTTATTTAGTCATGGTAGTCATTTATTTAGTCAATGTAATTATTAATTACCTATTGACCAGTTTGGTCCTGTAGGCCAAAATAGGTCTTCTTTTCTTTCCCTATTGTTCTGAGCCATCAATATTAGATGTATTTCCCCTAGTACAATTGTGTTATTTTCTGTTGTAGTAGACCTATTCTGTAAAGATCCAAGTGACTTGAGCTTTGTAGATGTTTCAGGTTGATCCAGAGGTTTATTTTATTGTGGGTAGCTAGTTTTCACAGGTCTTTTGGCAAAGGAATGGGCCAACTTCAAAGAGATATAAGTCTTTTACAAAGCCCCGAGGATACAGTGCCCTTGCGAAGGGCAATCAAGTTACAAACTGGACCATTCTAGTAGGCTGTGGAGGGAAATTATGGACCCAAAAGTGCCCTTACAGAGGGTAGAGAACACCTTTAGGAAAATGACAAGGCCAAAGGGAAAGTTTCTTTCAGAAAAAAATAACAAGGCTAAAGGCAAAGGGATTCCTTTAGATTTTCTATCCGAAGGAAACCCAAGGAAGAATCAATCAAATGGTGAATTTCTTTGAACAAAATGCCTGAAGGAATTCCTTCAAACATTTTGTCTGAAGGAAATCACAAATAGGAAAGAACAAGGAAAGATTCCTTCGAAAAAAATCCTAAAGGAATTAATTCCTTCGAACTTTTGTCCAAAGGAAATTCAAAGGGAAAGACCGAAAGAAAAAGGCTGAGACCTTGAAGGAGAGATTTCCTTTAGGCAAAATGTCTAAAGGAATTCCTTCAGACATTTTGTTTGAAGGAATTAAGAAGACCAAGGAAACCTGAAGGAACCCAAAGGGGAAGTGCCCTTTCGGGGGACTCTCGACTGCCAAAAAGGGGACCTTTCCAAGCTCTGAAGGGACACCTTCCCTTTGGGAAGGAAAGAATTGAAAAAGGTTGAAGGTTCAGTTATGGAAAGTCAAATAAATTACCAAAGGGGTGACGGGCTTGAAGACGTCAAATTCAATGTGGCAAACTAGCCATTGGAGGTTCAAACGTCTGGTGACAGGCGTGTGAACATCAAAATTTGAGGCAGTAAAATAGCCATTGGTTTTCAAATAGGTGATAGGCCCATAGATTTTAACTTTAATGGAATGCATTAGCCACTGAGGAAGGAGCCCAAAGAGCTAACAAAAGACAAAAAGATAGCCCAAGAGCTGAGTTACCAGGAAAGAGATAGAAAATAGTGAAAGCATGACCATGCACACATAAGCCAAGCACAAAAGAAGAAAAAATAGTCCAGGTGGCACAGGAAGCGTCGATAGAAGAGTTATTACTATGGGTGAAATAGTCCTTACGAAATGGTCATCAAAGAGCATAAACAATGAGAATATGGCTTGTTTTCTTTGATTTTACATTAATGAGTAGACAATGGTGTGAAATTTATTTAAGAAGCGACCTTGTCATTCAAATAGAAAAGGGTGACCCATGCTCTTCCAGTAACAGTTAATACAGGTTGAGTTCCAAATTCAAGACTTATGGCATCTACAATATGGTTATCTCAGGGCTCTCTAGAAGGATGAAACCAAAATGATCAAATTCCTCCCCCTAGATGTTCAACGTAGCATCAGCTGCTTATTTCTGGAAAGCACCTAAGTATTCCTTTTGATGTTATATATATTATAACCTCCAAGTGAGGAAGATATCTCTCATTTTGTAAGACGAAGCCTTGCCAAAATTTCACCTTGATCAATAATAATGTGTTTTACCTTTATCTAATTGGTTATGCTTTTGAGTGTGTCTATGTATCAATTATATGTTTAGTCTTTTTAGATTGAAGATTTCACAAATTGACACCAACACACCTAGTTTAGACAAAGCACAATCTCTATAGGTTAATATGAAGTGTTGCATTTGGAATACAGAGACACAAAAGGGTTATCAGATAGTGTGTTTTCTATAGTGCTTGTGGTAAGTTCATTTTCTATGTGTGTCTTCATTAAGCTTATTGTTAAAGCTCCCTACAATCTGGGCTTTTCATCAGATAAAGTGTATGTCTACCCTCTTCTGGTCTAAAATGTGATCAAAATTATTTGGTACATCACCACTTAGATTAGTTTCTATTCTGGTTATCCTCCTCCCTTTTCATCCCCCCCATTATTAGAAGTAGTAGTGAAAAGCCTCAGAGATGCATCAAAGGGAGCTATACCTTATATAGAGATTCTCCCCTCAGTTTTTCTAGACCCACAACAAGAGGGGAGTCTCCATTGTGCTACATGGAAGAGAGAAGCCCAGCCTTCTGTCAAGGGTGCAATCCACAATGTCAATAGTTTTTTGGCATGCCTGATGATATCAATTTTAATGCTCAAAAAAGTTCCAAGATTGGTGTTAATCTTGTTACAGCAAGAATGAGCCACTAATTCAGTATTTGGTGACTCTATTTTGAATAACATCAATCTCTAGTCAGAGATCAGCCTGACATCCTATCCCTAAGGTCACCACACAATCTACTGCCAAGGGTGTCCCTTTTAAATTCATTAAACTACCATTAAACTTAGCAAGGTGACTAAGGTTTGCAAGAACTCATCCTTATATAGCAAGACATTTTCCCAGACTTGCTATAAAATATACTTACGTAAGAAGACCCCAGCATAACCCTGTTATCACCATGGCTTTACCTTTTATGGCCTTTCATGGTTAGAACCTATTAAACCTTATGCATGATGACACAATCCCAGGGATAGTCCTTAAGAGTGTTCCTCCTTTTAATGGGCAGGGGCCTATTATTTCCATTGAGAACATCAAAAATATTACCAACCTCTATAATATTCACAATATCATTGAAGAGAACATTGATATCAGGCTGCTGACATTATCTTTTAGGGTAAGGTTCTAGACTGGTATGGGACTTTGCCTATGAATTCAATCAGTACATGGAATGAATTAGTCACTCTCTTAACAAATAGATTTGGGGAGAAAAGTGATCACCTCTCTTTTACTGAGCAACTAACTACTATGAAAAGAGCTCCACATCAATTCATGTAGGATTTTAATACCAGGTTTCAAAAGACCTAGGACATAATTCCCTTTTTGGTAAGGTTGACCCTAAGTGATATCTTCCTCTATTATTTAAAAGATTTAAACAGTGACATTACTATCATGATACATTCCATGGGAGGATAAGTGTTGCCAGCTACCTATGAAATAGCCATAGCCACTAAAAATTGCCTGGTGTAAGTGGGAAAGATAACCCCTAGACCTCATATGCCACTCTTTCCTAAATTACCACCTCCAATCCAAAGTATTGCACCCACCTTAGCTCTTCTACCTAGCATAGAAAAGCTAAATGCTACTTCACCCAATGACCTTCATGAAGTTAAGAGCTTACTGCAAAGTGTGACCAATGAATTAGTGGCTCTTAAAAGGCAATATGCTCAAAATTATCAGCCAAATCAGGGATATAGTTCAGACAAGCAAGTAGACCCCATTTTCAAAATTATAATCAAGGATAGGGTCAGTTTACACAAGCCATACCATATCAAGGGTATAATCCAAGTGCTCCTTCATCATCCAAGGCTTTTGTGCCTGCTCAAAATAATCTGGTATAGGAACAACCAAATTGCTCACCCCTAGGATATGGCCAAGATTAGGTTGCTTATACAAATGAGACATCGAGTCAATATATGAATGCATAATAAAATCAGGCTGCCCAATTCCAAAGCTTTAAGATGTCAGTATAACCTAGCATGGGCAGTTGTCAGGCTTAGCCTGATTCCACTCCCATGAATCACATGGAAGGTGATTTTTATGTAGTCAACTATGTGGGTAGTATGAACAACCAAGGTGATTATGTTGTAGCCAACACAAGGTCCAAAAGAAGAGCTATGGAGGAAGCTTAGGCAACTACCCAAACATCTGTAGCATATTCTTCATCGCATATGAACCAAAAATATCCAAATTTTAGGCCACCAGTTGCACCCTTAGCTCCTTAGCCTGCACCTCAGGCAAATGCCTCCAAAGAAAACTTAAAGGGTAGAAACCCTCAGATCAATGTGATAGACTAGATGGAGAAGCTACACATGAATATCTCCTTGTGAGACTCATTGGCAATGTTGGGACAAAAGAACATACTCCAGAAGGAGTTGCACGAGCTATATGAACCAGTTGTCCCAACAAAAGTTGATAATATTTTCATCATGAATGGGTACCCCCCCATAACAGGCTAGGTAAATAAAGAAGAAAAGGTTCCCCCTTTCTATTTATCCTAAGTCACAGGAGATTTCCTAGTGCACAATTGTATTATTGACAGTGGGGCAAGCACCTCAGTAATGCCAAAATGTATAGTAGATAAGTTGGGGCTTAAATATGAAGAAATGACCAAGGGAGTCCTGCAGCTAGATGGATCACTAGCCAAGACACTAGGAGTAGTATGATTTGTGAATCTAACACTACACACCTATCCCACTTTCTCAGTTGCCCATGATGTGGTAGTGGTGGATGTTCCTCCCTACTTTGCTATCTACTTATCCAAATATTTCGCATCCAAAATAGGTGGGTACCTAGTAGCAAACTGGTCTTACATGGTTTTTAGAACCAAATATGGGACTAAGGTCAAGATTGAGTCAGAGCCAATCCATAGAGATCATCTAGAGCCATACTCACTCAAAGTGGTGAATGTCAGCTATGCCATTATTGATGAATAAGAATTCTAGGTGGATCAATCTCTGCCCTCTACCCTTGAAGGTGTTGCTGACTTGCTCTTAGATGAATGGGGAAGTGACAACTTTGAACATGACCCATACAAGTTCATAGAAGAGGCATGTCTTAGAATTTATTGCATGCATGAAGAGGGTACTCTCATGCCAAATTTGATGAAGATAAGCCAAGAGAGCTTGGGTTTATGGCAACTCTTCTTTGATGGTTCAAGATGCAAATTGGGAGCTGGTGGTGGAGTGGTGTTAATTTCCCCCTCAAAGGAGAAATACTTCTCAACTTTTAGGTTCTATTTTTCTTGCACGTGCAATGTTGTATAATATGATCCCTCATTCATGATTTGGAGTGGGCAAGGAAAAGAGGAATAAGTGAGCTGTAGGTTTTTGGGGATAGTGAGTTGATCATAAATCAGGTGAGAGGCTAAAATCTGACAAAGAATTCCTTGCTTAAGTCTTAAAAGCACAGGGTATGGGACTCAGTGGAGAGTTTCCTTGCTTTCAATGTTACTTCCATTCTAAGAGAGTAGAATAAGCAAGATGACAGACTAGTAGTAGTTGGTGCTCAGTTTGACATCCCCAATGAGATAGGCCAAGATAACAATCCACACCATATAAAAGTGGTAATTAGACCCTCCGTGCTTGATAACATCACCAACTGGCAGGTGTTTGACAGTGATCAGTAGATAGCATTCTTCTTGCAAGAGGAGGTTGAGTTTGCCTCTAGAAACCAAGCCAAGCTATAGTAGCAGTATGGCAACTAGATTGTTTAGATGAAGAACAACAAACTTACCAAAGGCTTGGTCACTCTCGAAAGTATTTTCAATGAGGATGACCAATTAAAAAATGATAAATCAAGCATCACAATGAAGAAAAAGAACTACGAAAAAGTTGAAATATTCAAGAATAGGTTGCTTGCACTTAAGAAGGTATGTACAGATCATGAAAGGTAGGCTTTCATCTTGTTGTGCTAAAAATTTGCCAATGTCTTCGCTTGGGAATATAGCGACTTGAAGGGTTTTGACCCAAATTTGGCCCAACATACCATTGATCTGGAGCAAGGCACCAAACCCATCAAACAAAAATAAAGGCTTGTTAACCCAAAGATTGAGCCTCTTATGCAGAAGGAACTCACCAAGCTGATTGAGTCCAAGATCATATTTTTGATCAAGTACTCTTCTTGGCTGGCCAATCTAGTCCCTGTTAGAAAAAAGAATGGGGAGATCAGACTGTGTGCAGACTTCAGAGACCTCAATAGAGTCTCATTGAAAGATCATTATCCTCTCCTAAGCATGGAGTAGATCCTCCAAATGGTGACATGTAGTGAACTTTTCTCCCTCCTGGATGGGTATTCAAGGTACAATTAGATTTTAGTGCAAGAATATGATCAATACAAGACAACCTTCACTACCAAGTGGGGAATGTTTGATTATCATAAAATGCCATTTGGACTGTCCAATGCTTGAGCCACTTTTTAACGAGCCATAGACATGGCTTTCTAAGGCCTACTAAATAATGTTGTACTGGTCTATCTTGATGATGTGATAGTATTTTCTAAGGAAGTAGGCCAACATCTGAAACACCTTAGGCAAATCCTTGAGAGGTGTCAAGAGTTTAGTATCTCTCTCAAACCAAAGAAATGCATGTTTGTTGTCCATGAAGGTAAACTCCTTGGCCATGTTTTTTTGAAAGAAGGCTTGACCATTGATCCAGAAAGAGTTTGTACCATTCTAGTGTTGTCCTTGCCTAAGCATAAGAAAGGTCTACAAAGTTTCTTTGGTAGAATAAATTTCAATCAAAATATTTATCCCAAATTTTATCGAGATAGTCAAGGCACTGACCTCCATGCTGAAGAAAGATGAGAAATTCACGTGGACAACACAGAGGAAGGATAGTTTTGAAGGGATCAAGCAGGCTATCACCTAGGTTCCTACCTTGATTAGTCTTGACTTCACCAAGGATTTCAACCTATACACCTTCAAAAATGAAGAGGTAATCTCTACCATGCTTACCCAAGAAAATGGCAAGAACCTTGAATAACCACTTGTATTTTTTACCCAAGGTCTAGAAGGCTTTGAGATCAGGTATACATATGTAGAGAAGCAAGTCCTTGCGGTCATATGAAGTCTGAAGAAATTCTGACATATGTTATTCAACAATAGGGTTCATCTCATGGTGTCACATCCTAGCGTCAAAGATTTCTTGATCAACTGTGATCTAAATGAAAAGAGAGCGGGATGGATCACCAAAGTAATGGAATATGATGTGGACATCAAAACCACCAAGCTGATAAGGGGAAAAGGCCTATGTGAACACCTTGTTACAAACCTTAAACAAAAAAAAGGTATTTTGCTAATCCATGATGAAGCTACAGTAGAATAACCAGTATCATGAAGGATTAGGCATCAGACATGAAACATTTCATTCTCACCAATGAGTGCCTGTAGGACCTTGATAGGACCAAGATGAGATATTTTAGACTCCAATCTCTCCCTTATGTCCTGATTGATGGGGTGCTATTTAGAATATATTTCTCAGGAGTACTCTTGAGGTGCATAGACCTAGGTCAGGTTGACAGGGTGTTGTCTGAGTTCCATGATGGGCCAGCTGGTGGTCACTTTGCTCCTAAGCCTATAACTGCAAGGATTATGAGAGTTGGTTACTTCTGGGCCACCTTATTTAGAGACACTCATGCCTAGGTATGAAAGTGCCAAAAGTGTGCACTCTTTGATGGGAGATAATGGCTAGCTGTAATGCCTCTACAGCCTATTCAAATGGAACATCCATTCATGCAATGGGACCTAGACTTCATAGGGATGATCAACCCTCCCTCCAGTGCTGGTCACAAATGGGTCTTGACCACTCTAGACTACTTCACGAGATGGGTAGAAGCTATTTCTTTAAAGGAGACCAATGAAAGTGCAGTCCTAGATTTTTATGAAGGCCTAGTGATAAGTTTTGGAGTCTTAGCTACCATCATCTTAGACAATGCATTAACTTTCTTGGGAACCAAAACAAATGAATGGGCATTTGGATATGACATCTATCTTAGCATTTATTCTAACTACTACCCATAAGGGAATGGGCTGGCTGAGTCCACCAGCAAGAATCTGATCAGAATTACCAGAAGAACAATGGAGGAGAATCAGAGAACTTGGCATGCCAAGTTGAAAATAGCCCTGTGGGTAGACAGGGTTACTCCAAAGAGGGCAATTGGCAATTCACCATACAGGCTTGTGTATGGAAGAGAAGCTAGACTTCTTATTTCACTTGCTTTGCCACCCTTGGATCTTGCTCACCAGCTGTAATTAGAAGAAGGCAACAACATACAGGTCAGGCTGTGTGAATTGATGGAACTTTAGGAGACAAGGGAACAAGCCATGGTTTCTATGACCAGCCATTAGTAGCAAATAAAGAATCACTTTGACAAGAAATCCTCAGCAAAAGGATTCTCTAAAGGTGACATCATCTTAAAATAGGATGAGGACAGAGCTAAGTGTTGACCATTTTGGTCCTGTAGGCCAAAATCAGTCTCCTTCTTTCCCTATTGTTTTGAGCCAATTCAAAATTTGATTCTGCACAAGTCTTTTGGCAAAAAGAGGGACCAGTTTAGTGGTTCGACATCAGGGTCCAATGGTATGACCTTTCCAAGAATTTTGAACTTGAACTTTGAACCATTATTTGTTTAATGAGTTGGTTCAGTTCAATTGGTTCAATCTTTTGGTTTAATGGGTTGGTTCAATCAGTTGGTTCACTCAGTTGGTTCAATGTTTTGGTTCAATCATTCAGTTCAAGTGCATGGTTTAATGACTTGGTTCAAAGGTTTGGTTCAGTCGACTTGGTTCAAAATTTGGTTCAATGAGTTGGTTCAAAGGGATGGTTCAAGAAATGGTTCAATCAAAAAGTTTGAAGGAGTATTCCAAAAGCCCGAAGGACAAGTGCCCTTTCAGAGGGCAATCAGGCACAAACTAGACCATTCCAACAGGCTGCAAAGGGCACTTAGGTGACAAAAGGACCTTTGTAACTTTTCTAAAAATCAAGATTGGAGACCAAAGTGCCCTTGCAGAGGGTAGGTGATGAGCAAAATGGACCATTGCAAAAGCTTGAAGTGTAGCTTTGGGCTTAAAGTGCCCTTGTGGAGGGCAGGGAACACTTGCAAAGGGATCAAAGAGAATGCCGAAAGGGTAAATTTTTCTTCAAAAAAGTGAAGAAGGAAAAAAAGTTAGAATTCCTTCAAATTTGTTCAAGGCAAGAGATGAAGAATTTCTTTGGACAAAATGTCCGAAAGAATTCATTCGGACATTTTGTCTGAAGAAATCCTTCAAAAGAAAAAATTGCAGTAATAAAAGACAAGGCCCCTTCAATAAAATGACTTTCTTCAGACTTTTGTCTAAAGGAATTCCTTCAGACAAAAAGTTTGAAGAAATTTGGAGAAAGAGCCACGGGAAAAAAACCCGAAGAAGAATTCTGAAGGTCAAAGGAAGTGATCAAGATAATTCATGCAGACATTTTTTCTGCGAGAAAAATGGCCAAAAGGAAAAGCTCGACCGAAGGGGAAAATCGACCCAAAAGAAAGTGGAAAAAATGTGAAGGAACATTTCCTTCAGACATTTTGTCTGAAGGAATTCATTCAGATATTTTGTTTGAAGGATTTGAGGAGCAAGGCTATCGAAGGACCCCAAAGGGCAGGGGCCCTTGCAGGGGACTCTTAGCTGCCAAAAGGAGGACCATCCCCAAGCCTCGAAGGGACACCTTCCCTTCAGAATGATTCAAAGACTAAGCTCAGTTAAGGGAAATTTGAAGGAAATAAAGTTGAAGGAATTAACCAAGGGGTGATGGGCCCATGGATGTCAAAGGTGGGCACCATGAACTAGCCGTTGGATTTCAAAGGGCGACGGGCCCATGAACGTCAACTTTACAATAATGAAATAGCTGTTGATCTTTAAAGACTTGAGCATGGATCCAAATGCATTCAAAGGCCTTAGGGCCAAAAGAAAGAACCGCTGAGAGAAGAGCACAATGACCCAGTAAAGCTGGGAAGATAGCCTCGAGAGCTCAAATTTTAGGAAAAGACAAAACCAGGAAGAGACAAAGCTGGGAAAGGACAAAAGTCAAGAGTGAACTCAGTGACCCACCAAAAAGGGATACCAAAGAGCCAAGTGCAAAAATAGACAAAACAACCCAAGTGGCAAAGGGGAGGTGAGTTATTCTTGCACTTGGAACAGTCTCTGGCAAGTGGTCATCAAGGAGCGCAAACAATAAATAGTGCGACCTATTTTTTCTCCACTTTACATTAATGAGTAGACAAACTATGTGAATATCTTGAAGGAGCAGTCCTGTTTGTATAAAAGAGGTGTGGCCCATGCTTCACACTAATGTTTGAATGCCAAAGTCAAGACTGACATCCAACACAACATTCAGCAATAGCAACTTCCTCTTCCCGATGCTCTCAATGCACATGGGCCACTTGTAAAAAAGGAGAACCAAAGTCTTTTCCAAAGGGGTGCCTTTACTTCCTCTATATATATATATATATATATATATATATATATATATATATATATATATATATATATATATATATATATATATATTTTAATCTCTCATTTGAGAAGGGATCTCTTGGCTTGTAAGGTGGAGCTCTGCCAGATTTTACCTTGAATCAAGACAGCATTTTTACCTCCATTTGAGCTTACACTTTTGCATATGTCTATGGCTTTGTTTTGTGTTAAGTCATTTTTCTTTTATGCTTTCACAGAATGATTCTAGCATGTCTAGTGTATTGTGAAGTTTCTTCTTTTGCAGGTTAGCCAGAAGTGTCCATAACAAGAATATCGGGGCATGTGAATAGGCTGCCAAAGTGTATCTTAGAATGCCTTTGGTAGTTCTTCCTCCCTGTATCTCCATTAGACCCCTAGCTCACTGATGCAGAAGAATTTCTCATATCAAATGAAGTGTATACCAACTTGTTCTTGGTGGAAAGTGTAGGTTCAAGCTGAGTAGATCAAAAAAATTTGGTGTATCACCATTTAGTTTAGGTTCTATTTTCATCATCCTTCTCTCTTTCCACCGCCCATTGTTAGCAGTAGAAAATCCAAGACCACAGAGATACATCAAAGGGAGCTAGCCCTTATCTAGATACTCTCCCCTTAGTTTTGCCAGACCCACATGCAAGAGAGGAGTTTCCATTGTGATGCGTGGAAGACAGGAGCTCAGTCTCCTATTAAGGGTACAATCCACTGCATCAATAATTTTTGGCATGCCCGGTGGGACCACATTTTAACACTCAAAAAAGTTCCATGATTGGTGTTGGTCCTGTTACAGCAGAACAAACCATTAATACAACATATGACCTTTAATTAGGTGATAGTGGGATATTTTGTCTAAAGAGTTGAAGAATTTTGGTGTGTTCTTCAACCAACCAGCCTTTGGAGGCTTTTTTTTATCAACACCAATGGCGACTCTAAGTTGAATCAATTGGTTAAGCAGTCCAGGTGCCATCAAGAAATCTTATTTTTGTATGTATAATCCCATTGCCTAGAATAATGGGCCTTTTATTCATTCATATAACTATGATCAAGCTCAGGTTGTTCATGGAATCACCTCAAGCAGCTTTCCTGGTTGCCCTTCAACAATAAGGGAAGTAACGCTGGAGTTTGAGAAGCAAGTGATGGAGATAGACAGATTGGATGAGCAGTATAGATATCAGCAAGAGATTATGTACAAGGAGTGTTTGTTTAAGCAAGCTCAAGCCTTGAAATCCATGGAGGAGGAGGTAAAAAAATGTAAGAGTCCATTCATTCAAGGTAGTCAGCCTTGTGTGCCCTCTCCTACTCTAAAGAAAGCCCCCTCTTGTACACCAAATCCTTTCTACTAGATAGCACTTGCTCACTCTAGCTCATTTGATGCATTAATCACTCCTACTTTTAACCCCCTGTGCCTAGATTTTTAGCACCAAAGGGAACTAGAGGAACCCGCATAGAGATGAACCTTCTCAATTCCTTAGATTGTGAATCCTCCTTTGAAGGGAATACCATGAACCAACACATCTCTCTTCAAGAATTTCCTCCTGTGCATGAGCAGACCCTTCCTAGTCTTCCTCAACTTTGTCAAGTCTCTCAACATGATGTCAAGATTCCAAGTTGGAAGAGGGAATATCATGAACTAGCTCAGGACCTTGAAGAGGATAAAGTTGCTTCCTATTCACAAGGAGAAAGTTCCAATCCCAAGGTCATGAGTTGGAAGCAAACAATGGAATCATGGGGTAGGAAGGAGGAGGAGAAAGGTTTTGCTCAAAACCTTGAAAAATATGAAGCTACTCCTACTCATCATGATGATGCTTGTGAGCTCCAAGAAATGATATTTCAAGAAAATCTACCTAGGCAAATTGTAGAGTTGGAGTCTAGAACGAGATTCCTCAGCTAATGTGTGATGGATGGTTCAGATCAAACAGTAGATTCCATGCTTGAACACACCCCATCTACACACCTCCAAGAGAGCTATTAGGCCACATATAACATAGATAAAGTGCTAGCCAAATAGAAGGAGGAGAATCTTTCGATCCTAGCTCAAGGTCTGCCTCCTCTTCCATATGAGTTTGTCCGTCAGCCTTCCACTTCACCCCTTCTCAAGGAGGAACCTGTTTTGAAAGAGGTAAGTGAAGAAGAAAGGATCCAATTTGTAGCTAATCAAGAATCTCTCATGGATGTCAATGAGAAAGAAATCATCATGGATGCTCATTTTGAAGACATCATCAACAATGGAGAAGACGCAGGTCATGCATACATGCGGATGTTCTAGCAATATGAAGAGGAAAGTAAGCATGGTGAGCTCTATCCTCCCTTGTTTGATGAACCTCCTTTCTTTCTTTGAGGAGAAGGATGACGTGCCATGGATCTTGAGTTGGAGGAGGATTAGGTGGATGTCTTTGAACAACTAGAAACTCTGGTCTTTGAGTAAGAAAAGGAGAAGCCTGTCTATCTTGAAAACAACTTTGAAGAAGAGAGATTTGAACAAAAGGGTGATGTTCTATGGGATGAGAAATTAGTTTGTGATTCCATTTCAGACATCACAATAGTAACCCTTCTTCAAGAAATCCATGAGGGAGCAGAGGATGAGTTTGACAGGGTCTTCAATGAGGCAGAAGGGAACATGTCAAACCATGGTGCACTGTAAAGGGACTATGCATATCAAAGGGCTTATGGTGATGAGCCAACAACCATCGATTTCTTGGTGAAAAATGCCAGCATGAAGGACCAACATTCGACAAGCTTCCAAGAACAAGAGGAGTACATATATGTTGAAAGCATGTTTGACTCTAATCCACTTAGATGCAAGCCAATCGAGGTGGCAGGCAAGAGGAGCAGATCACCAAGTCTCCATTCCATTTAGCCACTTGTCTGGCACCATAAGTTTCCTTGCCATGAAAGAGACTTAAGAAATTTTCCCTTTGATCCAGGAGGGAGGCAAATATACCGAATTAGTTGTACATAGTAGTTTGCTTTTAGTTTTCTTTCCCTATTTTCCCTAAGTTTTATTTGCACAAGTAGTGTTTTTAGCCTTCTGTGTTTTTTCTTTTATGTTTGGGGTAAAAGCTTCATGATTGATTCTTGGATCTATTAGGGTTGTTGCTAAATTTTTTCAAGTTGCGTTCTAACTCTGTGCCCAATGGACTTTAAGGCAACTGGGTTCTAAGCATAGCAGGCATGCTTCCCTTGGGAATCACCAAATTATTGACCATTTTGGTCCTGCAAGCCAAAATCAGTCTCCTTCTTTCCTTGCTATTTTGAGCTAGTTCAAAATTTGATTTTGCACAAGTCTTTCAGTAAAAGGAGGGACTAGTTCAGTGGTTCAACATCAGGGTCCAATGGTATGATCTTTTCAAGAATTTTGAACTTGAACTTTGAACCATTATTTGTTTAATGAGTTGGTTCAGTTTAATTGGTTCAATGAGTTGGTTTAGTTTAATTGGTTCAATATTTTGGTTTAATGGGTTGGTTCAATCGGTTGGTTCACTCAATTGGTTCAATCATTCAGTTCAAGTGCTTAGTTCAACGACTTGGTTCAAAGACTTGGTTCAGTCGGCTTGGTTCAAATAATTGGTTTAACATTTGGTTCAATGAGTTGGTTCAAAGGGATGGTTCAAGAAATGGTTCAATCAAAAAGTTTGAAGGAGTCTTCCAAAATCCTGAAGGACAAGTGCCCTTTTAGAGGGCAGTCAAGCACAAACTGGACCATTCCAGTAGGTTGTGGAGGGCACTTAGGTGACAAAAAGACCTTTGTAACTTTTCTGAAAAGCAAGTTTAGAGACCAAAGTGCCCTTGCAAAGGGTAGTTGATGAGTAAAATGGACCATTGCAAAAGTCTGAAGGGTAGCTTTGGGCTTAAAGTGCCCTTGCAGAGGGCAGGGAACACTTGCAAAGGGATCAAAGAGAAAGCCAAAAAGGTAAGTTTTTCTTCGAAAAAGTGAACAAGGTAAAAAAGTTGGAATTCTTTCAGATTTGTTCAAGGCAAGAGATGGAGAATTTCTTTGGACAAAATGTTCGAAGGAATTCCTTCAGACATTTTATCTAAACAAATCCTTTGGAAGAAAAACCTGAGACAATAAAAGACAAGGCCCCTTCAATAAAATGACTTTCTTCGGACTTTTTTTCGAAGGAATTCCTTTGGACAAAAAGTCTGAAGAAATTCAAAGAAAGAGCCATGGGAAAAAAACTCGAAGAAGAATTCTGAAGGTCAAAGGAAGTGATCGAGATAATTCTTGCAGGCATTTTGTCAGTGAGAAAAATGGCCAAAAGGAAAAGCCCGATCGAAGGGGAAACCCAAAATGAAAGCAAGCAGGAAAAGTGTGAAGGAACATTTCCTTCAGACATTTTGTCTGAAGGATTTGAGGAGCAAGGCCACCGAAGGACCTCGAAGGGCAGGTGCCCTTGCAGGGGACTCTCAGCTATCGAATGTAGGACCTTCCCCAAGCCCTAAAGGGACTCCTCCCCTTCGAAATGATTCAAAGACTAAGCTCAGTCAAGGGAAATCCAAAGGAAATGAAGCCGAAGGAATTAACCAAGGGGTTACAGGCCCGTGGACATCAAAGTTGGGCACCATGAACTAGCCATTGGCTTTCAAAGGGCGATGGGCCTGGGAACATCAACTTTACAGCAATGAAATATCTATTGATCTTTAAAGACTTGAGTGCAGACCCGAATACATTCAAAGGCCTTAAGGCCAAAAGAAAAACCATTGAGAGAATAACACAATGAGCTAGCAAAGCTGGGAAGATAGCCCTGAGAGCTCAAATTTTATGAAAAGACAAAACCATGAAGAGACAAAGCTGGGAAAGGACAAAAGTCAAGAGTAAACTCAATGACCCACCCAAAAGGGAACCCAAAGAGCCAAGCACAAAAATAGACAAAACAGCCCAGGTGGTAAAGGGGAGGCGAGTTATTCCTGCAGTTGGAACAATCTCCACCAAGTGGTCATCAAGGAGCACAAACAATAAACAACGTGACCTATTTTTTCTCCACTTTACATTAATGAGCAGACAAACTGTGTGAATATCTTGAAGGAGCAGTCTTGTTTGCAGAAAAGAGGTGCGACCCATGCTTCACATTAATGTTTGAATGCCAAAGTCAAGACTGATAACTAACACATCATTCAACAACAATGACTTCCTCTTCTTGATGCTTTTAATGCACATGGGCCACTTGTAAAAAAGGGGCACCAAAGTCTTTTCCAAAGGGGCACCTTTACTTCCTCTCTCTCTCTATATATTGTAATCTCTCATTTGAGAAGGGCTCTCTTGGATTGTAAGGCGGAGCTCTGCCGAATTTACCTTGAATCAAGACATAGCATTTTTACCTCCATTTGAGCTTACACTTTTGCATATGTCTATGGCTTTGTTTTGTGTTAAGTCATTTTTATTTTATGCTTTCACAGAATGATTCCAGCATGTCTAGTGTATTGTGAAGTTTCTTCTTTTGCAAGTTAGCCAAAAGTGTCCACAATAGGAATATAGGCGCATGTGAATAGGCTGCCAAAGTGTGTCTTAGAATGCCTCTGATAGTTCTTCCTCCCTGTATCTCCATCAAACCCCTAGCTCACTGATGCAAAAGAATTTATCATATCAAATGAAGTGTATACCAGCTTGTTCTTGGTGGAAAGTGTAGGTTCAAGCTAAGTAGATCAAACTTTTTTGGTGTATCATCATTTAGTTTAGGTTCTATTTTTAGCATCCTTCTCTCTTTCCACCCCCCCCATTGTTAGTAGTAGAAAATCTAGGACCACAGAGATACATCAAAGGGAGCTAGCCCTTATCTAGAGACTCTCCCCTCAGTTTTGCCAGACCCACAGGCAAGAGAGGATTTTTCATTGTAATGCGTGGAAGACAGGAGCTCAATCTCCTATCAAGGGTGCAATCCATTGCATCAACACTAAGTCTAGAAAGCACACAAAGTTTAATGCCATATGGAGTGGTCCATATGTCATCACTTAGTGCAAGTAGCACAATGCATTCCAATTCTCCAGTTTGGATGGTGAAGAACTACATATCCTAGTTAATGGGATATATCTTAAGCACTGTCACTGAGCCTTCTCTCATCATGTATATATTTTTCCTATTCTTTTTTTGTTTTTCCTAAGTGTTGTTTATACAGGTGTAGTGTTTTTTTAGCCTTTGTCATGTGTGTTTTCATTTGTGTTTGAGGTAAAGCTTTGTTGGTTCATAGGGCTTTAGAAAGTTGTTGCTAACTCTTTCAAGCTGCATCTTGACTCCAGGCCATATAAAAAATTCCACCATTACTTGAATCTGGGCTCTATCTATCATAACCAAGGAAAGATTAGAAGTAAATAGAGAGGCCAAGTCATAATTGACTCTAACTCAATGACTATGGGCTAGAAAATCCATGCCCAACACCAACTCGATATCTACCCCGACTTCAAGAGGAGTCCAAAAAACATTTGATAGATGTGTCTTAGAGACCATTCCAGCAAAGCCCATATCATGGATTTTGGCTTTGCCAAAAGCCAATGGCCAACCGATTGATTCCAAATCAAATTTGTCCATCTCTGCTACACCCCAAACTTGAACTCTACCAAACCAAGAAGCATATCAACAGGCTTGCCAAAATACTGCTCCAAAACCACTGTAAGGCATAAATATATAAAACATGAGAAAAGAGATGACATAAATGCTCCAAATCATGAATTATCCACATCTCAATGTCGTTGAAAAATTATTTTGTTAGCTTCAAAATACATTAGCCTTCACACTTGGGAAAAGTCAAAGAATGATTGCCCTGACAACTAATCATTTTTTTATGAATTCACAATCTTTTAGAAAAGATTTCAAATCATAAAAATGCTTTATATTAACAAATATAGAGACATCATTAGTTTGTTTTTAAAAAAACAATTTAAATAAAATACCACAATATCAATATAAAAATTACATAATAAAATACCACAATATCAATTAAAACCCTAGACAAACCATATTATCAACATTAAAATTACCTTTTTTTAAAAAGCAATATAATGTTGATATTTTTTAATTTAAAAATCAATCTGATCAAAAGACTGATAATCCTCCCAACTCTTATTAACATTATCCATCCTTTCCTCCTCACACTGATCAATCACTGCTTTGGCTAAAAAATCAGCCACTTTATTACTTTCTCTGAAACAATGATAAAAAAATTGATTCAACATCATGATAAAAAAAAGTAATCTGAAATAAAAAATATAATGCAATTCTGATGAACTGAAGATATATATATATATATATATATATATATATATATATGCGTACATACATGCATATATATATATACATATACATATATACACACACACATATATATATACATACATATATATATATATATATACACACATATACATATATATATACATATATATATATATATATATGTATATACATATATATATACATATATATATATATACATATATATATGTATATATACATATATATATGTATATACATGTATATATGTATATATATATATATATGTATATATATATGTATATGTGTGTATATATATATATATATGTATGTATATATATATATGTGTGTGTGTATATATGTATATGTATATATATGCATGTATGTACGCATATATATGTATATATACATATATATATGTATATATATATATATATATGTATATATATATATATGTACATACATATATATATATATACATATATGTATATATATATGTATATACATATATATATATATATACATATATATATATATGTATATATATATATATGTATATACATATATATATATATACATATATATACATATATATATATATATACATATATATATACATATATACATATATATATATATACATATATATATATATATATATATATATATATATCAAAAATTTCAAAGTCTAAGAGTTTCCAACTCTTGCAAATACACGATGGTAAAGATCCCTAAACAACACATTCAAACTACTGCATAAAGCAGTGGGCCAAGCTGTCGAACAGCTAGTACATGATAAACATCAACTATGTCATTTTTTACAAATGTTTTAATGGCCACCATGTGAAGGTTCCTTCAGACGGACAACTCCATCTATTTTGTCTGCATAAGCAACGAGCATGCTACTTTTGCCTTTTAAAATATTTACATGTGCATCTCATGTTTCTTTCAATTTGACTCCATGTACAATAGATAGTGAGTGAATTTGCCCAATGCCCACAACAACACCATCAAACGGATCCAACACCCCAACTTTATCCCCTTCTTGGAGTTTATTAATACATTTCTACAAAAATAAAAAAAATACACATTATATTGAGATATAAAACATTCGATAACATAAATAAACATTCGATAAATATTTATAAGAAACTATAAAATGAGGATAAGAAACCTGAAACCATGCACCTAACATATTAAAACAAAAGTAACTTCTCACTATTTAGTACAGAATGGATGTTAGATATAGAAGATGCCATTATGTTAGTAGTCATGTACCATGAAGATGTAGATGCTATAAGGACAACACGTGTTACTCCTCTAGTTCTACAAGCTATTCTGTAGTTGTTACGGGCACCTTCCTCACCATTAGGCACAACTTTGTAGTGGCTACGGGCTCAACCTATGGTTGTGACAGGTACATCCTAAGCCGTATATACACCTCTCTAATAGTTTTAAGTTAATTCCTCATAAATGATGAGCTATGGCTTTGGCTATGGGCTATTGAGAAATTCATGGAAGACACCAGACAAGTTAAAGGAGGAGTGCAGGAAGATTAGAGCAGAAACTTCAAACATTGCTAAGGAATGACCCACCCCTTGTTGTCCCCCAAAAATATCACTCATTTTTGGGACATTTGAACTATTTTGGTCCTACAGACCAAAATTGTCTCTTCCCCATTTCAAAATTTGTCTTGGGCATTCAAATTCCTCATTTTTCAAGCTTCTCTTGAATCTACGGACTCTGCAGGCTTAAATCTACAGACTCTACAGGCTTGAATCTACGGACTCTGCAGGAAGAAAAAATCTACAGACTTAATAAGAAGAGAAAATCTATGGACTTTGCAGACCAAGTTCAATGGGCTTTACAGGTTGATTTCTACAGACTTGATTTCTACGGACTCTACAAGCCGGTTCTTTTCTACAAGTTCAATGGGCTTCATGGCTTCTGCAGGTAGGTTCAATCAAAATAATCAGTTTCTAACACTTGGTCATTTTTGGGATTGTTTCAATGCCTTGGTTTAAACAAAAATCTCCATCGACAAGCATCAGCAGTAGGTTCAACATTTGGTTCATCTTTTAGTTCAATGTCAAAAGGTTCAAAGGCGGGTTCAATCAAGTGGTTCAACGCTTTTGCTTTACTCAATTGGTTCATCCTTTGGTTCAATCAAATAGTTCATCAATCGGTTCAAGGCTTTGTTTGAACCATTGAACCAAAACTTGGTTCAAACAAATGGTTCAAAGGCGGGTTCAATCAAGTGGTTTAATGCTCAGTTCATCCGATTGAACCAAAACTTGGTTCAACATTTGGTTCAACCAAGTGGTTCATCAACTTGGTTCAATGGAACAGTTCAACGGTTGGTTTGAATAAATGGTTCAAAGGCTTGGTTCATCAGCTTGAACCATTTTGGTTCAAAGCCTTGGTTCAACGAATTGGTTCAAAGTCTTGGTTCAATCAAAGGGATCATCGACTTAGTTCAAAGAACCCTCCTGAAGGACAAGTTCCCTTGCGGAGGGCACTTAGTCAACAAAAGTACCCTTCAGAAGGGTCATTTTCAAAGAAGACCGCAAAGTTAATTCTTTCAGATTTTGTTTAAGGAATTCAAGAAAAGCTAAGGCAAGAAGCAATTCCTTCAGACTTTTTGTCTGACAAAATTCCTTCAGACAAAAAGCTCAAAAGAATTCAGAGAAAGCCCGAAGAAACCAAGGCAAAAGCAAACGAAACAATTTCTATGGACTTTTTGTCCACAGGAAATTTATGTGGACAATTTGTCTGCGGGAATTTGCTCGGGGAAAATACCCACGAGAATTGTCCATGAAAATTTGTGAAAGGATGTCGAAGGACCCCGAAGGGCAGGTGCCCTTGCAGGGGACTCTCGACTGCCAATTTAAAGAATGCTTCCTCAAAGCCGAAGGGTCACATTAAGAACCCTGAAGGCCATTCAAAGACCGCCTGAAGGGTAGATACCCTTGTAGGGGGCTCTTCCTGACCCAAAGTGGGTCATTTCTTAAGGCCTAAAAGGGCAAGTTCAATCTATGAAAGTGCCAAATAGAAAAGCTGAAAGAGGACTAAGGGGTGATGTGCCCGAAGACGTCAAATTCAACACAGTGAACTAGCCACTGATTCTTTGAACCTATAGACCCAATTCAATTAACCAAGAAAGGAGGAATGATGAGGAAGGATCAGATCGCTAGGTAGACATTGAAAGATGCAAACTTTTAATAGCGTGACTTGTTTCCCTGCATTGAGAAAAATAAATGGGTAGATGCCCCTAATTTCTAACCTGTTTTCCTAATAGATTCCAATGCAACATGATGTGTTACTATTCTCGAGTCCTTCTTGAAGAGGCTATATAAGGGACTCTCTTCTATTGTAAAAGGATCTTTTTTTTTGATAATCAGAATGAAACTTTGCCCAAATTGAAAGGCACTTCTGAGACTTTGAGCTCAGTTTGTTGATCATATTTTGTTACTGGAATAAGAAAGCAAGTGACTTTCCAGACTTTGTGCTGTGATATCTTTGTTGTTGAGGAAACTGTTCTTACATCTTTTTCCTTGATGTATTTTCTATTCCTTTAATTCAACAAGTAGGATTAGTGAAATTAGTTAGAAAGGTGTCCTGAAGAGTCAACTGTGGAGAGACGTTGTGCCCCCATAATTGCCTTTCAATGTGTTTTCTTTTCATTTATGTGTAAAGGACTTTGAGAAGACTTTGTGCCCTCATTGTCCTTCGTATCTTACTCTTGATCAATTCAGGCGTAGACTTTGTGTTGCATCTTGATTTGTTGGTTATTACACCCTTTGTTACATTTTGTTGTTACTACTTGGAGTATTCTTGTGGCTTGTTGAATAGTACTTCTGAAAGAAGAGGAGTGCTTTCTGTCATTTTCCTTGAGTTTCTCCTGTGATTTGCACGCATCATCTCTGAAGAAAGAGAGATGGATGATTTGTCCTACCCTTGAGTATTATTTTTTGTTAATATATATATATATATATATATATATATATAGCATACCTACAGGGAACCTCCCCTTGATGAGAGGAGAGATCAGTGCCCTTCTGATGTGGTAAACATATACATTTGGATGACTAATCTTCTAATCAGACCTATTTTATTTATCAGTACGCTGATTGACAAAATATTCAACCAACACCCCTGAATAAAAAAGTAAGTGCTACAATAAAGTCATACACTTCCAATCTCTATTTGAAGTGTTGTAGACCAAAATTTATGACTACAAGGATACAAAAGAACCATTCTTAGCTTTTGATCACTTCATGAAAAATAATTTCACTCTGCCAATAAGAGAGATCTGGGATCTTTTCTAGAGCATGGGTCCCAAGTTTGATAAACTAACTGATTGCCAAATTAAAATTTTATTAAACAAAGAATCCATCAGCAAACATCCTCATTTACTTGGAGTAAGACAAAAGAGAAACAAATCATCAATAGGCTCATATAGAGGAGATAAAGAGAAATAAATGCCATCATCCACTCTCCTCCATGATTATAAAGGATCTGACTTGGATAACAAACAAATATCTATAGCAACCACCATGTGGAAGGATGGCAATAGTCTCTTATACCACTACAAGATCATTGCTCCAGTGCTTTGCAAGTCATCATGATTGCATGCAAGTTGTCGAGGGCATAATTAAAAGATAGGACACTATGATTACATAATTACCTAAGGATAATAATACAGTAAAATCATGACTACCAGGGTAATAATTGTATGAGGAAATAACAAGCTAAGGTTCCACTCCACAACCCTATGAACAAATGGTTATAAAGGTACGGTGTATCTTTTAGTCATAGAAAAGCACTTTTTTTTTAATATAGCATGCATTATTTTAAAAATATATTTAATCATTAAAACATCATTTATCAAGTTTTGTCATGAGCTATGCCAACTCACCACTCAAAATCCTCATAATGACCCCATCTTATCTTTCTACATCCTACATGTACCACATCACTTGGGGAAAAGTGACACTTCACGTGGGTGGAGAAGAATGCTATGAGAAATTAATCACATGATAATATACACATGCAAATTGAAATCCCATGATTATGCCATAAATACACCAATATTCAATTGGGTAAAATAATCAATTTTATTGTTTTCCACTTTGAGATCAATGTTCATTCACAAAAAGACCTAAGTGAGATATTGTTGCAGTTTGCAACCAAAACTGTCATTATTGAAGAAACTTGCTTCGATATAGGTAGCAATCTGAAAGTAAAATTGAGTGTTTTGAAGATATACCTATTTGAAAATTTTGACAAGAAGATAAACTATTTAGAATGGGAGGTTCAATTGTGAGAAGGGAACCCTTGGACCACAGGTAGTTGTAAGAAGACCCAGATCGTTGGTCCATCTTTAGCAGGGTTGGATGGGCTACCTATTTTGAAAAACTGTAGCATTTTTTAAAACCTCTCACTAGAGAAATTGTAGGGTCTTTTATAGGAGAATAGGTGACAATATTTGGCATCACATTTCCAGTTACAGAGGAAATGGTAAGCTAGGTTACTTGGTTGCCAAGAACTAGGGAAAACTAGGAAGATAAACCTAATGGCTAACTAGCTAGACAACAAATTTGTCAAGACAATGAAAGGCTATTGAATAATAAATGAGGTGTGGAGAGACTAAGTCTACCTCCAACATAGAGAGAAGTGGCCTTGTATATCATCAAATATCTGACATGTAAAGGTAGGTACTCCTTGATCTATACTCTCCAATTCAAATTTTTGAATCATTTAAGGCATGGTAGGACTATTAATGTCCCAAACCACTTGTGGAATATCTTAAATAAAATTTCTAAAAACTACCAAAGCGGGGTAGAGAAAGCCTTGTCTCATGATTGTTTGATTTGGTTGTTAGTTAAACAAAGAATAAGATATATTAGACCTGACCTTAATTGAGAATAGTTTTTAACCTTAAGGACTGGTGAACCTCAATAAGAGGAGGGAAACAATGAGGAGGAATCTCCCAATGGATAGGTCCAACAAATAGCATAAGAGGATACTGTAAGAACTAGTGAAACTAGTTAGTCCATAGATACTATAGTCTCACCTATAGTTGCTACAGGTAAGAGAAGACAAATAAAATTAGTTCTACCTCCTAAAGATATAGAGGAAAGTCCACCAAAACAAACTGGGCAAGATATTCCTTCTCTTGTTGTTCCAACTATTTCAATACAAGAAGTAGATTATTCCACCATGGTTCCTTCAAAAGGAAAAGAAGCTCTTTCATCACTAGTTGAACAGGAATGGAATGCCACAAAACTTGATCCTCAGCAAGAAGTTCTTCCATCACTAACTACACAAGAGAAGCAAGTTTCAATAGCATCCCCTCCTAAAAAGAAAAAGAAGACTGAAAGGAAGAAGCCCTCTACGTCAAAGAGAAGGAGACCTCCTCCTAGGAGGTCTCAAAGAATTAAAAGACAAAGCTCAACCCTAACATCCTCACCTATAGACATCAATGAGGATGAAGAGAATAAGGAGCCCAAAATTTATAAGACCTTTGATGGGTTTGAGATAGCAGAATGGTCTATTGAAGAAGAGTCTGTAAAGGAAGAGGAAATGCAGTCACCTGAGCAACACAGATTGGGAGAAGAAAACATGAAACTACTTAAAAAAATAGGGTATACAAAAGAAGAAATGAGAATGTCATATCAGCTTATAAAAGATGAAGAATTATTTGAAGAAAGGACCATGGAAAAAGCAGCAAAGCAAGACACATTTTCTCATGACCAAGAGTTCCAAACTTTGGAACAAGCCATGGAAGAAATATATAGGTTGAGAAACAAAATAGTAGAGTTAAAAGGCAAAAGAGACCTAGAAACACTTATGAGGGGAAAAAAAATTCTAAAGCCATCTATGGAAGAAGAGCCAAGCAAGGTAAGGACATTGGAGGAGCATGCAACAACTCCCTTAGAAGTGCCTGCAATAGCTTCATCCACCTTACCTATAGATGGTATTAGTGTACCCCTAGAAGAACTTATAACAAATAATGCTCTAGCTTTAGTACCATTCCATAATATGTTTTCTTTTTTAGAGACCACTACAAAAGTACCTACAACAAATGAAGTAATTGATGTAGACCTCTCAGCTGCTAGGCCATTAAAAATTGATGACCTTTTGAGATTTTGTGAGGAAAAGTTTAATGATGATGAAATTTATCATAAGAAATTTATACAAAGATTTACAATATATGTTGAAATAAGGGAGCAACATGAAGATTTAAAAGAAAGTCTAGAAAGAGCTGAGATTAGGATCACTTATTTGAAAGAGAAGATCACTAACATGCATGAGACCATTGAGATGTTAATGGAATGAAAATCACCCTCTTAGGTATATGATGTTTACTTGGAAGAAAGGTAGCTCAGATTCAAATATGATAGGATATACATTGATCAATACTACATAGTATGTGATTCTAAGTCTTTTTTTGAGGTCTATAGGCATGTTGACCTTGATATTCAGACACAATTGAGTGAGTTTTACATTCATCAGTATGTTGTGCCACATGACACAAAGTGGAATCCCAATATATACCTAGGTGGTGTCCAATTGAATGCCTTTACCTCATACTTCCTCAATGAAACAAGAAGAAAGAAATAGGTTAAGGACTATCAAGAGAAAGAAAAAGAGGATACCCTAATGATTAGGGTTAAATCTACTGATTCAGAAGCTATAATAAAGGAATGGATTGATTTTATGAATGCAGATACTCCACGAGCATGGGTCACAAACAAACAAGTAGAGGTCCAAAACCAATACTTGAGACTCATGAAGGGAGATGGAAAACAAATTTTTTATTCTTGTCTGCACAGATGGGCAGAGCTTTTAGATACCCTAAAATGAAAAGAACCTTATTCCCCTTAGAACCTCAGAGACAATACATAGAGTATATATGTACTTTGAACTTGTCAAGAAAATAAGGATAAGTTGGTTGGGGTTGATGTTTCATCCACCCATGTTTTGGTTCTCAAATCCTGATTAGGAAGGGAATGTGCTAGTTAATAGAGAGACAGAATAGAAAAGGTGGAAAATCATAGATGATGCTAAAGATTTTTATATCTTCGAAGTGATGGGTTGTACTAAGCCCTTAGATTTCAAAAAATATTGTGGATTCAAAATGCAAAGAAGGCTTGCTTGAGGATAAGTAAGTGGTTAAGTAGGGGGGTGTGATGAGGCCACTAATTTTTCTATTTATATCCTCATCCACACCCAGTTGTATATCTTTTTCCTATATGAATCCCTAGAACTATCCATGACTCATGTAAATGAATGAATGATTATATGTTCACATTAATATATACATGTTGTGTTATGGATTAATGATGCTTTTTATTTGATTAGATTATACTTGTGTAACCTTATTTTATAGACATTTGAAGGGTAGAATAAGACTTCAGGAATATTATTTAGTCACAACACTTATAGAGAAGCCCGCAGCAAAAGGGGCTTCCAATTTGTAACAACTACCAATCTACAGGCTTCCACTTATAGGTTGCCCATAGCAACTATAGGCTTTCACCTATAGGTTACTCGTAGTAACTACCAAGCTACAGGATTTCCACCTATAGGTTGCCCATAGTAATTACAGGTTGCCTGTAGCAACTACATGCTTTCACCTACAAGATCCCGTAGCCACTACGTAGAACCAACTATTATTTTGATAATAAGGAATTGGTTTTTAAGGACACATCTAGTTGTCTTAGAAACAAATTAAATGATTGAAGAGGATCCTATATATCAGCTCTATGAATACCTCACATGCATAAAAACTTGGATGTGCTACCAAAAGATGAATAAGATAAGGATAATGGAAAGGAGAAAAAGAAGCAAAATAGCAAAACAAAATATATTGTCATTTACCCAGTTAGGGCTAAAAACAAGTAACTTTAAGTTACTAACCACCTGAAGGTTGACTAGGTTAGTTGTAAAGTATTTCTACCTTTCCTAGTTTAGTGTCTACTTTTAGAATTAAGAAAATTTAGTTCTTATACACTTACTACAGAGGGTTTTTGTGAACTTACCTAGCAAAATAATAGCTACAAAGTCTTCCTCCTTGAACTCGCTTGCCTCTGGTACACTGAGTTGTGTGAATGATTGTAAAAATGGCATCAAATCCCAAGTACATTTGCTATTGAGCTCGATCACCTCACTATTAATGTCAATTCCTACAAAATATGTCATAATTTTTCCATATTTCAAGTTTGAATATGTGCTTTTGATCTTGAAAAATTGAATGGTTCATGTCTAGAGGTGTAATAATTGCCATTGATAATTTAAATACTTTGAAACCTTGTACCACAGTACCACTCTATTATATCAAGACCACTATAGGGCAGTGTATGGTGCATTTTATTGTCTCCACTATACCGCACACCTTCACTTTGCTTGTTGTGGGATAGTGGGTCAGAGAGTCTCATACTACCACCCCGTGCACACCCCTTTGGACTCCCATATGATAGTGGGTTAATTTTAATGATTGAGTGATTGTTCACCACCATGCCGCAGTGTCACTGTTTACCCCTTGTGGGGATACGATATTAGATTTTTTATGTATTTTAGGTGGGAATACAAAGGTATATTATGAATGCAGTATTTTAGATATCATTTTATTGAAAAGATTGAATAATTTTCTAATTTTGCAGTCTCTTAGTTTTAGTTATCAATGTCAATTAGATCTAAGAGATCATTTCCTTGTTTATAATAAGGAGGCTTAGTCAGTTAGAGAGACTTTTATCATAGGAATCAGGGCTTTGGTCATTGGGCTCAAGGCTAGTTATGATAATGAAACTAGACAAATTTTAAAGGTTCTAACATAGGGGTTGCCATTTTTCAAAAAAAATCTTAAGTCTGGAACCCTTGTATCTTAAGGATTTTAGTCTTATAATTCATTGTTGACCTCTTGTTCCAGTTCTAGTCTTTTAAATTTCTCACACTACAAGTTGATGACAAGATTTAATTCAGGGAGTTAATTGACCAATATCTTTGCCATTGATGTCAAAAGGGGAGAATTGAAGCAGTAAAAATAGCATGATCCTAAACAACATGACAGTACTAAAGTTAGGCGCAACATAATAGTAAGGGGGAGAATGATAGGGAATTCTACTTGTCTTTTCACATAAATTGTTTAATAGTATAGGTTAAATATTTTGTTCACCTAATGTTAAGATTTATATATGTATTATTAAATCATAGATGTTTATTATTATTTCCTTCACACAAGCATATTCAATGCATGTGGAGGCTAGAAGCTATATTACAAACTAAATATTTCCAAATATCAGAGAAATGACTACAATTTATTGCCAAGATTTTAAAGAGTTGTTTACTTTCACAAGTATCTTGTTGCATTATTTGATACCTTTAGACTTTGCTTGCTTCTTTTCATATCTAGTAGTTTTAGAGAAGTTAGAAAAGTCTAGCATCTAGAAAACATATAGGACATACAAGAAATTATATTCTATCTAAACAAAATTAATTTCAACCAAAGTAAGAAAACTAAGAAGAATGATTGAACCTAACTTTAAATGCACCTCAAATCAGTAGTGAACATCTCAGGTTTTGTATATAATGTACCAATAGAATAATGATGATTACATTCAAAAATGTATCAGTAAAACAACAGTGAATAAACATGTTGGTCCCCAAAAATGTCACTCATTTTTGGAACAACATATGAGCTATTCTTGGACCTGCAAGGCCAAAATTCCTCTCTTCCCCTTCTCAAAATTTATTCAGGGGCTTTCAAATTCCTCATTTTTTCAAATCTTTTTCAACAAAGGGATTAACAGGTTCAAAGGTTCAATGTCTTCAACAGGAGCTAGGCGCATTTGACAAAGTTCAAAGTTCAACCATTCCAAAGGTTCCGTGGCCCCGATCATTTAACGAGTCTCAAAAGCTTGAACCATTAAACCGTTGAACCTTGAACCATTTTGGTTCATCGATTCAACAGGTTCAATGTTTAACCAATTCAATGCACTCGGTTCAAAGGTTCAAAGATGGCCTAAGTTATGAAGAGAAATGCGTGCAATAGAAAGAGTCAAACATATACTACCAAGTGTCACTAGCTGAGCCATTATGCCTTGTTCCTAAGAAGTAGCAGAAGCTACCACGTGTCCCTTTTTGAAGCTCATCAGAAGTTGCCATGTGTCAACATCCACGTTTTCTTCCATTCCACTGTATTGAGTAAAGACCATGGTGGGCCTGGGGGTGAGTGATTAAATGAAGCTGACGCTACCACATGTCTGCATTCACACGACTATTATAGGGTCTCTTTCAACAAAGCTTCTGCCAAAACTCTGTGAAGGGTGACAAGTGGAAATCGTGGAAGGTTTTACTTTGTTTTCCTAAGAGCAACAGACCGTGCCATGTGTCCCATGTAGAGAGCGGTGGAGGCTGACAAGTGTCATTGTCTGTGAGAGCCTGACCGAGCCCCAAACATTTTTGCGATGTCGCAAAGGCCCGAGAAGGTGGATGATGCCATCTGTCCTTAGTAAGATTCAACAGAAGATGCCACATATCACTTGTTTGAAGCGGTGAAAGGTGCCACATGTCAAAGGATGGAGCACCTCACAATGCAAAGGCATCATGAAGCCAAGGAAAGGATTTCCTTCAGACAAATTGTCTAAAGGAATTCATTCAGACATTTTGTCTGAAGGAAATAAAGGACCAATAGGCCCGTGGGCATCAAATTTGGAGTGACTGGCTAGAAGTTAACCTTCAATAGAAGAAAGACATGTGAATGCCAAATCAGTTGCATTTAAGTGTCTATTGATTCTAACAGACTCAAGGCGCAGACCTGAATGCATTCAAAGAGCCTAAGGCTAGACCCAAGAGGAGGAAGAGACAAAGAGGGAAACTCAACAGGAGTTATTTCTAGTGGGTGAAATAGTTCCCTGAGTAGATATTTGGGGCCTGCCAACATTGAAAGCGTAGCCTGTTTGTCCCCTTTAAGATAAAGGCAGAATAGATAGTTGCGTAGCTAGGTAGGTGATGGAATGAGAGATTCAAACTTGGGAGGAGGCACTAGAGATGAATCAATGTGTCACAGTTAAGGCAGCTGCCCTGCTCTAGCATGGCCCTTCCTGACAAGACCAAGAATGCGTCCAAGGCATTGAATGCGTCGAATGGGTCACTCTATGGGACAAAGTGCCAAGCCTCCCTCAAGCCTCTATATAATGTAATCTCTTGTACCATTTGAAGGGGATCTTCCCCTTACCAGAAGTGAAACTTTGCCCTAATTGAAAGGCATTATTGAGACTTTGAGCTCAGATTGTAATTCATATTTCTTTGATTGAATGAGAAAGCAAGTTACTTGCAGACTTTGTGCTGTTATAGCTTGTGCTACTTTAGGAGATTATTCTTATGTCTGTCTTCTGAAATCATTCTTATTTATTTTATTTAACAAGAAGGACTAGTGGAGGTGATAAGGAAGGTGTCCTGAAGCCAACTACTTTTAGACTTTGTGCTGTCATAGTTGTCTTCAGTGTGTGTTTATTTTCTATTTCTATGTAAAGGACCTTGGGACGACTTTGTGCCCCCATTGTTCTTCGTATTTCACTCTTGGGCAATCAAGGTGGAGACTTTGCACTACATTTCAGGCTCCTAGTTACTCTGCACCTTTGGTTACCCCATTACTTGTTACCAGAAAGAGTCTTGTTGTTTGCAAGAACAAGCACTTCTGAAAGAAGAGAAGTGCCTATTGTTGCTTCACCAGGATTTCTACTATCCAGGAAGGGATTTGGCTCTTGGATAAATGTTACTTCTAAAAGAAGAGAAGTGCCATCACCAATCACCCAAGATTCCTCTCTGTTTGTCAGCATCATTTCTAAAAAAAGAGAGATGGATAGTTTATCCCACCCCTGTGTCTTACTTTCTGCTTATTTATATAGTATATAGCTTTCATATATTTAATAGGGAACCTCCCCTTGATGAGAGGAGAGATTTGTCTCTGGTTGATTTAGTAAAGTTACACACTTGGATGACCAATCTTCCTATGCTATGGTGATAGGAACTATTTTGGTCACCAGTTAGCTGGCTAACAAAGTATTCACCCAACAATTTTTAGCGACTCTGCTGGGGACACAGTAATTTTGTGCAATTTGGAACCTCAAGTTTTAGATTGAAACATCACCTGTGTCTTACCCATAATCATTATAACCCTTATCCATTATAGACTCTAGTGACTCTATTTTGTGTCTTACCCATTATCATTATAGCCTTACCATCTTCCTCCACATTTGTTATTTTATCTGGTCTACAAAACCAGAGCTGTTCGAAAAGAGTGCACAGTTTGAAGCCTCAAGCCTCAAGCTGAAGTAGGGCCAATTCTTTTCCATTTTTGTTCTACAATATGGCCACTCCACCCAAATTTGTTATCCCTATTTTTCATAATTAAATCATGGCAGTTTGAGGCCCCTGGGGTAACTCTTTTGGCCCACTCAACTTGACTCCACCTTTGCATGAACTCCCACATAGTTCAAAAAATAATCTCCCCAAATTCTTTGGTGATGGGATAGTTCACCTTGATGAACACATTACAGCCTTCAACATAACCTGTAGTGTGATAGGGGTGGAATTCAAAGATCTGGCAGTCAGGCTTTTTGTGGAGACACTACAAGGTGCTGTTGCAGATTGGTTCTACCATTTGTAAGCTAGATCAGTGACTGACTGGGATACTCTTAAAGCCAAGTTTGAAGCTAGGTTCAAGCCTGCAGAGGATGCACATGTTTTGCTGGCCCAACTCACTCAGATGAAGAAGGAACCTCATGAGCCTATGAGGGATTTTATTGCCAGGTTCAACAAGCTGAAGCACAAGATTCCCATGATCGCCCAACAGACACCTCAAAATCTCAAATGTTTCTTCATCAACTCATAGCTGCCTTAAGTGAGTTTCTTGCTGAGATGGGCTAGACACATAGACTTTGAGGCTGATCAAGACTTGGCTATTGAGCTAGAAGATGACCTTATCTTGGTAGGAAAGATAAGGAGAGATCCTAACAAAGGTATATCCTCTTCATCTTCTGAGTATCCACCTTCAGCCACCACTAATCAAATGGTGAAAAAGTTGGCAAATGAACTGCTAGCCTTGAAAAGGCAAATGGCCCAAAGTATGTCTACTCCTCCTAATCGAGATATGCCAAGGAGGACATTCCCCAATCAGCCATATCAAGGCAATGCTGCCAGAAGTCAAGGGCAACCAAATCATCTTCCTCACCCACAGAGGAACCTTGCCCTTGAAACACCTCCAACCAACTCAGTAGTTGGATATCTGGAAATAGAACATGTTTCTTATTTCCAACCTGAGTTCGAGCAAGAAAATGGCACTGATATCTTTAGGGAAGATCTAGAAGAATCAACTGGCAACTCCCACATTGGTTTCTTGAATTTTTAAGATAAACCCAGAAGTGAAGGTGAAGCAGTCGAAGGATCATACGTAGTATTCACCAGGTCTAAGAATCAGTCAGCCTAGTAGGCCAACAAAGAGAAGACAGAGGAGCGACCCTAACCAACAATTTCAATTGATGAGCATAGAACCCCTCTTCCTTTCTAGTCAAAGGACCTGGTGATTGCCAAAGAAGTAAGTACATTGAACATCTCTGCACCTTCTACTTCAAATTCATAGATCAGTCCTCCCCCTCCCAAAAACCAAAAAGATGAACTCCCATCCTCTCTTCCAAGTCCATCTCAGTCATTTTCCATGATTGATCATGTCAAAAAATCCAAAATTCAAATGACTAAGTTTGAATCCCTGCAAGCCAATCCTGAGCAATTAAACATTGGTGGAGAACTAGGTGCAGACCTGTCTGAGACAAAGATTGTGGTTACCCAAATGTCAGCCCCTGTTGCTCAAATTCTATTTGAGCATTCAAGCAAGGGTAATTACTTCTTAACCACATAGGACGCTCATGTCCCAGTTGATGAAATTCCTGTAGCTGGGAATCTAGGATTTCATCCAAATAAGGCATCAAAAAAATTGGTAGGGTGTAATACAAATCAAGAAGGATCTTCCATCTCCCATGAAGAGAAATCTGATAGAAGATCAGCTTCTGATTATGCTTGGATCCTAGAATTTGATGGCAACAATTCTTCCACTAATGCTGAAGCTGGGACTATGTTGATATCTCCTCAAGGAGATATTTTTCCTTCATGCAAGTTGCAGTTCAGCAACACCAACAACACAGTTAGATGCAAATCTCTATTGCTCAAATTGAAGACTACTTAGGATGAAGATATCAAACTCCTTCACACCAAAGGAAATGTTGAGCTAATGGTTTGTCAGGAGTTTGATGCTGACAATCAAAGCATGTGTTGGACTGGACCAGTAGAACAACAAGTTATGGTGGTGGACCATACTATTGTACTCCAAAGTCAGCAAAAGGAACTCTTCACCAAGAGAGCAAGGAGTTATGGTTTTTAGTTTGAAGACCACGTCCTGCCATGGGGCAAGAAGAAGAAGAGCCAAGAAGAAAACACAAAAAATTGGTTTCTTGGTGGAGAGTTCCATTTGTCTGTCACCATTTCTGGGGACAAAATGGTTTCCTATTGGTTTATCAGGATGGCACACCATTTTCACTATCTCACAGTGGGCGGCATCTGAAGCACTTCAAATATTGAGGCATCAGATAAGGTCATCTGTACATATGTATATCTGTATAGTCTTTAGTTCTATTTTGTGCATTTCATTTTCATTTTTTGGAGCCTTTCTTTTTGGGTAGCATGACTCCGTAGCCCAATGGCACACTTCAAGGCACCAGAGATTCTAGTTTCTACTCCCCTCAGCTGTTCCAAGTTTTTATTTGAAGGAAGTTCCCCAACTGGAGCCAGCTATTGGTCCCTAAAAATGTCACTCATTTTTGGAACAATATATGAGTTATTCTTGGACCTACATGGCCAAAATTCCTCTCTTCCCCTTCTCAAAATTTATTCAGGGGCTTTCAAATTCCTCATTTTTTCAAAGATTTTTTAGCAAAGGGAGTAGCAAGTTCAAAGGTTCAACGTCTTCAACAGGTGCTAGGTGCATTTGAAAAAGTTCAAAGTTTAACCATTCCAAAGGTTTTGCGGCCCCAAGCATTTAACGAGTCTCAAAAGCTTAAACCGTTGAACCTTGAACCATTTTGGTTCAATGAGTTCAATGTTCAATCGGTTCAATGCACCGGGTTCAAAGGTTCAAAGATGGCCTAAGTTATGAAGAGAAACGTCACAATAGAAAGAGTCAAGTGGATACTTCCAAGTGTCACTCGCTGAGCCATTATGCCTTGTTCCTAAGAAGTAGTAGAAGCTACCACATGTCCCTTTTTGAAGCTCATCAGAAGCTGCCACGTGTCAACATCTGTGTTTCCTTCCTTCCATTCCACTGTATTGAGTAAAGACCATGGTGGGCCTGGGGGCGAGTGACTAAATGAAGCTGAGGCTACCACGTATTTGCATCCATGTGACTGTTACAGGGTCTCTTTCGACAAAGCTTCTACCAAAAATCTACTGAGGGTGACAAGTGGCAACTACGAAATGTTTTACTTTGTTTTCCTAAGAGCAGTGAACCATGCCACGTGTCCCATGCAGAGAGTGATGGAGGTTGACAAGTGTCATTATTTGCGAGAGTCTGACTGAGTCCCAAACATTTTTGTGATGTCACAAAGGCCTAAGAAGGCAGATGATGCCATGTGTCCCCGGTAAGATTCAATGAAAGATGCCACATATCACTTGTTTGAAGTGGCAGAAGGTGCCACGTGTCAAAGGACATATCACCTTGTAATGCAAAGGCATGCATGAAGCCAAGGAAAGGATTTCCTTCAAACAAATTTTTTGAAGGAATTCCTTCAGACATTTTGTATGAAGGAAATAATGGATCAACAGGCTTGTGTCCTCAAATTTGGAGCGACTGGCTAGCTGTTAACCTTCAATAGAGGAAAGACACGCGAATGCCAAATCGGTTGCATTTAAGTGTCAGTTGATTCTAGAAGACTCAAGGCGTGGACCTAAATGCATTCAAAGAGCCTAAGGCCAGACCCAAGAGGAGGAAGAGACAAAGAAGGAAACTTAGTAGGAGTTATTTCCAGTGGGTGAAATAGTTCACCAGGTAGATATTTGGGGCCTGCCAACATTGAAAGTGCATCCTATTTGTCCCCTTTAAGATAAAGGTAGAATAGACAGTTGCACAACTAGGCAGGTGATGGAATGAGAGATTCAGACTTGGGAGGAGGCACTAGAGATGAATCAATGTGTCATAATTAAGGTAGCCACCCTGCTCTAGCGTGGCCCTTCTTGACAAGACCAAGAATGATTCCAAGGCATTGAATGCGCTGAATGGGTCACTCTATGGGACAAAGTGCCAAGCCTCCCTCAAGCCTCTATATAATGTAATATCTTGTACCATTTGAAGGGGGTTTTCCCCTTACCAGAAGCAAAACTCTGCCCAAATTGAAAGGCATTACTGAGACTTTGAGCTCAGATTGTAATTCATATTTCTTTGATTAAATGAGAAAGCAAGTTACTTGCAGACTTTGCATTGTTATAGCTTGTGCTACTTTAGGATATTGTTCTTATGTTTGTCTTCTGAAAGCATTCTTATTTATTTGATTTAACAAGCATGACTAGTGGAGGTGATAAGGAAGGTGTCCTAAAGCCAACTACTTTCAGACTTTGTGCAGTCATAGTTGTCTTCAGTGTGTGTTTATTTTCTATTTCTGTGCAAAGGACCTTTGGATGACTTTGTGCCCCCATTGTTCTTCGTATTTCACTCTTGGGCAGGCGAGGTGGAGACTTTGCACTACATTTTAGGCTGCTGGTTACTCTGCACCTTTGGTTACCCCGTTACTTGTTACCAAAAAGAGTCCTACTGTTTACAAGAACAAGCACTTATGAAAGAAGAGAAGTGCCTTCTATTGCTTCACCAGGATTTTTGCTATCCAAGAAGGGATCTGGATCTTGGTTGAATGTTACTTTTGAAAGAAGAGAAGTGCCATCACCAATCACCCAGGATTCCTCTTTTGTTTGTCAGCATCATCTCTGAAAAAAGAGAGATGGATGGTTTATCCCACCCCTGTGTCTTAATTTTTGCTTATTTATATAGTATATAGCCTCCACATATTTAATAGGGAACCTCCCCTTAATGAGAGGATTGTCTCTGGTTGATGTAGTAAAGCTGCACATCTGGACGACCAATCTTCCTATGCTGTGGTGATAGGAACTATTTTGGTCACCAGTTAGCTGTCCAACAAAATATTCACCCAACAAAACACACCTATACTCAAATCTTTATTACATTCAATAATAAATTACACCATACATATAACCAAATTTTAGGTGACAAGCTCACAAGTTAAGGTTACACACTAGTTAAGGTGATAAAACATCATCATAATCATCTGCATTGCCAGCAAGATC
Organism: Torreya grandis; assembly: GCA_037957365.1. Taxonomy (NCBI): domain Eukaryota; kingdom Viridiplantae; phylum Streptophyta; class Pinopsida; order Cupressales; family Taxaceae; genus Torreya; species Torreya grandis. Next base: position 743,401 of record JARHVA010005172.1, on the reverse strand, counting down.
AAAATCCTGATCACTCATGTCTATATTTGCTTGATTTTCTTCCTCATCCTTGTGACATACAATACATTCTCTCTCCCAATCTCTTCATTGGTAATCAAAATCTCTTCTTTAAACATTCCATCATCATCTCTATCCACTTCTTTGAATGTTTCTTATAAATTAACATATTGCCCACTAGGCATTATATCGACAACTTCCATGAATTTTCATTTCGAATGAGACTCTATTTGAATGACATATGACCATCCTAGGATTCTTACATCATCAATTAGAAATGATTGGTTAATTTGAAGAGGGAAAACATACGACTCATTCGTCTCTAATAAAAATGATCATGTATTCATGCATACAAATCCATAGTCATCAAATTGTACTAAATATGGTCAGATCCACTTAAATTTTAATAATATAGGACTATTTTCACCAAAATCCACTTGAATAATTTCTTGGATGAATCCAACATAAAATTTCTTCTCATTTTCGTGAAGAAATTCAGCACTAACAACACAATCACAATTTGTCTTTCCTTTGTCTTTTTCTTCCACTCTTAAATGACTACCATAGACCCACATTCCACTAAAACACATAGCCCATAAATGTGAATATTTTAAAAGCTCTCTTTCCTCCATTTTTATATCTTGACCTTCTTCTTTTGCATTACTGACTACATTAGCAATCCATTCTTCAAATTTTGTAAAAAAATCACCTCCAATCAAATCATGACATCTGCACTTTTGAGGTCGATGTTGCATCCAATTTTGATTCTCTTTTTCATATTTTATACATATAATATTAACGTACAAATAGTAAGATTAATAATATAAATGTGTAAATGCAATTGAGTAAATAAATTATTGTGTAATTTTTTTTTACCTACACCACTTATTGAATGAAGATGTGTTTTAAAGAATATATGCATGTATTGCACTTCTTTCTTGATGTGATAGGTTGAAGCGACATCCATTTCCTTCTAATACTTCACCTGCAATTCTCTCATCTCTATCATCATGCCATACACGTCGATTGACATTTTAAAAATCCTTCATATATTCTATGCAAAATCCCATGGCCTCTTGCATTGAATATCCCTCAAACATGTTGCCTTCCAGTTTTGCCCTAGTACGAACAATTTTTTCAAAACCTTCATATATCATTCTATAGGATACATCCATCTCATTCTTACTAGGCCACAATGCTCTAGTTCATATTCTAGATGTATCAAAAGGTGCATGAAAATATTAAAGATTGTTGGTGGAAATTCTCATTCTAATAGACAAAGGACTTCAACAACCTCCTCCATCAAACTATCAAAGTTTGAAGGATCTAATACAATCTCATTCTTACCAGGCCACAATGCTCTAGTTCATATTCTAGATGTATCAAAAGGTGCATGAAAATATTAAATATTGTTGGTAGAAATTCTCATTCTAATAGACAAAGGACTTCAACAACCTCCTCCATCAAACTATCAAAGTTTGAAGGATCTAATACATGTAAACTCATTCTCTTTAATACTAGGCCCAACCTTATAATTGTCAATCTAGGCCCCTTTGCCAAACTTGATATATTTACCACAAGAGGCAAAATATTCTTGATTATGACATGATAGTCATGGGTCTTGAGGCCTCTTAAGCTATTAATGTCAGTTTGGCTTCTAATACTACTACTTACATATCTAGTGGGAAAGTGAGTCTGAGACATCAACTATAAGAATTGTTCACATTGTTCTTTTGTCCAGACATAAGGAGCACTAGGTTTTTTATATTTTTCATCATCATATTTTTTAACCCAAAGAATTCGACAAATCTTTAGTTGTCGAAAATCTTCACATTATGAAATAGTCTCAAAATCACCAAAAAGAGTTTTTATAAAAGCATAGGCTATATTTTTCTCAATATGCATAAAGTCAACAGTATGCCTAATGGCTCTATCCTTAAATTATGGCAAATTATAGAATATGCACAACCATTTTACACCACTTTCATTACATGGATCATAACTACTACAAGAAATCCCATCATTTTCAATTATAAATGACATTCTTTTTTATATATTCTCAATAATGTAATCAACTGTTACTAGCAATGGTGTTTCGCAATTCTCTTCTTGATCATTGAAACATGTTTTTTGTTGACGATATGGATGATCCATTTTAAGGTAAGCATGATGTCCAAAATAAATACACTTACACAAAATTCTAGAGTGCCTCATAAAATCCTTAAAGTTTTAATTAGGACATCCATGGTATCCATGAAAAATGAGACCAAACAATGTGCCATATGCAAGAAGATCATGAATCATAAACAATAAGGAAGATCTTAAAGTGAATTTGATTGAATGACCATCCCTTAAAGATTGAATTTCTTCAATTCCTTTGTACAATTCCATTAGCTCATCATATAATGGCTCTAGATAAGTATCGATTGTATCTGAAGTCACACTTTTCTTTCCTAGTATAATTAATGATGGCATTAAGAAAAATGGTTTGGTTGTTAACCATGGAGGCAAGTTATAATTTATTAAAAACACTGGCCAAGTTGACCATTTAGTACTTTGATCTGAGAATGGGTTCACCCCATCTAGAGTAAAACACAACCTTATATTATGAGGATCTTGAGAAAAATCAGGCCATTTGTTATCAAATTCCATCCACATCTTAGAATCAGGCACATGTCATTGTTTTCCATTGGTGCTCTTATTTTGGGCATGCCATTGCATAAGTTCAGAAATGTCTCTACATATATACATTCAAAGTAATCATAGGATTATTGAAAAGTGGAGAAGAACCTTTCTAGGAACCATGACTAATTTCAACCCTTGTCTATACCTCGCTTCATGACATTTCAGACATTCACTCTCACATGCAAGATTATTGTGAAATAATGCACAAACATTCACATATGTGTGGATGTTTTTATACCCTAAGCCTAACTTAGTTATTTTTTTTTTACATTGACTTCATTTTGTTGGCAATGTGGAGTCAGGTGGTAACAATGAACTTAATAATGCTAATAACTGATCTACATTCTCATTTGTCCAACCAAGCACCACTTGCAAGTTAAGAATTTAAAGGATTATTGTCAAATGACTTAACTTGTTATTATCATACACGGGCTTTAAAGCATCCTCCATCGACTTGGTCCAATCATCTTTTATACCATCATTCAACATTCTATCAACTTCAAACCCTTCATCTCACATTGCTACCTCTTCATCTATGTGTGGTGCCACTTCATATATGTTTGTTGCCTCTTCATCTCTCACACTTTGTAATTCTATCATATCTTCATAATAATTGTAATCCCAAGGGCTTACACCATTATGCCCATATCTTATTATATGTCGATAAATCACATTTTTTTTTTCACTTTTCCACCAAGACAGTCATTACATGGACACGGATATTTGTCCATGTCCCTCTCATCGACTACTCTCTCATCATATGCATGGTATTGATCCGTAGTCAACTTTTGACATTGATCCATCCGTAATGTTATGCATTCCAATATTAATTTAGTTTTTTATTTCAAAAAAAAAAAATCTAAAAAACTCAACCTACTTAGTATCTAATACATGTAAACTCATTCTCTTTAGCACTCTTCAACACTTACCCAAAATTCATAGCACTTCATAGAAGTAGGATACAGATCACTCTACATAATTAGAATTAGAGCACTCTACAAGATATAAATCGCTCTGCATCAAGTTAGAAATACAACCAGGCATCACTCTACAAAATGAGATGTTCTTTTTATGACTAAAAATAAACAAATGTTATTTTTATCCATGTTTTATTGAGGGCCTACCTTGTCTAGATGATAATTAAAGAAATGCTTTAGTAATGGAACATGGAATTTATGCTTGTTCTAATGATGAACCACAAACATTTAAACATATGGAAATTTTGTCAATGTTAATGAATACACAAACACTAACGAACATGTTAATGAATTCTTTGTTGTAACTTTGAGCATTACTTACTAGCATAAATTATTAACATTTTGAGATAAGATGACTTGTTCTAAAAATTGATATACTTCTATGTGTGGACATATAGTATCAATTAAAATATCTTGATGACCACATTGATTTGATGAACTAGGATAACTTTCAACTATGCCATATGAGACCATCTTCTAGGATTCCATGAAATTAATAGATTAGGTTTGCACACAATGTTACCCAAGCATTGAGGTCTAGGCTAGAGACATGATCCCATGGTTTAATGACAAAGTGAGCAAAGGAATTTAAATTTGGATGCATGTTACACGTTCAATTTCCATATACTCTAAAATGCATAGAGGAAACTAATGAAAAATAGTATGTTAAAATTAAAATTCCTTGTATGGTTCTGGTAATTAGTTGTCTATGTAACTACTGTAAGTTAAACCACCCAATAACAAACTAATTATGATGTACATGCACTACCCATGCCATGAAGACTTAGTGAAAAGGAGCCTTAGGGATTAGGTTGGTAAATTGGTTACAAATTTAGAAATTAATACCATACCCATGCATGATAACATGGAACACAAATAGACAACTTCAAGATATGGTCACTACATTGTATTGATTATACAATGAATAAAAGCATCCAATTCTTTCACAATCTCAAGAACTCTGAATTGTACATGGTATTCCATGTCTTATGACAAGATACCCTCCTGTTTATGTAACTTATCTTTTATAATACACTGATTTTGTTCTCCTAGCTAGATACAGTTACCAATTAGAAAGCTATAGATTTTATGTTTAATGTAATGAGGGTTTCGAATTACCTCTGGATTCATTGTAGAGGGCATCCCCAAATTTGACTTCATTGTAGAGGGCCTTACCAACTTCAAATTTGTTACAGCAAACTTTAGATTCCTTGTCTGGCTTTTCAGAAGTCTCCAGGTCCTCTCCAAACAAAATTTATCATCCATGCAAGTAGTTGCTATACTTATATGTTAAAACCCAAAATGCCTCATGCCATCAAATTGACACACAAACCTTCTTTGGTTGACTCCAACTCCATTAATAATTAACAAACCCTCCTTATGTTTGTAGAGGTGTATTGCACAAATAATTTCAATTGTACTCCCCACTCTCCCATCGAATTACCTCTATCAAATTTTGCACTCTACTGTACTCCCCACTCCTGCCAACAATTTTTCAATTCGCTATTAACCCTGCGTGCACAATACAACCCACTCCCGCCAATAATTTCCCAATTCAAAATATTTTTTTAATTACCCACTATATCATATTTTCTAATTTTTATTTGTGTGACCAATTATTTAGTTGTGTTTTTTACCCGATGATCAAATTAGTCATTTATAGCTGTGTTACAAAAAATTAGTAGAATTTAGTAATTTTTAGTTGTCGTAACTAAAAGTTTTAGTCACGTAGTCATTTATTTACCAAACTCTACTAGTGTTTAGATCGAATACTTGAAGGTGGGTTTCTAACTTTGTTTGAGAGGCAATTGGATATGTTTGTGCAACATAGTTTTGGACTCAAAAAAAAAACATGGAGTACATGTTCTTATTTTAATGACTAACACAAGGTTTGCATATTATCCACCAAAATTTTATCAATACACCAGTTCTCGAGAGGAATTAATTTTTAATACAATTAAGAAAAGCACGTGTAGGTAAAGATTTAAGCCCCCCTCTATCTCTCAAGAAGTTGTATGTGGCATAGAACTTAGAACGCAAAAGCAACTTAGAATTGGTAGGATAATCTGTGACAAGTGATGTCAATTAATCTAAAGTTTTTGGAAGCTTTCTAAATGATCCACAAGTACCTAAAAGCTTTTGGGCACAATAAAATATTTGTCCCCTAGATGATAAACCGTCTATTTTGTTATGAAAAGGTCTTGTCCCTTTCACAACTACTCCATCCATTAATTGCTTAATAGAGTGTGATTCTAGACTATTGCATGTTCTGAGACCCTATTCTGCTAGTCAAGTTAACCGCTCAAATACTATCACAATGAATAGTAGGATAAATTTATATACCCCATTGAATAAGTGGGGTTGGTATGATGCTTTGATATGAAACTCCAGGTCAATGAACCCCTAAAGGACTTATAAGGAGGCTACAAACTCCTGCTTATTAATTCAAAATGAAAAAGAAATATTTATAAATATTTGGGTAAAAACACATGAATTTTATTGTGTTTCTGAGTCACCCTAATGAAGGGGAGAGCATATGTGCAACATTTGCCTTAACAACACACACTTAGTAAACAAAATAAACATGCATACAGTGTAAAAAAAATAAACAAGATTTTTAAAAGAACTAAATTCAAATGTTCGCTAAGTAAACAAAAGAAACCAAGTGTTGATTTAAACCCCCAAAGAAATGTTCACTTCATTTTAAAGCCCAAATATAAATATTTTTGGATTAAAATGTTTTTTTAGTGCTTATTTTGCCTACGAACCTGCAAGAAACAAGTTAAGAAGAGACAAAAACTTGCAGTCAGTATTTTAACTATAAATCCTAAAATATAAATAATTTTTTTCTAAAATTTTGAGAGGATTTTGATAAGAACCATATACACATTTCTGAAATTTTTTTAAAAAAAAGTTAATACATCAAAAGTTATGATCATTTTATAGACCATTTTAAGCACAAAATCAAAAAACAAAAGTGGCAGTCACTAATTTGATAATAATTGATAAAATGTAAAAAAAAAAAATCTTGAAATTTTGAGAGGTTTTGATAATAAACATACACATATCCCTATTAAAAATAGAAAAAATAGTCAGTACATCAAAAGTTATGGTCACTTTATGGACCATTTTTTAGTAAAAATCTGGATAAAAATAAAAATAAGAAGAATTAATGGGGCACACTCATAAAGAGTTATCCCATTGGACATGCCATTATTTAGATTATAAATCCAAGGAGTTAGTAAAATTGGTAGTGTATAAAATAAGAACAATCTAAAAACATAACCAACTCAAGTCCAATCTTTTGGATGAGATATAAATCTAACAGCGCGAGCCCTGCACCTACTTTGTCATTTCTACAAAAGTCAATAGATATAAATCTATAAGTCTAAAAAAACCATTTATTTCACACCAAGAGTACATATAATCTCAAGAATTATCCTTGAACCATAAATATAATTAAACTGCACTTAATAATATAGTTTAATAATTCACTGAATGATTCACAAATTGATAAAATTATTAATTTCTTAAAGAAATATTGGAGACCATATTCATGTTTTCACAAGACAAAATTTAGTATAAATATGTTTGTAATCAAAGTAGAATCGAAAAACTAGTTTTATAATAAAAATTATTGTTCAATTGTTTTGAATATGAATTTAAAATTTTAGTGAGTCTTACACGTTTTCAAATATACCTACAATTATAGTAGAAATTAGTTTTATAATAATAATTATTGTTCAATTATTTCGAATATGAATTTTAATTTTTTTTTGAGCTTTACATGTTTTCTTCGATTTGAGCAATATTGATCATCCAAAGAAAAAGAAATCCATAATTAAATGCCCAAGAAAAAAGAAATGGAAGACAAAATGATGTATAATTAAACACAAAATGTTGTGAAAAATAATACATTATTTTAAAAACTTATACATATTATAAAAATAAACCAAAAAAAACATATTATATTTACAAATATTATAAAATATATATTATTGAATTCAATATTTATATTTAGTCATATAAATATTTATAATTAAAATATTATATATTAATAATAATATAATATCAATTTTTTTAATAAATGTGTACGAACCCTCTTAACTATTGATCCTCTCCCTTGATTCTGAATTTTGTTATAATTTAATATTTTGTAGTTTGCCCACCTGCGGTTTCGTTTATTCATTTCCCCCTATTTCCAATTGAAAATTTGAAATTAAGCAGGATTTTGGACGTTTTGGGATTCCCTATTCAATGTATTAGTCGTGGCTGAAAGGATTGAATATACAGTCCAGGTATGTTCTGATGTGGTGATGATTTGTGTATCTGGGTTCAGATATGCCTCTGCTTGCTAGCTTTGTATGCTGTGAACAGTCTTAGTGTGCTGCAGTTAGTCATATGTGTTATGTTTGGCTTTATTGAGCCTTTGATTGCTTGTTCACGAGTGTGTGTGAAGTATAGGCTGCATCGGAAGACCTTGTTCACTTGGAACTCTGCCGAGGTCTGCATCATTGTGGTATCTGAGCTTAGGTTAAACTCTTGGAAGGAGATAGAGTGTGCATGAGATTTGTAAGAGGACCAGCAAGGTCTGTAGCAGCTGTGAGAAGAACCAGATCAGGGCTGCGAGCCTGCAAGTGAGTGGAATGTGAGAGGGGAGTGCATAGGTCTTGGCCTTAGGTTGGTAGGAGTCCAACCAGGCATTGTGAGTGAGTTCCCTAAATAGAATTGTGACTAAGGAGAGGTAAAACAATAAAAAGGGAGTGTCAGGACAGAGACAAAATGCCTCCAAGAATTGTGATGCAAGCCGGGTAGCCATTGCAATAGTTCTCGGTCAAGAAGGCAGATCCATAGCGTATTTCTTTAAGAAGCTCAATGATCCTAAGAAGAATTAATATGTTTATGATCAAGAGTTTTATGTCATTATGTAGGCATTATTTGTTGCCTAAAGAGTTTGTATTATTTACTAATCATCATGCTTTGCAGTTTATTAACAACTAAGGCAAGCTGAACCAAGGGCACATAAAGTGGGTGGAGTTTCTACAAAGTTACTCTTTTGTCCTTAAGCATAGAAGCGGGAAATTAAACAAGGTAGGTGATGCTTTGAGTAGAAGAACGACGTGGTTGACTGAAATGAGGGCTGAAGTTGTTGGTTTTGATGCAATGAGAGAATTGTATAAGGAGGATGCTGATTTCAAGGATGCTTGGGCAGCATGTGTTGAGGCAATTAGAATGGACCAAGTGCCACAGCTGGACTATTTTATACAAGATGGGTTACTCTTTAAAGGACAACAACTTTGCATACCTGAAAGATCCGTGAGGGACAACCTAATAAAAGAAAAACACTGTTGTGGATTGGCTGGACATTTTGGAGCGGACAAGACCTTATCTCAGCTAGATGAGAGGTACTATTGGCCAAAGATGGGAAGTGAAGTCAGAAAATTTGTTCAAGGCTGCGGAATTTGTCAGCATGCCAAAGGAAGAAGTCAAAACACAAGACTTATCAGCCATTGCCAATACCTAAGAGGCTGTGGGATGACATAAGCATGGACTTTGTGCTTGGATTACTTAGGACTCAAAAATGTAATGATTCAATCTTTGTTGTTGTTGATAGACTCTCGAAATTGGCACATTTTATAGCTTGTAAAAATACCAATGATGTTACAAAAGTTGCTAATTTGTTCATTAAGGAGGTCATTAGGCTGCATTGACTGCCTAAGGGCATAGTTTCAGACTGAGACACCAAGTTTGTGGGTCACTTTTGGAGGACTCTTTGGAAAACGTTAAATATGAACTTGAAGTTCAACTCTTCATATCACCCACAAAATGATGGGCAGATTGAAGTTGTCAATAAGAGCTTAGGCAACTTATTGAGATGTTTGGTTGGTGAAAAGCCCAAGCAATGGGATTTTGTGTTGCCACATGCATAATTTGCATACGACTCCCTGAATAGAAGCATGGGTAAAACACCATTCCAAATAGTGTATGGACACAATGCAAGAGGTATTTCAGAATTGAGGGAGCTTGCTGATCTGAAAGGTCAGTTGAAGAGTGCTAAGGGTGAAGAGTTTACTGAATACAGGAAAGACTTGCATATGTAAGTAAAGGAAACACTTGAGTGTAGCAGCCAAGTCTATAAAGAATGTGCTGTTTTTAAGAGAAAGAGAAGAACTTTGAAGTTGGTGACTAAGTCCTTGCTCATCGTAGAAAAAAGAGATTCCCAAGGAAGACCTACAACAAACTCAAGTGGAAGAAGATCAGGCCTTGCAAGATTATGCAAAAGTTTTCACCAAATGCATACGAAATAGAGTTACCAGCTGAATTGGATATCTCTCCAATAGTCAATGTTTCAGACTTGTATGCATATCATGGAGGAGAAGCAACACAAGAAGGTGAAGAAGATGAAACACAGGTGCAGAGATGGCAAGAGCATCTGTCCGAGAAGGAGCAAGATGAAATTGAGTCCATTCTGGACTCAAGAGTGGTTAAGCAAACCAGAGGAAGGGAATACAAAAAATACCTCATCAAATGGAGGAATAGACCTATTGAAGATGCGTCCTGGTTGAGCCCAGCTGAGAATAACCAGTAGGGATTCAACTTGCAACGTTTTAACCTCTATTTGTGAGCAGGGGCTCACATTTCAATTAACCTGGGAGGCCTGATGTAGGGTCACCTCAGGACTTCAAAAAAATCAGCATATACTTTAGTTCTGATTATAGTTATAGTTTAATATTTTCTAGTTTGTCTTTTTGAAGCCACCTACCTTCCCTTGCATTCTTTTCATCCTATTTCCAATTCAAAAATTGAAGTTGAGCGGGATTTTTGGATGTTTTGGAATTGCCTATTCAATTTATTAGTCTTGGCTGGAAGGTAGGAAAAAGAGGAGACAGGGGATTGCTATTACAAGGAGAGGCTGCTCTTACAAGGACACAGTGGTCACAGCTCAGAGAGAAGACTGCGCTTAGAAAGAGAGAAGACTTTCAGAGCTAAGTGTGCCTAAAGGGCTATTTTGTCCATTTAGCAGTGAAAAGAGTGAAGGTAATATAGAAAATAGAGCACTTTTCTAGTAGGGGAAGATCCATATGCAGGTCTGGATTGAGACTGCCACAAGTTTGAAAGCATCCCATTGTAGAGAGATCTCAGGAGAAATATTTATTTGACAGGGGAAACCGTGGGAGGATGGAAGAAGATCATAGATCATAGGCACGGGAACTGTCGCAGAAGGAGAAGATAATGTATCTAGACAATTTTATGTAAGGATTGTTGTATTCTGTTATACAATCATTTTAATTTGTCTTGATTTAGCTTCTATGTGATAGATACAGGCTTACCATTCATTATTTACAGTCCAGGTATGCTCTGATGTGGTGATGATTTGTGTATCTGGGATCATATATGCCTCTGCTTGTTTGATTTGTGCGCTGTGAACAGTCTTAGTGTGCTGCAGTTAGTCCAGTGTGTTATATTTGGCCTTATTGAGCCTTTAATTGCTTGTTCCTAAGTGTGTGTGAAGTGCAGGCTGCCTGGGCAGACCTCTGTTCACTAGGAACTCTGCCCAGGTCTGCATCAATTATCCTAAACGTTAATTTAAATTTTTTTTACACAATTTTAACTATAAATCTTCATTTTAACATGCATATTGTTTTGGTGCTCGTAAATTCTAAATTCTTGGGTTAAGCTTAATGCAAAGTTGAATTTCCTTGCAAAATGCACATAACACTCCTACTTGATATCCCTGTGTTAACAGAAAACTATATTAAACAAAGAGCTTACAACACAACAAAATGTAGAGGACTTCACCTACAGCACTGGTTAATCGGTGACTTTGGGCCCAAGGCATACAGCAAGAATGGAATCCTGTTGGGCTCTATGTGAGCCAACTGTCTTCACCATTGAACTGTGGCCACTTCAGTTGCAGTACAAGAAATGTGAATTATAGTCAAAATATTGTATTTTATTTCCCAAATCATTTACATAGTGATAATAATACAACAAACTTCTTCGTAATAGACACTTTGATAGTCATAAACATATATCCAGGGTACTCTGTATTCCTGTTACTGTATGTAGTAGAGAAACGAGTCCATGAGACTGTAACCTGCAATTTATATTTTATATATAACACATCAGTCAGTGTCTTTGTGAGTGTAAGATTTCGACTTATTAGACATGGGATCATAAGATGCCAGCTTGTTAGAAAAGCTCTGCTTGTCTTGCTCTGATAAGTTCGGTTGGAAGGTATTCCACCAGTTCATGAAGATGCTATCATCAAAGAAAACATCTACAGAAAGCTCATAATGATCCATCATCCTTTTCACTCGTTCTTGAAAGCGTTTTAGTTCTTCATCAGTGCTGGCATGAGGAGCTCTGAGTGAATAACTAGCTTCTTCAACATAAGCCCAAAAGCATGAATCCTGAGTAAGGATAGCTGGTTGGGTTCGTTTTCTTGATTCTATTCCCCTTTTTATCTCCTTGTTCTCCAACCATTTCTGCAGAAGCCTATAACGTCTAGGTCTGCCATGAGCAAGATAATGTCCAGAGTTTTCATGCTCACCAAAGCGATAATAACGTGCGATATCAAGAGGCTCTACAAGCAATCTGTATTCAGTTCCTGCATTGACCCACTTCTCTTGAGTTTGGAGATCCTTTGGCAGTTCTTCTTTCTCCACTAATTCAGTTATACCATCCCAGAATGCAGCAAGTTTGAGCCTGTTTATGTTTGCATTCAAATCTTTCTCACTCTTTTGGTTCTTGAAGCAATCATAATAGCCACGAAAGCCATCCTCTTCACATGATGTTTTATACCATTCCAGCTCAGCCATGCAGTTCTGAATCTCGTCTAATTTTGTAATTTGTTGGTCCATGTTTTTGGTCAATTTATTCTTATTGTCTTCAGCAGCTTTTAACCCAAGCCAGGCTCGAACATTCTGTAAAAAAAAAGAAAAAATAATGTAATTAACTAGTGTTGCCTTATTTAAAAATAGAACTAAGGCATCGGCTGTGTTTTAGCAGAGAAGTTGGCCACTCTTTCATGCCGGTTGGGATCTGTCTCAAACACAAATGAAATGAATTGTGAAGTAAAGAGCTGGGAGCAAGTCCAAGGACACTTTGGCAGAATAGTTATTTTTTAGACTCTAGTTCATCTAAAACATACCCCAAAGCTTATGAAAAATACATTTTAATTTGAGCTTTTCAGGGTATGTTTCACAAAGCTTTCAAATTTACAACTACTAATACCCTTCTAATTGCTATATAGGAAAATTTAAAAAGAATATGTTGATGGAAATGGGTTTGGGACTTCATTCAATGTTTTCATAATTCTTAGTGTGGGTTGATTGTAGATTAAGAGGAGAGGAATGTAATTCATAGTATAATACGAGAAAAGAGAGATGTGAATGTCGTTCATAATTAATTTCACGGTTATTTTTGGTAAACTTTCAGATTAAGTTTTCAACCCAGATAACAGCTTGCTGTTGCAAGCTTCATAACAGGGTGACTCTCTCTCTCTTTCTCATGTGGTATTGTCAGTCCTATTAGTGGGTGAAAGGGAGCTTATAGCCACGAGAATGTGGCAGTAGGGTTGGAGTAATGATGAACAGAATGATAACTTTAACTATAGTAAAAAATATTTTTAGGTTTTAAAACTGGCCTGTGTGTATTCTTATTCCTATTTATCTGTATTTTATTTTATCGTACCATCGTTCGTTTCTCAACTCACAGAATAGTAAATATATAAATTAATTAATTAAAAAAAAAAACACGAATTAGAACTACAGAACAAAAGTTCTTATTTTACCTGAGTACCAATTCCCATTGCTTCCAACTGCAAAGCCATTCCAACCTCGTCTGTTGAGGTTTTTTCAGACTTCACAATCTTTGAATATGATGTTATCAGACATGAACTTTTATATATATGTTCAATTGTTTTCCCATACTCTATGTGCTCCATAATACAAGCCCCGGAAAGTCTGCTGTTTTCCAGAGCAAAAAACAGCATCAGCAGTGTAACCTGTGTGTTTTCTATACAGCATGCAGTGCCGCTGCTGGAGCAGAAGACATAGTAACCAAACGGTCTATAGGGACTACTCTTGATTAGGTCTTTCACAGCACCTCCTACCAGATTAGCAGGGCCCACAACAAGAGCTGGAGTCTCATATGTTACTACTTGAGAAGCATCACCAATAACTCGTTTTATAAGATTTTGAGAATCCTCTTTTGAGAGTGGGTGGCTTCCATCTTGGACTGGCTGCTGGTTTTCCGCCTTTGTTTGCATGGAATTGGACCAGTAGGGCAATAAATGCCCCAGGGCCTTGGAGATGGGTGGTGATTTGAAAGGCGAGAAACAAATTCTGGGAACAATGTCATGCCTTGAAACTATATGGCAGAAGTAGGGAGACCATTTTTCTCGTTCAATTGCTTTTGCAAATATCTTGTCTCCCACCAATGGACATCCAAAGGTAATGCACCGCGGAGAATTTTCATGGCGTTTCTCTAGCGCCCAAAGTGTCCACAGGGATGCTATTGCTCCACCAAAGGAATGGCCAGTGAAGATCACAGTTTTCTTCTCATCCTGAGCTTGTAGTACCTGCCCAGTTATGTATTGTTAAGATTATACCAATAAAAAGTAAATAAAATGACATATGTGCATAACATTTATGCTTTATATTGTCTTTCGTGAGAGGCTGCTATTAGCAGAAAAATTGAAATTGAAGTTAGCTAATGAGCACGATTTCCTAAGACAAATTAACTTAAAGAAAATGATCCAACGCAAAATTCAGTATTCACCATCTAATCTGATGATGGGTCACGAAGTGTGACCCCAAAAGTAAATTCTCATATTTGTTTACACAGTTTTCTGACAGAAACTTTTATTTACAACATTTATGGACTGGAAGTTTGATGTATTTAAAACTAAATACTTGTACCAACCTTATGCTTGAGTTTAGACTTTTGCAGCATGCAAAGGAATCGATCCAAAAACGATTTTCGTACCAGAGCAGGCTTTGGGTCTTCAACATCACCATCTTTCATACACTGGAAATACTGTTTATCACTGTTTATCTCGCATTCATCAAAGTCATTTTCTGTGACAAAATCTGTTGACTTTTGAGAACCACAGAATGCAATAATTAGAACATTCTTTTTAAATTCATTGTCATAGAAATCTTTGTACTTGTAAGCATTGCAGCATGCCTTCCAAGCATCTAAAAGGAGCTCACTGCCCTCAACATAGTTCATGGTCTCATCAGCCCTGAGAAAGAAAAAAATCAACGAACAGAAACAAAGTTAGACTTACAATAAATACAGTAAGTATAACATATACCAATTTCTAATCTATAATATAAATACAATCTAATTTGCATACTTCAGAATTGAAGGTTTTGAGGATTCCATAGTCTTCAAATTTAGTTTTCTGCAATTGTATTATTGTTTGAGTAGTGTGTATTGATTATATATACTCATTTTCTCCAAAGGAAATTAATGTGACGAAGGAAATGAATGTTCTTACTTGCTCATATGGAAAAGAAAAGAATAAAAAACATCAGTATGTTTCACTTGTAGACGAATATGTAAAATTTGAGAATATTACTTTATCTTTATTCTATTGGACTCTAAATCGTTTGGAATAACACAAGTTAGATTGACTAAATCTGAACAAGCTTTTGGTACAAATTACATCGCTTGTTGGGCATGCTAAGAAAGGGAGGAGGTATTATACAATTTTAAGAAGTTATCCCAAACAGGGCAAAAATGAGAATGAGCATTATCACTAATTTATTTTATTGAAGAGAGAGGGGTTGGGTTAATTTGTTATTAACAAATATTTAAAGAGATTATTGGTAGTCTCTGTCAATAAAAAAGGTGACAATCATGCGTAGATAGTAAAGAGTGTTATTAATTAGAGATTTTTGTTCAATATCTATTTTTTATTTAGATTTAAAATAATTAAGATATAACAAAGAAAGATAAAAAAACTACAAACTAAAAGAAATCTAAATCTATTCCTCCTGAATTTTATTTTCCTATTACCATAATAGAAAATGATTATGATCTCTTTATACTTCCTTGCTGAAATTGCCATCATTCTCTAACCTATTGTTTTTTATATATTTATTTTTAAATATTAAAACAAATGAAATAAGAAACTTTAACATTATATAAAGTGATTTTTTTTATTTTTATTTTTTTAATTATGCTTTAAATACTTGGGAGTCATTTTCCTTCATGTACCACTTCAAGAATGTATAAAATAAATAATTTGTCTTTTAATTGTAACATTGTGTATTCAACTAGCATGGAGGCATTGTGGGTGTGACCATCCTATGTGGTGAGTCCTCTATATTAGATAACAAAGTCACTTGTTGCTTGTGTCTAGGTGTTCACCCTTGAGGTGTTAGTATTGACGACTTCTTTTTGGTTGAATTACTTTACTATTAATACAAAATTGCATTCTATTGTCATTTTGCCTTGTTGGGTTCTTTGATTATAAGCTTGAATTTTTTATCCCTATAAAACATCAATGTGTTATAATGGATTGGCTTTAAGTACACATTTTATCATAAATATGAGATTCAAATTCAACAAAAACTTGATCAAATGATTTTTTACTCAAATTCGAAGTAATCCGCGAAATTTTTTAAAAAAAAAAAAAATCATTAAACAATAGTAAGTTTTAGGAGAAAAATACTATTAAAACACATTTTATATCAAATCAAATTAAAATACACTCGAAAATGATCATGTACATCTAACACAGACATTATACACAAAGAAATAAATAAAGCAATTTGAAACTTGAGAGCTGATTATAAATAAGAGTTGCTTTTATATTCATAAAATATGGATTTAGAAATCTACGATGATGTCATCAACAAAGAAATGTAATGTATTTAAAATAAAACTAAGATTGAGAGGAGTTTGCATGACTCCATTTGACATGAGATGCATTACGCTAGACCCTATGATTCTTTGTGTATGCCAAGGAAGCAACTATAGTCATTCAACATATAATAGAGGTAGCAACTTGTTTTGAGATAGCTATGGGCAATCTTCTTAGTACATGGTTTTTGTACATATTGTATTGTAATACCCTTTGGATGGTTTCCTTTTGATGTACCTACAAATACTCACACATGCGTTATGGGAAAGTAAAACTTTGAAGTACATTATTGCATTATAAGATGGTTAATGCACTAAGGAAGAATATTGGTGTGCTAGGCTTTTTCTCAAAAGGGATTTCCCATATAAAAATCCATGTATATTTTGTGTGTGTCATTTTTCTTCTATAATATAGTTTAAGAATTTATTAGCATTTCTTCTCCTACATAAGTTTTTAGGTATTATTCTCTTCACTCACAACCTAAGTGGTTGGTTTAACACTTAGAACATAAATCCTTTGAAGATTGGCATGATTTTTTTCCTCAAAATAAAATTATAACAATAAATATAAAATGTTTTGGACTTCAATAAAAATAATACAAAAAATAATACAAACTCAGATATTTTTATGATCTACCACATCAATCAACTCATACATTTAATCCTTTGGCATATTTGTTCCTTACATATTTCTCAATCAATATTAATGAAAATGTTTCATATGCTTAGATTGCTCAACTCAATAAGAATCCAATGAGCCTATTGTAGAATATATCTTAAGGTATAAAACTAAGTTATTCAAAATGACAAATCCTATGGTAGATAAGGAATTACAAGATATCTTCAAACAAAGCTTGTTTCTACCTCTACATGAATCTATTATATTTAATACATTTCTATCATTTATGGATTTATATCATACAATTAAGGAAAGAGAGGTTAATTTGTAGTCAATGAGTAAGCTTAAATATGCAACCAATCTAGTTTCCACTTCTCATGCAAAAAATCTAAGTAAGTTAATATAAAAGGTGAAACCAACTGAATATAAGAGTGATAAAAAAGACAACAATAAATGTAGTTTCAAAACCTATTCCATGTTTTGTATTATTATCTCCTCTAAGGAATTTACCAACATACCAAAATCTCCCTACAAGGTTTTACATAAGCTATTGAAATATAACATCATGTCACTCCCTCCCATTAAAGAGGTTGATATGAGTAAACCTCTTCCAAAAGGACTTGATCAAAAGACTTTTTTTATTATCATAAAACATCAAGGCATACTACAAACAAGCGTATCAGTTTGAGACATAAGATTAAGGACTTGATAGATGAGAACATTATTGATGTGAGTGTACCTAATGAAATTACAAAGGCACAACCAAGTGAGAGTAGAATAATGAATATATTCAGTGATCTTTCCCCTGAGCATACAAGTCAAGAAATAATAGATAAATCATAAGTGCATTACACAAATAATGCACATCCTCCACTAACTTCTTATCATCCTCATATTGAGGCACCACATCCTTTAAATGAAAGCATTGGTATATATCATGTTTTAGTGCCATCTGGACCACTTATCACATTCACAGAGCATGAGATTGTCAAAAATTATTTTGATTTTCACTCTTTATTCACTCGATATTACATTGATCATCGACCTATCTATAGTGTCATGGTTTATAATGGTTCAAGTGTGAATATGTGCACTATCACACTTCACTCTCATCTTGGATACACAGATAACAATATATTTCCTAGAGCCACAATAATCAAAGGCTTCAGTGGCCATGTTCAAAGTTTTATCAGTGAGATCACACTACCACTACAAATTAGTCTAACACATGTGGCCACCAAGTTTAAAACAATATCCAATGCAAGGATCTTTCATATGTTGTTGGGACATCCTTGGATTTATAAATTGCATGCCTTTTCCTCCTACAATACACATGTTTTAAATAATTTTTTTCTAATGAGGTTATCACAGTTTATGGTATTCCATATGAATACCCCCTACAACTAAAGATCATTGTTCCTACAAAATAAATTGTAGTTAAACAACCTAAAAAGGTTTAAATTACTTTGAGAATTTATAAGGAAGTGGTCCATTCTCCAAGGATACCTATCCTTGAAAATCCATCCAATCAAATATTTGTCATAGATTCTAGAGAGCCACTCTCTATTTTGACATGTCCTAGATTGGTACTACAAAGCACTAAGGGTGTTTCATAAAGAACACCAACACAAAGTTCATACACTCAATGATGGGATTTGAAGAGTCATAGAGTTCATCATGATAAAAAACATACACAAGCTATTACAAAGTATTATCATGATAGTGGTACTCATATTTCAAAGTTAAATCAATTTTTAGATTCTGAATTGCGATCAGTTCGTTAATAGTGGCATTATACTTTCCATTCATGAGAGGTCATCTTTTCTATGATAGATACAAGACATATTAATTGTGTGGTTCTTGTGGGAGTTATTATTTAGCATGTGCATTTTTAATTTCATACATTTAATTTTTTTAAATAACATTCCAAAAAATTCTTAAAAAAAGACATGTGCATGCTATGTCTAGTTCATTTATATTAATTTATTTGTGTTTAGTATATGTAATACTTATTTGTATCAATTTTTATGTAAAATATGCTTCATAAGTGTACTTGGGTGAGTTTCAGAACATACAAGTTGTCACTCCCAGATGCACTTGTAGGTGGTGATATTGTCTCATACCTTAAAATTTTACACAGATAAAACCACTCTAACCTACATGATAACACACGGTGATCTTGTTCGATTCTAGAGGATTTGTCCCAATAAACAGAAGCTCTAATTTTATATATTAAAACCAGTCATAGGTTCTTTACATATTTTATATATCATATCAAGTTCACTAGGGGCATCCTTTTACATAGTTTTTATTGTTCTATAATTATCCCTATTGTTCATACTTCAATACATTACATTGTGTGATTTATTAGCTCACTTAATTTCACATCGATAGATTACTGGATACCTAAATTATTGAATATACTAATGTTACAAGTTCCCTATGTACATCAACATTACTTATTCATGCATAATTTTTGTGTTTGATTTCATGTTTCATGTCTTGTGTGTAATCAACTTGTTTGAATTATGGACATTTGAACATGTCCTTGGTTGCAACTCTAGGCCTTCTTGTGTGTTTATTTGTGTTTGAGTGACATTTGAACATGTACCTTGTATGTGGCTCCTAGGCCTTCTTGCATGCTTTGTGTGCTTTTGCATGTATGTTTTGTGTATGCATCATGGCCATGGAACTTAGTTACACAGTTCTTGATGCCACGATGGATATCATGCATCTTCCCATATTTTGATTCTATGATGGATATCATGCATCCTTCCTGAGTTGTTCTATTTAATTTCACATACTCAATATATGATCAATGTTCACTATGTTTCTCATTATTAACATCTATCTAGATAGAACTCTATGTATGTTTGGTTCTACATGCATATTATGTTACTACATTGATCTATTTATCTATGATTATACCACAATATCCAATGTTATTGTTATGACTCTATATTTCAATCTTATATATAACATCATTCACATATTTTTTTAATTTTGAGCTAAGTTATTTTGCAGGATTCAAAGCTCACATCAAAAGAAGGGACATACATAGTGGTTTGTCTTAGAGAAAAGTTACAAAAATACACTACACAGACATAAAAAGACAAGTTTTAATTAGTTGATCACATGCCATACCAAAAAATTACCCAAAAAACATTTTTAGACAAAAAAGATCCATTCAAATAAGGGCACATTCTAGTCATATCCAAAACAAAATGTTTTTGTCGCAACAGTCAGAAAATAGGGATTTCCAAAAATTCACAAAAACAGAGTAAGTCATAGGATAATTTGCAATAGGTATATAAAATTATTTCAGATGAGTACACAGGTTTGTCTCAAAATGGTGGCATCATGCATGACATGTGTTCTAAATTTTTGCATAGGTATTTTGCTAAGAAAATCATGTGATATTACTTAGTTTCAAAATTCATATAGATCTATGTATCAAATTTGGGCCATGTGAACTGCATATGACCACCTCTTTACTCATTTTTGCACCAATTTTGTATATGGAATGAAAATTCATGTTGTTATTTATGTTGTACACACCAGACTCAAAACATACTATTTTTTCACTAGAAATGAATCTTATTTCATATGTAGTGGTTAATTCACCTTTTGCATCAATTTTTTATTAGAATGATCCATTAGAATTAATACATGAATTCCAAGATACTCTACTAATTTGGGTATGTAATGATGGAGTCAAGTACACCTTCATTTATTAAGCACCCTTACCTATCAACAAATATTAGGGAATGCACAATCCAATCCAAGTGTTTCAATTAAGAATAAATATCTAAGGGTCTTTCCCTCTATAGTCACTAGTTTTACACCAAAAAATAGAAGGGTTTACATACCCAATCAGGTGTATTTATTCCTTATTATTTTATCTATAAGTTCCTTGTCTTTACTTTCATATTTTAATGTGTGTAGTTGGTAAAGTAGACTCTATTGGATTAGGTCATGTAGAAAGTTCATAAAATGTCTTAGTTTGGATTTTTTTCATTACCCATGCGGTGTTTAATAATGGTGGATTAATATGAGGTACACAACCTTCAAGTTTTGATTCAATATCAGATGAGATATGAATGACATAGACATCACAACTAAAAGCATGTATTTTTTCTAATGTCTTTTGGTAATGTTGTACATCTAAATCTCATGATTGATATTCAACAAAGACATAATTATCATCATAAGTGTGAGAAATAGTGAACGCATCTATTTATTTGGGAGAATCAGTGGTTGAAACATCTATGTTGCTAAATTGATGAGGAGACATGGCTAAAATATCTTGGAATAATTTTTCCACTCCATATTCATTACATGTGAAATCATATTTTGTGTAAGAAGATTCATAAACTTTGCATGGAGGGGGATATTCAGTAGTGTCATCAATCAAAGGAATGGTGAAATCATGTGGAAGTAAAAGAGGAAGCCATTATGCCATATAAGGAAGTATTCGAGTGGTATTTTAAGTGTTTTCAAATTAGTTAGGTTCATCATCATTTAAATCAACAAGACTAACATGTAAATTAGGATTCATGTTAATGAATTTAGGTAGAGGTGGACTTTTGATATGGGGAATGGTTGGAATGCGATATTGAGATTTAGGATTTGGTAGTTGGATACTCCATGTATTATGATCAACTTCATATTTGTAGCATTTTCCATTATGTATGAATTTGATATATTGACTATCTGAAGAGCTAATAACACACATATGATGTGTCCACAGGTGACCAATGAGCATGTTTTAATGTTGATAATAAGGGAAGATCAATAACTATGAGCTTAGTGTAAATTATATTGGGTCCAATAGTAAGTGGGAACCAAATGAAACCAAGTGGTATGATGTTGGTCATAGTCAGCATCAGTTACACAAATATTATCATTTTAATGTTGTGTGTTAGAGGTAGAAAAGGATTTTTAAGGTTTGTAATGTATGGTTTTAGTAAACTATTTAATTTGGGAGGTTGTAATATAATCATGATGGCGTAATTTGATCATAGCATCATGGTCAAATGTATCCCCTAACATGAATGAGACAATAAATTTGATGAGGCCATGACATGTTTCATAAAAATGACCCACATCAGCATGAAACCAAAAAAAATTATTAGGAACATACCATGAAGGTGGGGCATTTAGGTGAAGGGTTTAAATGGAGATAATAATTGCTTCATTTGTGGTATCGTTAATGGTGAGTAAGAAATAAGTTGATTATTTTTTTTGAATACTCCTAATTTCATTTGAGGATTAGTACTAGTAACTGCATTAGTTGAAGTTTGGAAATATTCATTAGTTGAGCTATGGGTTGGCTCAAATTATTTTATAATAAAATCTTATCTTTTAGCTTGGTCAAACACTTTGTTTAAAGTTTGTAGAGAAAAGATTTAAACCTTATACTAAAGGGAATGTGTTGAGGTAGTGATAAATAGTTTGAAAACATTATCATCGGTCATGTTATGATATACTTTATGAGATAATTATTTACATCGTTTGATAATAGCATGAGTTTATTCTAAAGGTGATTGCTTAGCATTAATAGAATGACGATGACAATTTTATGGAAGATCATTTTATTAAAATTTTTTGACTAAGGCATTAACCAAATCTTCTAATTATGAGATGCAATGTTGAGGTAATTTATTATACCATTCTAAAACATCTCTTTTGAATGTTTTGACTAGAAGTTTTGTAGTAGTAAAGGTGTTTGTTTGGACCCATCCTTGTAGAGATTACCAAATACCTTAAGAAAAGATAGAGGACCTTTAGTTCCATCATATTTAATAGTTGGAGATATGTTTCCAATATCAATGGGTACAATTAAAAGAGCTAAAGGTTCATTTTGGATATTTTTAAGCATCTTATTATGCATAAGGGGTTACAGAATGATATTCCTATTTTCATCTCTAAGAGGAGGAGGGATAAATTTTTGATTATTTTGAGGTAATACAAGAGGAGGTTGATTAATAATTTGTAATAGATGAAGTTGCATTTGCATCATTTCAGAGGTGTTTGTCATTTGCATAACATTAATTTGTTGTACTATTTGTGCAAGAATTTGAGTAGTATCAATTATTGTATTTTGGTTATTAGTTTTATGAGGTGGAATGTTAGTGTTGCTAAGAGGAGGAATATTAGTGTTGGTATGAGGAACATTCCCATTTTTAGGAGTAGGGATCTTGCCTATATGAGGATTCCTTGTAGGAGTATTGGTAAGGAAGTTTGGATAAGGTGGTATCTTGAGAAGTGTGAAATGGATTAGATCCATATAAAATATCACTTTGGGTAATTTGAACCATGTTGCAATCAATAATTTTAGATTGAGGATGGGAAAAGGTGCACCATGAGGGAGTATCTTCTTGGGTGACTAATGTGGTTAAGAAAGAGTAACCCATGTATCTTCTAGATGGGTTAAGATTATCAAGAAAAAATTTAATGGGTGATTTCATGATGCTAAGGTAAAAAGAAATCTAGGAATGTGCAAGTTGCTCTTCAAAAGAGGTTTATAATAATAATACTAAGTTAGTCAAATATTGAACGGGATCAACTAAAGAAGTTTTAGGATTGAAAAAGAACTGAGTCAGCCAACCTATATGCAGTTGATCAGGGTGATGCAATTTAAATGGGTGAGAAACCAAACTAAAGGCTATGACATCCAACAAGTATAGAGTTGAAAAAGTTGACTCAGTGGATTGCCAAACTTGAAAAGATCAAATAGTCTAGAAAATAACTAAGTCAGTGAATAGGTTTGAATTTGAACAGGTCAACATAGTTACGCAGGTAGGATAACAAAAAAATCTATATAAGACTAGGTTGATCTGGTCGACAACATTAAAGAAGTCAAAAAAAAGAATAACCTAAAATAAACTAGGTTGAGTTGGTCATTGAAGTTCTAATAGGAAGAAAAATAAAATAATTTGAAATAGACTGGGTTGAGCTAGTCGATGAAGTTATGATAGGAATAAAAATAGAGTAGTCTGAAATAGACTAGGTCGAGCTAGTAATGAAGTTTTGACAAGAATAAAAATAGAGAAGTATGAAATATACTGGGTCAAGTTGGTCAACAAAGATATGTTAGGAATGAAAAATAAGATAGTCTAAAATAGACTAATTTAAGTTGGTCAACGAAGTTCTAATAGAAAAGAAAATAGAACAAACTGAAATAGACTGGGTCGATCTAGTTGACAAAGTTTTGTAATTTGGGAAAAAAATAAAATTATTTGAAATTGGATGATTTAGTTATGGTTATATAAAAAAATCTAAGTACTCGGGCAACTACGTCGAGTTGGTTGATCTAGTTATAGCACATAACACAAATCTTGTATCAATGTTGGCTAATACAAGTCTACAATATAACATAGAGTAGCAAACAACAACAAGAATTTAAATTATAAGCTAATTAATTATTCAAAAATAAAATTAATAATTTGTACTAAAGGTTTTGATTCCCGGCACTAATTATGGGTGAAGTACCATTCCCATAGCCCACTAAACCTAGTTTTAAGGGTACATTGCAAGTAGCTTCTTAGTGATAACTTCTAACTGATACACCAAACAAACAAATAGATGGTTGTATTTCTAAGGTCTAATAAAGATAAAAATCATAGGCATTCTCAAAATACCATGAGATACGTGAAAACTAAAAATTATGTTTAGCTCTATATTATGGCTATGAATATTGAGTTAAGCCACTCACACCATAATATCTATAAATAATAGACAAGGAACATTAAAAAAGTATTAAGTAGCCCTTCACGATAGTCGCTACGTAGTTTTAAAACTTTCAGTACACATTTTCTATAAAAAAACCAAACAAAGAAAAATAAGAGCGAAAATCGATGATTTAAAAGCTAAGTTGCAATTTCTAGAAAGTAAAGAAATAGGTAGACAACTAAATAGTAAAGTGAGTTTAATTACTATCAATATAGGTTAATTCCATTTGTTTGAACTAGGATGGAAAAAAAACAAAATAAGGTTGACCCGATCAACCAAGTTGACCAAATGGAACATAATAGAGTCGAGTTGATTGACTCAGTCTATTACAAAGATGAGTCAGAAAAGACATAGTCAAACATGTCAACTTAGTTTTTTGGGAAGAAAAGAGATACAAAACTAAGTTTCGCTGATCGACCTAGTTGATTGTATAGGTATAATTTAATATAACTAAAAACTAGTAAAAATAGTATTGAAAATTAAAATTTTGAAAAAGGTGGGAAAATAATTTTGCTTGAAAATTAATAAAGTGAAAATATTGATTTGGTTAGAATGAACTTAGAAAATAAGATAGAGTCAACCAAGTTGATGTAGCATTTTTCCTAAAGATATTGAGTTTTTGTTTTGAACTGGGTCATCTAGGTGAAGGTTTGAACCTGTGAAGGTAAGACATAGAATTATTAAACAGAGTCGAGTCAATTAAGCTAGTATAAATAAAATTGGTAAATTCATAGAGAAAATAAAAATAAGTCAATCAGATTGATGTGGTTATAAAATTAAAAATGTATAAAATAAGAGAATCAAGTCAGTCGATTCAATTAAATTCAAAAGGCATAAAAACTATGTCGATCAGATCAATCTGGTTTTCTAAAATTAGAAATTTTGCATGCAAAAAGCTAAACTAGGTCAACAGGCTTGCCTCAGTTGGAAAACTACAAACATATGGTTGAACTAGGTCAATAAGGTCAATGAAACTATAAAAAACCTATGCATAAAGCTAAACTAACTTGATAGGATTGACAAAGCTATAAAAATATGCACACAAAATCAAACTAGGTCGACGTGATCGATAAAGTAAGAAAACCTACACATAAAATGTTAAACTAGGTTGACAAGGTCAATCCATTTGTTTATAAAGAAAAATTAAAATTATGCAAGGGTTAGATTCATGTTGGGTTCACCATATTGTATGCAAGTGAAATAACACATATCTACAACTCATCCTCTCAGTCATATCCAAGCTCGAATAAGGTAATCAACTAACAATCCACTTAGAAATACTTTGTTATATCAAAATCATGACCAATAATAGATCAGCTAAACCTACATTAAGAGATATCTTATCACACAATGGCAAAGGAGAGGTTTTCAAGGCCTCTAGTCAAATGTCATTTTATGATAACCCTAGCTAGGTCTTATGATTGTAGTAATAATAAGTAAGCTAATCTACTAAATAAACATACAAGTTAATATATTAAATTAATATTCAAGCTAATTTAGTGCTCACTATAGCTTATGGTGTAAATGGGGAAGATAATAAACATGAAATGATAATTATATTTAATATAACATAGAAATAATCTAAGCAAAGAGAGATGCAATTCAATCCATTAGTTCTACAATATCTACTTATCTAAATATGAAGGGTTAGGAGTATACTTACATTATTGAAGTGAACCCATCATTTCTAAATCTCTCCCTTATCCAATGGTACTTTGAAAGAGGTTGTTGTGGCTTGTAAGAATCACAAGAATAGATTAGTTCTAGGCTACAAGACTTCTCCTATGCATCCTTGTTTTATTGTTTTTCATAATAATGGAGTTTTATTCCTAATTAAATAAATAGGTCTGAGTAGGATAAATCAGTAAATAATGTGCAATAATTAAGCCACTGATTTGTGTAAACAGATTATTTTTTTACCTTTTCTAAAAATATTAATAATAGAGACAAAATCAAACTTAGCTAGAAACTAACTGAGACGGATGTTGCAAGGTCTAGAAATTTCTGTGTAAGCTTGGGAGACTATCACAAATAGGGTCTTGGAGTTCATTTCTCGATTGGACAACAGTGCCAAAAGTGGGACACCCTATTTTTTAGTGTTATAGTCCTTTTTCATCACTATTGTTTAGGTGATCTGATTTTTCTAGGTTTCGCTTAGTGAGTCTGTGTTACCTTATCAGTGAAATATCAAAGCTCAAAAGTCTATGAAGCTCATTGTGCATCTATTTTAATCTTCAAATCCTTAGAAGCTCTTCCTACTTGAAATTAAATGGAAACTTAAGAAAGAGAGAGAAGGAGTTAATGTGTAAAGGATATATTGGATGCACTTCACACCCTATGTGTGTGCATGCTACCTACATACCAATACTCCAAGGAGGGATCAAGCTAATGTAGTTCTCGCATTGAAGTACTTGGTGTAATTGCGTATGAAAATATAACTAGATGTGAAAATGGGTGTACTTGGAATGACTAGGGACTAGTGTTAAGTGTTTGAATAAGATTAGAATAATATTAGAAGGCTATATGCAGAGAATAGGGAAAAGTGCTTGAATGTACTTGCTTGTATTCTTGCTTCTCTCTTGTAAATGAGTGTCAACCCTTCTAAATGGACTTTGAATGGCCTTTTATAAGAAAATTAATGATCATGGGTTAAATGAATTCACATTACACTAACATGAATTAGGATAAGGATTCAAGAAAATATGATCGTTAGGACCAATTTTGCACTTGGGAAATAACACCAAAAATAGGACAGCCTAGGTTTCAACGCTCCTATCCAAGTTGAGCATTATTTTCCAGAGGGAATGATACCTTGGGGGATGGATCTGGGCCTGAAATATCTACCTAGGTATATAAGGGTTAAGTCTAGAAGGCTGTAGATGACTAGGAATCAGTGAAAGAAAAGCCTAAAAGGGTTGTGCAAGCAAGTAGGAGGACCTATGGATTAGGTGTCTTTAGTCATACTAAAATAACCAAATTTTGCATTTTATATGAACATATTTGCCCCCCATTTATTCTAGTGATACAAAAAAGTGAAATACTAGGATAAGGGAAAAAATAAAAAATGTACCTAAACTTACCTGCAAAGGTGAAGCCCATGAAGCTTATGTAACTTTGAGGAATGTTAGGTAGTGCATAGAGAGCACATTGTGCAAGTGTGAATATATGAAATGAAAAAAAGAGAAGATCAATTCTTATTACATGTGATATAAAATAATAATATACAAAAACTAAGTAAAAAAAGGAAGAGAAAGGAATGAATAGATCTCACAAGATACGCAAACCAATACAAAACCTATTGTGATCCTAAGTAAGGCTGAGTAATGTTGAATTATGTTGGATGATGTTGTACCAAAATTTATATCATGAACGGAGTTGAGTGCTCAATTCCCTAGAAAGTGACTCAAGAATATAAAGGCTAGCCCTTTGGCTCCATCATCGGCTACTAAGTGAAGCTAGATGGTCATATGTGTCATAATTGATATCTAGAGTGTGTGTCTAATCCCTCTGAATAGGTGAATCAAGAATACAAAGGCTATCCCTTTGGCTCCATCATTGACTACTGAGTGAAGTTAGATGATCATGTGTGTGATAATCGATGTCTAGACTATGTGTCCAATCCCTCTGAATAGGTGGTTCAAGAATACAAAGGTTGGCCCTTTGGCTCCATTTTTCCCCATGAAGTGAAGCTATGAAGTGATACCGGTATAGAATATATGTCATATGAGATGGTTCATGGAGCCCATGGATGTTCTAAAAATCTGACAATGTGGCATGGATAGCATAATGTATGCTAGAAACTAGGCCACTCTTGGCCATTCTAAAATATGGAGATTAGGTTTGTATGAAATCCACTCCAAAATTGATGCACTAGTCTTATGTGAAAGTTAACTTAAGAAATCAGGTACTCGAGAAGTTAAACTTATATGAAAGTTTAACTTTAAAAATATGCCAACCACTTGTAGATGGAGTAAGGCACGCAACTATTGAGAAAGCATGGGCAATAAAATGAATTTAAAAAAAAAAGACAAATATGTCATGCACATTGCCCCCAATCACTGGTGTCTAAAACATGGATTCTGATCTAAAAGTTATGTCAACTGCCTAATCTAAAACTGGAAGTGAGAGCCATCATGCCACGCATGATACCCCCTATATCTAGATTTTTTGAGAAAATTGTACTAAAACTATTGATTTTAACTGATCTAGATGTGTAAAAACTATAGCTGAGCTAAGAATTTTGCCTGTTACTAGAAAACCTATCTATTTTCTACCTAGACAAGAGCACCAAAATGAGGACTCCCTTATGATTGGCATTGTTGTCCATTTCTAGCACTGTTGTCCTATGCTAATACTGGTTATTGATCTAGAATTGCCACTATTTTTTTGTTTTGTTCTAACTAGTTTGACCTCTAGATTCTGAACTGGGTGATCTGAATGTTGTTTTAACTGCTAGGAGCTTTGATCTCTATGACAAAACCCCAATTTTTTGCCCCCTCTTCTAAGGGTAGGAATGATTGAACTTATAATGACTTCCCTTAGAAAAAGAGTCTTACAAGTGTGTTATGTTGGATAGATACATGATATAGCTATGATATTTGATAAGATATCTCTAGATATATAAATGTTTGTATTTAGAGATTGTTAGATCAAATGAGGTATGCCTAGATCGATATAACAATGTAAAAGCATGTGTAATGTACTGAATTAGAACTGGAGATAGCAGATGATAGTTGTTAGTTGGAAGGATGGAGCATGATGTCCATCATGGCATCTGATAAAGCAAGGTAAATACATGATATGGATCATGGCATTACAAATAAGGAAAATCAATCAAAAAATAAACAAATAAATCAAGAAACAAGAAGTAAGAAACATACAAGGTTAGCCAAGGGGCCCCACAAACAAGGGACATGGGGACATGTCACTCAAACTAGAAAGCAAGCATACAAGGCATGTTTAAATTCCACATACACATACAATTTGAAATAAGTAGAGATTTACATGAGGGTCATAGGCCCATCGAAGAGTACAAGCAAGGGACATTGGCAAATGTCCAAAGGTACACACACACGAATACAATCAAAGGATATTGGCAAATGTCCTTAAGCACACATAAGAAACAAATTTGGAACAAGAAATACAATCATATCTAGATATATAAAGCAAAAAGTAAATCATGTAAAAACTTGAAAGGTATAATCACATCTAACTAATCAAAGCAAGAGTGAAAGTATGCAAGACACATTTAGTATAAGACTAGGTATATGTTAGGAAATACATAAGTGCAAGATACTAGTGAGTGTTGATGTGGTAATCTATATAATCTAGTAAGTAATGTATGTCAACATGATAACCAGTGTGTGTGGTGTAAGAATGACATAACCTGGATGGTGTAGTCATGTAGGAGATTCCCCCAATGGGAAGATGTATCAATGTGCATTTTGAATGTAGAATTAGGATGCCCCCTCAATGGGTAGAATGAAGCAATCAAGGAATTAGAATTCATTGCACACACTCAAATAAGATCAAGTGAAGCATGGTAGTGTAGATAATTGACAAACAATATCTTAGAATATCAAGCGTAAGTTTAACATAGTAGTATAAATGTAAAACATGGATGATGCATACAATCTAAATGTTTTTTGTGTTGAATTATTTGAGTGTTTTTGTATTTTAAAATTTTATATTATTTTTGTATTTTTATATAAGCTATGTATAATCAAGTAAAAGAGATTATATACGAGTAGACTGGGATAAGATGATACTAATCGATGAGTCTCATGCGAGACTCCCTATCAAGGTGCCCTGTATCAAGGAGTGGAATCATGCGTGAATATGAAGCATGATGAAAATGTTGAGACTATGGATTTGAAAGTTGTATATGTTGTAGATGCTCTAAAATCTCTAAAGTATAAAATAATTGTGGGATCTCATTGAAATTCTAAGAAGTGGATGTAACCGTAGGGCTCTTAGGGACCCATATGGAAGTAGGAGAAGCTCCTTGAACGTGTGTTTTATGTGTAGACCCATGAGATCTCAATGAAACTACTATGGGTGTGAAAATTGTAGTTGGACGTTGTCTAGTATCCCGAAGCTGTGGAGGTATATGAACCCTCTGTAGTGGTGATGGATGTATCAATTGTGTCTGAATCTGTATTGGAGGAAGAACTATAATTGGTGGGGAAATTAAAACTAGTGGAGAAGTTGGAATTGGTGACTAAAAAGTAGATGGATCTGAAGTGGGTAGTGGTAGCTCATATGAAACTCCATCAATAGTAATAACCTAATTAACATGAATGAATTTTATGTATCTATGAACTGTAGATGGTATTGCTTGAATTTTTTGAATCTATGGGCGACCAAGTAACATATCAAAAACTCTTGCACTGGGAACTATAGTGAAATGTGTGGTCCAATATGTTGGACTAGTCTATAAAGGAAGTACAATCTCACCCAATGAACTTTGTATGTGCCCACTGAATCCACTAATAATTATATTTGTCAGAGTGATATCCTGCATTATCGATGAGAACACTATGAATGGGTTGATTATGAATATGTGCTTTGATAAAGACTGCATTATAATCTAAATTATCCTCCACAATTTCTTGATCTAAGAAGGATATCAAAGGTCTAAATGGAACTTTGGACTCACACACCAATCATACCACTCAAAGGATATGACTCAATTGAAGGTGCCTGGTATGTCACTGGTGGAGAATGTGCATGGTATGTGTGGTGAACACCTGATGTGTCTCCTTTCTCTTGCTTATAATGTTGTGGAAATGGATTTGAGAATATTTTCAAAGCTTTATCATGTGGTGGCTCAACTAAAGTGCCAAGATCAAGTAGGTTGTCATCTATCAAGTCATGTCTGTTATGTCTCAAACTGATGCATCTATTTGTAGTGTGGCATGGTGCCCTATGGTAATCACATTATGCCTATTGATCATATCCCTTAGGAAGAGGTTTGGTTGGATCAACTTCCTAAATAGGAAGGAGAGATATAATATTACAGTCCAAAGACTATTGTAAAACCCTGGCTAGAAGAACTAGAAGATGTGAGAAAGTATGTCAAGTGGGTGCTAATAAAACTATACACTAAGGAGGTTCTAAAGCTGCATTTACTGTAGGTTGATTCTACCCTTTTGTATCATTGAACTTGACCTTCTATGGGACTTTGTTGTTAATCTTATTACTTGTGTTTGGAATGCTTGTATACTTGAGTTTTCCCATTGAAATGAGTTTGACTTCTCTTTCCTTTAGTGTATGACATAATTTAGTGAAGGAAGAGAATCACTTAAACCTAATTGATTCATGAAGTGCTAGTAGAAGACTCTATTTGAAGAGGTCATATAACTCCTAATCTGCCATGGGGCTAGTTATCTTAGCCAAGATGGTCTTATACTAAAGAACATAGTCTGTGAGATGCTCATTTTGTCATTGTTTCTGTTGAGCAATTTGAGCATATGAAACCTTATCACCAATGTTAATGTTGAATTATGCTAAGAACATGTCAGCTAAAATATTTAATGCATGAACCGACTAATTCAGTAGACTATAGAATGATTGCAAAGCATAATCCTTTAGGCTCCATATAAATAGCTTGGTAGGTAGCCAGTTATTGGGTACATAGTTTAGGCATGTTGCAAGAAAATTTATCAAGTGTCTCTGGATCACCCTTGCCATCATAAAGAGTAATCTTGGGTTGAACAAAACCTTATGGAAAGGGTGTAGAAGCAATGTGATGTACCAATGGAGTATACAATAAAGTAAAAGAATCCAAATCCTGCGTAGGTCTAGTGGTACCTTGCTCAAGATGTAGCACATTAGATTGGAGAGACCTTATCTCTTGCACAAGGGCTACCACATCAGGAGATAGGGATGTACTAGTTGTAACCGATGGCACAGAGACAGGTTGGGATGCTATAGGGGGTTGTTGAGATATAATTGCCCCTATAGTGTCATTTGCAACTGGTTGTTCTTTGGTTTGAGAAGATTGACCATTGTTTACTTTTCATTGTTCCTCTTGTATAACTATAAACATGTCATATTGCATATTTGGATGTTTTGTTAAGAGTCCTTGAAGTTCTATTTTATCAATTTCATCAAAACTGGTATATTGGGCCATTGCAAGGTCTAGAAATTTCTGTGCAGGCTTGGGAGACTATCAAAAATAGGATACTAGAGTTCATTTCTAGATTGGACAGGAGCATCAAAAGTGGGATGCCCTATTGTTTGGTGTTATAGTCCTTTTTTCAACTCTATTGTCCAAGTGATCTGAGTTTTCTGGGTTTTGCTCGATAGGTCTATGTTACTTTGTCAGTGAAATATCGAAGCCTAGAAGTCTATGAATCTCATTGTGCATTTATTTTAATCTTCAAATCCATAGGAGCTCTCTCAACTTGAACTTGAATGATAACTTAGAAAATAAAGAGAAGGGGCTAGTATGTAAAGGATATGTTGGATGCACTTCACACCCCGTGAGTGGGCACATTGCCTACATACCAATACTCCAAGGAGGGATCAAGTTAATGTAGTTCTCCCATTGAAGTGCTTGGTGTAATTGTGTATGAAAATGTAATTAGATGCAAAAATGGGTGTGATTAGAATGACTAAGGATTAGTGTAAGGGTTTGAATAAGCTTGGAATAATATTGGAAGGTTGTATGCAAAGAATAGGGAAAAGTGCTTGAATGTACTTGCTTGTATTCTCATTTTTATCTTATAAATCAGTGCCAACCCTTATAAATGGACTTTGAATGGCATTTTAAAGGGAAATTAATGATCATGGGTTAAATGAATTCATGTTAGGCCAACATCAATTAAGATAAGGATCCAGGAAAATATGATCGTTAGGACCCTTTTTTCACTTGGACAATAGTACCAGAAATAGGACACCCTAGGCTTCAACTCTCCTATCCAAGTTGGGTGCTATTTTTTAGAGGGAATGAGACCTGAGGGGATGGATTTGGGCCTAAAAGAGTTGCTTGGGTCTGTAAGGGTTAAGTCCAGAAGGTTGTGGATGATTGGGAATCAGAGAAAGAAAAGCCTAAAAGGGTTGTGCAAGCATGTAAGAAGACCTATGGATTAGGTGTCTTTAGCTATACTCAAATAATTAAATTTCACATTTTATATGAATGCAATCCTAGACCTAAACAAGACAAGTGCTACTTCTCTAAGACAAAAGCCTAAGAAATAAAACCTATTAGTGATTGTATAAGAAGATTTGAGAATAGTAATGATGTGTAATTAAATGATCCTCTCTTTAGAAATGAATTTTAGGGGGTATTTATAGCCAAGGATTGACCTTAAACCCTCTTAAAAATTAGGCCAATAAGGTCAGCTTCGTCAATTTTGTTACATGGGAAATAGAGTCATTAGGCCTCAAACTACATTGGCTTGGGCCAATGGAGTTCCATAATGTGCATTGAATTCCCAACAAGGTCAACCTAGTTGGAATAGTATAAAAAGTGGGTAAAATGGGTGTTTACTTAGGTAGTGGCTATTTTGGATGGTGAATTGCTTAGGGGAGTGTATAAGTGGGTTTTAATGCTTGGGTAATCTAATAAGAGTATCTTGTATTTATTTGAGGTAATGGTATAAGGGCCAATAATCCTGTGAAGCACCAAAGGTCTCCCAACCCCTTTGTCGATGCACCATTTAAGGCATTCACTCAAAGAGATTGAGATTCAATAGGTTCATGCAAGAGAGAAAGAATTAGTAATTGATAAAGTTTTAAAAATATTATGTGTATACAAGAAAAAATTATCATACAACCTTACAATAAAATCTTAGATGAAGAGGAATATACATAATCTGATGATAACAATGATGACCTAGATTTGGAAGGATTCTTTGAGCCAAAATAAGACATGGAGGAAACCAAGACCAAAGTCACATAACAAAATGAAGATCAACAGCTATGAAATTTACATATTTAGGAATAAAAAGGACAAATAACAGTGCAAGACATGATTCCAAGTGGCTCCAAAAAAATATATCAGGACCCATTAAAGAAAATGGTGGAAAATATTAGAACAAAGTATGCATTTTAATTGTCAAAACTTGCATCTTATTTTGAGTGGGCACCTTTTATTTAATATATATCTTTTAATATATCTATGTTTTAATATATCTTTTAATATATCTATGTTTTAAAATTATTGCATGTGGGATAGTTATTTAGACAAATGGTTCCCTTATAAGTAAATCGAGTATCAACTAGATTATACATTAACTATAATATTGATAGTATAAATATTAATAGAATAGTAGATCATTAGGTTGATAAAAGCACTTGATTATACACATTTAATATTAAATTGGAAGCAAGGTTAATCTTATTTAATTAATTGAGTTTGGAATTCATTACATGTCATTCAAAAAATTGATGCTTGTATTTTGTATATTTATATAATTAGTTGTCAATACTGTTATTAGGAATATTTTAATAAAATCTAAAAGTGTGGTAAATAACTAGTAGTTTACCTTGACATGCATGTATAGATAGTATTTATATAGAAGTTGCATCATACTCTAAGTAGCTTGCATGTTGACTTAGACTTAGCATTTCACCTTGGAGACCAGCGTTTTCATTCCAAAAAGGATGGCATCTTTGTCAATCAAGCATATCATTATAACTTATGTCCCATTAAAGTTAAAAACTAGCATTTCAATACCAATAATGTCTTCCCTTATGTATCAAATGGTCTAACTTGGGTTTTATGGTCAAAGCCTACATTTTATTTTGAGTGGGCAGAATTTTCCTTAATATATATCTTTTAATATATCTATGTTTTAAAATTATTCTGTATCACTTTTAATATATCTATGTTTTAATATATCTATGTTTTAAAATTATTGTGTGTGGGACAATTATTTAGACAAATGGTTCCCTTATAAGGAAATCGAGTATCAACTGGATTATACATTAATTATTATATTGATAGTATAAATATTAATAGAATAGTAGATCATTAGGTTGATAAAAGAGCTTGATTGTATACATTTAATATTAAATTAGAAGCAAGTTTAATCTTATTTAATTAATTGAGTTTGGAATTTATTGGATGCCATTCAAAGAATTGATGCATGTATTTTGAATATTTATATAAATAGTTGTCAATATTGTTATTAGTAATATTTCAATGAAATCTAAAGTATGATAAATAACCAGTAGTTTACCTCGACATGCATGCATAAATAGTCTTTATATAGAGCATACCTGGATGGTATGATCTTGTATGCAAATGTATTATTATCAGAGTGTTATCTTTGTGTTAATAGCACATTGTAGATTCATTATGCATTGGTGAAATAAATGAGTGTTTAAGATTGTTCTATTCCTAGTATAGAAGAAGAATCTATATGAATCTTAGAAATATATACTATGTTATATATGTTTATTTTAGAAACATATTGATGATGCTAATAGGTAGTGAGATGGACTCCACTAGCCTAGATAGTACCACTAATAAATAGTCCAATCAAGTGGTGTGTGATGAAAATGACTTATCCAGTAATCGTATGTTATTTGAAAACTTTGGCTAAAGTAATGTTAGATGTGCATTGTCATTTCATATGTTTGATTTGCATGTTATGCGATATCATGTTTAGAACATATTTTATTTATGATACATGTCATGTAGTAGTAAATCTTACAAGCACATTGGGTATTAGCACATCTCACTGGAGGAATGTAATTGTATTATGTATTTTTTATACTTAAACAACAATTGTTGTATTATGAGAATAGTTGAAGATGTGTCTTATTATATTTACTTTCCTTAGAATTGTTTAAGATTAAAATTGTATGTGGTATTGAATTTGAAGTATCATTGTTCTTAATTATGGTTTAGATATGTTGTATTATTTTATTCTATGGAATGAATGTGAAGTTATTATTATTATTTTTTTAAATTACTACATTTTCTTGAGTACAACTTGAGTGGTTGTAGCACTAATGCCTAGGTTGTCTAGAAACCTAAGAAAGAGCCTTGGTAAACTAGGGGACTACTAGCATTACCTGATGTCACTGTCATCATGATAGGAGGCAAATGAACATATCCATTTTTATTATTGCACCATGTCCTAGATAAAATTATAGGGTAGGAAATAGCATTTCAAATTTACAACATTGATGAAGAGTTAGGCCAAAAACACTTGGCTTATTAGTTTAAAACTCCTTTAATCATTGGGTAACTAAAATATGTGATTAGGTCACATTTCATCCAAGTTAGCAAGGTCAGGGCTTATTGAAATTTGAAGTGGCACTATTCATGGAATGGGATCCTAGGAAGAAGATAAGGGGATACCTCCAATACTTTAAGGAGAAGAAAAAGGTGAACATTTCAGATGGTCACCAGGAATATGACCATGATGTTGTATTTTTGAATGTATTAGATGAAACTAATGTATGGACCAAGATGCAAAAAAAGCCAATGTCTATGATTTGGACTCGGGCGCTTCAATATGATCTTGAAGTTATAAAAGAAAAAGCACAAAGGGAATGGATCCATCAGTGACCTTCAACCCAGTCACAAGATTCACAAGTTCAAGATAAACCCTCTTTTCCCTTAGAGGAATAAACAGATTTATAAGAAGGGGAGTTAAGCATCTAGAGGGAATTTAACCCCCAAATAAGGAGAGAAATTCTTAAAAGTCTCCTAGGTCCTTGGTTGCCCCCTTCATCTTCAAAAACTACTTCTACAATTATGGAAACAACTACAGCAAAGGATAATTCTACACCTCCTTCAGATAGATAGATGAAGAGCATTTTTGTTATGACACCTCTACCACCCCTTGTAATAGCTATCCAAGCTAGTCTCCGTAGGTTTCTACATGACTCTTTCTTATCTATTCTAACTACACATAATTCTCCCAAGTATCCTCAGGTAATTTCACTAACATCCACAACCATCAGTAAGGAGACTTCTCCTCAAACTCACCCTATCATGCCAATTCTAATCACCTTTTCCCCGACCATTATTGTCATACCAACCATTCCTTCACCACCACCTATAGTGGTGATTTCCACCATTGTTGTTCCTTAAATTGTTTCACCATATCCTCCACCTTCCAATCCCCCCATATTCACTTAACATTGGAAGCCCAAAGATCTTCCCACATCCTCTAAGGGAAAGCAATTAGAATAAAAGCCATCATTTGGTCTTCCCACCATAGAAGAGTCCCTTGATGAGGAAGAGGAAGAGGAAGAAGTAGAGAAAGAGGAATATGAGCAAGTAATGTCTTTAATTGAGTATTCAACTAATGAGGAGGAATAAGATGTAGAAGCAATGAAGGGGTCAAGTTCAGAATTAAGTGAACAACCAACCCCAGATGATGAAAAAATAGTGTTGGAGAAGGCTAAGGCAATGAGCTTGGAAAGCTTTTAATAGGAAGGAACTTTGGCTGGCTCTTTGAATTAGTAATTCATCACATAAGAACAAATTTAAAACGTAAGTGAGGTAATTTTTTCTCTTATTTCATCTATTTCCACTATAAATATTTTAGCTATAGAATTGCCTCTACCTATCCCAAGTATTTTTTTGTCTAGTTATGTTAATACACCCATTCTTTCTCCTTAAATATAAATAAAAGACCTAAATAAAGGGGTTAATTTTCAAATTAAGGTTAAGGTATCAAAGTAAAGAGGAAACATATAAAAGACTACAACAGAGACAAATTATATATGTTCCTTGAGAATTAATTGATGATGTACAAAGTGCAGCTACTAAGTTGTACAGTATTTTGAATAGCATTCAGGTTTCCATAGTGGGAAGTCAATATAATAGATCAAATGTAACCAAGTTTTGGCATCAAATGAGAT
Organism: Torreya grandis; assembly: GCA_037957365.1. Lineage (NCBI taxonomy): Eukaryota > Viridiplantae > Streptophyta > Pinopsida > Cupressales > Taxaceae > Torreya > Torreya grandis. The sequence goes on along the minus strand of JARHVA010005172.1, from coordinate 704,677 downwards.
ATTTAGAGAAAAGGTTAATTTTCTTGGTTCAATATTCTAGAACTAGTACATTCAACCAATTAAACTTAATCACCAACATGGATGCATCTTGATGCCTTCACTATTTAATTATAGGAAAGGATGCTTCCCTCAATTGAGATAATTAGATGAAGACTTTACTATGATTTTTTGTTAATCATGAAAGTGAGAACTTAGAGATTTTAAGGGACTTGAGGATCACTAATGTGATCTCTCCTATAGGTGAACTAGTCAACAGACCAAACTTTGAGAACCTTCTCCTAGCAGCTATAAACAACTTCAAAGAATAAGTTAAAGGTACCATATATAGAACCAATGATGAATTTTTAAAATTGGTTAATTTTTATAAAGATAGGGTGGTAAGAGTTGAAGCTCTGAGAGTAAAATTCAAGAGTTTAAAAGCTAAACAAGCACTGAAGGTTAATGGTTGGAGCCATCAATCTCATCAAACCTTTCCTGCTTAATTTTAACATCATAAATAAAGATTTCACTATATCACACATGTTATTTGAAGAACTAAGAAAAAAGAGGCGACTTTTGGATCAGGCCCTAATACTCAACAAGTTGTCAGTGTTGCCACAATAACTCAAGGTACCCAATTTTTATATGGGGTACGATGATTGGTACGATAAACCCATTTTTTGAGTAACCTAAGTTTGAATTCTCTTACCATTTTATAAGCAATCTTAGTTTAAATGCTCTCACTATTTTGTGAGCTTGAACCATTTAATGTCTCATCTTTCTTGATTGAGTTGAGATACTTTAAAACAATTCCAAAAACATTTGAAAAATCATTAGAAAAGAACAAAAACATTTTTCTATGGCATTTAACACCACACAATAGTTTTCTACAGCATATTACCCTCAAGGTAATGGCCAAGCTAAAGCATCTAACAAAACCATTGTCAATATTCTCAAAAATATTGTCAATGATGTTGATCGTGATTAACACCTACAGATATTCCCTGCCGTTTGGACATTCCGTACCAATCATCGTACCCCATATAAAATTTGAAGCATATAACATCACACAACATTTTTATATAGCGTATTACCCTCAAGGTAATGGCCAAGCCAAAGCATTAAACAAAACCATTATCAATATTCTCAAAAATATTGTCAATGATGCTAGTCTTGGTTGTCACCTGCACATATTCCCTACCCTTTGGGCATACCGTACCAATCATCAATACCTTCCATGATGCCCTCCATGCCTCTTAAATTCCACTTCTTATAATGTCATGATGAGGATAATTATAAACTTAATTCCAAAAAATTGGATTAATCCTTAGCCACACATCTCAATCCTGAGATGGATGGTTTAGGTTGATTCTAGACATTTGCAAAAATGTATAAATAGGAGGCCTTACCACATCATTTCTAAACTATTTTGGTGCAAAGTTATAATGCACAAATATCTTCAAGAATCCATTACAATAAGTGTTACCAAGCCAAAATTATTCCAAGCCAAGCCAAGCTAAAGCCACAAGGTGTCAAGGAGAAGAGGAGATAGCCAAGCCTCCTTTGATGAAGACTTCATGAGCACAAACTGAGCAAGCTACTACAACAAGCATTTTGGAGCATCAAAGGAAGGTAAAAGAGCATTTCTTTTGCATTTAGTCAAATTATTATTTCACATAATGGCATGTTTGGTGTGACCAAATGCATCCCACATATGAAGAAGATCATTCTACAACTTAAAAATCTTCATTTTGATCATTAAAACTCTTTCACTTTGATTTTCTAACTTTTTTTGTCATTTTTCTTTGTCACGATTTTACACAGTAATCGACGTCGGTTAGTAAAACCATCATCAATTGGATAGCCATCATCAGGCACTATTGGTATAATTAATGTCAGTTAGATAACCATCATCAGTTATAGAACCGACATCGGTCACTGTGTTTTTCTTAAAACACAAACTTGAGAGCTCTTTTTTTGATGTTCATTGTTTCAAACCTAAAATAACTTCAAGGCTAAAGAACATGCTAATATTTTTGTCATAGGACCAAGCTTGACATTTGCTAAAAACATGTTTAGATCACTTTTTTCATGCTTAAAAATGAATTAGGAACATTATTTTGGTGCTTAAAGTAACATATAAGGTGCTTAAATAAGTGTTTTTAGTATTAGTTTTCAAATTTACAATGAAGACAAAGGGGTCAAATGAACACCACCTCATTTTTTGAATTTGGAATTAAAAATGAACTCACCTTTCCAAGATTTTTGTATTCACTTAGTTGTTTAAATTAGATTTTTATTTGGCAAAAAGAGGGGTGTTGTTTGTATGCTCTTCCATTTATCCCCTTTAGGGAACCCTTGGAATCAAAAGTACCATTCCTATTTCAAATAGCCTAGTCCAAGGCTTAGAAAGAAAGTCATCTAAAGTACTCCCCAAAAAACTTGTCAAAGTTTGGGTGACCTTGAAAATGACCCTAAAGTCTTTCTATTTCATGCTTTCTTTATTTTTATGCAAACTTGGCTTACGAGGGGGACGTCATCACCTCCCACGAGTTCTTTAGGAAATCTTTGACCTAGGGTTTCACCTCCTAACATTGACTTCATTTTGATTCTAATTAGAGTTTCACATGGGATGTAGTGGTGCTTTGGACATCGCACTACACTGAACAAACAACGGGATGTAGTGGTTGCAAAAAGGACTAGACCTTTTTATAACAAGCCAAGTGATACAGACCCAAAATCCATGCTTTTCTTTTGCATTGTTTGGTGTTAAAGTCATAATGTAATTGATTCCCCTATAACGTTCAAAAACTTGTAGATATTAGATAAAACCCCACTTGTCGTTGAAGTATTGTTGGTGCAAGGTGCACCTTAAGGTCTATGTCATAGTACTATCATTTGAGAGAAGGGGGTGTAAAAACCCTACTATATAATGCGCATTTACTTTTGGATGAACACTAAAAATCCTCTCAAATGATGTATATAGATGGATTCTAATAATACCAAGCAACCTTTTCAGTTAAGAGTCTAAGAGCGATTAATCAGTTGAGTTTTAGCCTAGATTAAAGTCTTGTTTGAAGTCAAAACTTGGTGTAAACAAATGATACAAACCAAAACACATGGTCCTCATTTTCTTTGAACAAAGAGGCATTATGTTGCCCATGTTGAATCATTAATTTTCCTTGTTCAAAATTCCATCAAAAACTTGGGAGTCATATCATCCACTTTGGCACAGTTATGTTGCCCAATTGAGTCTAGACCTTTGCCAAAGTTGTTTAAGTCCTTCATTTATAATATAAATTTGAAATTACACCATTATAAGTTCATAAGGTTGGTGTGTTAAGTGTATTCTCCATTCGAACTAAACTTGAGGGAACTTAGGTTGAATTACCAATTTGGGTTGAAGGCCATTTTAAACTCAAGACCATTATCACCACTTGATAGACTTAAGACATTTTGTGCTAAACACTTGCACTTTGATCTATGCAACACAACAATTTTAGTCAATAAAAGTAGTGTTATGTTGTCAAAATTGTGGGAAACTATCTTTGCCTTAGAGAGTTTTTGGAAACAAACATTTAGCCACACCTTTTGGGTAGTGTAGCATCGTTACGTTGCCCAAAACATTTCAAATATTGTTTCATAGACCCTCTTGCATAGAGTTAAAAATTGTTCCTACATTTTTAGACCAATTAAAGTGTACTTTTATGATCCTTTGTCTAGCACAGTTATACCAATCACTTTTGTCTAGTTTATTTGTCAAAATAACCAAGTTTTATACTATTATTTGTGAGAAAATAAACTATCTCTAAAGTGCCTTTTGTTTCATACCTTATACCTAGTTGATCGAGTTCATGTCCAAGAATTAAATGCCTAGTGTTTGTTATAAGTGTTTCAAATATGTTAGATTAAAACTTTCATCTATTTCAAAGTCTAGCTTTTGACACCATTTGGCCAAGAGTCTTAGCACATGCTTTGTTTGAGCCTCGCTTTTGACGCCGCATTTGGCCAAAAGACCTAGCAAATTTTAATTTCCTAGATTATATTTATTGGAAACACTTCAACCTTAGAGTTTGGCATTTTGATTTTTGGCCCATTTATTTGCTCATCTTTGTGTGAACAGTGATACATTGGACATTTAATGCTAGCTTGTTTTATCACTAAATCTTTGCATAAACCTTTTGATCATTTTGATAAATCTAGACCAAGTTTTAACATCATCTATTTTAGACATTATATTTTTAGAGTTTGAAGAACTCTTTGACCTTTTATCGTAAAGCATTGACTATCTATCCCAACATATATTCCTACACTCATAGTGGACTCATGTATAATCTGAGGATTAGTAATGTGGTTGCACATGAAGAAATGGTGCAAGACCCCTATACAAATAATATTCCTTATGAGATGGATTCTTATCCCTCTTATAATACTCAATTAGGGGCACAAAGCCAAGATCTACTAGCTAACTATTTGGTTAACATGCCACCTTATTCAAAACAAGACCAAGAACAAACCACATAATACCTAGCTACAATACCCATAACTAACGAATCATTTATTCAACAGTCACACTCTACTAATGCCCCTTCCACATATGATCCACTTTTGTTTGAGCATCATTTATTAGAGAACAAAGATGATATTTTGGTTAGAGCCATAGAGGTCGGGGCCAAGTTTTCAACAGACTTCCCCCATGAAAATTTACCAAGCTTAGTAAGAGTGCCCCACAACATAATTTATGATCAACAGGGTTCTTCTAGAAATCTTTGGCTTTAGTCCAAACAACATATCAGGACTCTAATCTACTTAATAGAGGAAAAAACATCATGGAAGACCACTTTAACCAAATGCAAACATCATATCAAACCTACCTAAATCTAGCATGCAATTTCAATTAGATGAACATGGTGAGTAAGCCTCTTATTGACCTAATTCCTTCAATAGGATTTTTGATAGAGTCAATTGGTCAAGAGAATCAGAGTTTAGACCGATTCATAAAAAACACTTCAATTGACAACTTGTTGCATATGCCCATTATTGAAGAAGTGTTTCCTACTTCTACACAGAATAATGAGCAAAATATAGTGGATAATGTGCAAACACCATCCAATCCCAATCAAAGTGGTACTAATGCACAAATAACTAGCCAACAACATATCCCTATAGTTAATACCATGAATGGATCATCATACCAGGGAGTAGGAGTTTCTACATCCCAATCTCAACCAACTACTTCCTCAAGTGTACAACCTATGAGATTAGGTAGTCAAACAATGGCCAATGTCACACCTCCACAATAGAATGTGATGAATCCTACTCCTCCTCAACAAGTAATGAGTAGTATTCCACAATAGCAGGCACAATCTAGTGTACCAATGTAACAAAGGATAAATACATTACCACCTCAATCAGGGGCAACTAATGTTCCACCTCACTAGGTAATGACAAACATACCTCTTCAATCCTAGACTAATATGCCAATCCAAACCCAAGCAATGACCAGTCAATAATCTGCAAATATTGGTCAATGATAGATGTTGAATCTATAGCCTAATTTCACTTCCCCACAAGGATTCATGAAACAAGGAGGCTCCCATGTTTCTCAAGTACCTACTAGATAGTTTTTGGTTCAAAATGTGCCACAAATTGAAAGATAGGGTCTTGGTCTACAAGTTTCCACTTAACAATAAAGTTTGATTAATTTGTAGCATGTCCCTTTTCAACCACAATAGGCATAGTATAGTTATATCCCTCCATCCCAACCACAAAATCCTTCAAGTCAAACCTTTATCACCAACCCAAACTAGAATATTGCATAACTAAATATATAATTCCAAGTACATCCTAATCCATGAATGCATATTTTTGGTCTGTTTCCCAACCAAACCAATATACCCCAAAAGATATCTCCATCATACCCTGGTCAAAGTGTCCCACTTTTGACCTCCCAAACATATACCTAAACCAATATTATCCCTCAAACCAATGTTCCTTCCAGTTTCCTATCCCAAGAATTACAACAGATGAAGGATGTAATTGCTACCATTCATGATAGGAAATAGACTAAAAATTTTAAGTTGGGTGATGTGTGTTCTTATCAGTTCAACATGGAGTATATGCAGATACCATTTCCTCTAGGATACGAACCACCAAAATTTGATAAATTCAAAGGGAAAAGAGACCCTAAGGCCTATTTAACTGACTTCTTTGTTGCATGTCAACTAGTGGCATATAATGACATATACCTTTTGATGTTATTTTCAAGGAGCTTGGTTGGACAAGCCTTGAAGTGGTTTTTAAATTTTCCCAAGAATTCAGTGATAGATTTTGATTATCTTTCTAATAATTTTGTGTAGCACTTTTCCTATAATCTTGAGCATGAGATTTCATTAGAGGACTTAACGCAAGCAAAGCAAAAAGTTGGTGAGAGTTTTGCAAGTTATCTATAGTGATGGAGAGCCCTTGCAAGCCATTTCACCCATAGTTTACCAAATAAACAATTAGCCACTATCTTTACTAAAACTTTGCAGAGTGAGATAACTTATCATCTAAAACTACAATGTGCACATACTTTCAAGGAGATCATTGATAAAGGTTTGTTGATTGAGCAAGCGCTCATCAATAAAAGATTTATCAAGATTAATTTAACTAATCAAAATCAAGGTACCAATCAAGGAAATGGATAAAATTAACATCCCATTCAAGCACAAGCATCACAACTGGCACATGCCAATAACCAAGAAAGACTGAAGAAATTCAACCGCAATAAGAATGTTGTGAAAAATAGAGTAACTGAGTCACATCATGTCCAAATGGTAAAAATGTCAACTTCACCACCTTTTCAACTAAATCCTACACAACAACCTCTCCAACCAATACCACAAGCACAACAACCAAGACCTACACAATAAATATAATAGTCTTTACCATTGCAAACCCCTCTTCTTAGGAGAACTGTGCGAGCACATCTTATCTTTAGTGACCTAGGAGAACCTATTGAGTCTATATTTTTCAAGCTTGATGTCAATAATATGATTAGTTGGCCTATACCAATGTATTATCTGCAAGGCATTCCTTATCCTGATTGGTACCATGAAAATGAATTCTATGAATATCATTGGGTCAATAGGCATAATCTATGAAGATGTGTCCAAATCAAACATTTAATTGAAAATATGTTAGAAAATAGAGAGATAACATTGGATAATGGTGCTTCCACTTCCAATCGAACTCTTTAGATTTATTAAAACCCCTTTCCATGATATAACAATTAGTAGCAGTAGAATAATCAGTAACAATAATGGCTAGTGTAGCAAAAACTCAACAGTATCAAAATCAAAGGCTGAACCAGTAGAATCATCAAAATCAATAGTAGAACCCATAATAATAGAATAATGGATAAAACCAAGGTCAGAATAGTAACAACCAACAAACCTAATATGCAGTTGCACATGACTACAACAAGGTTGTAGGTCATATTGTAGGGGGTAGTGTTAATACCATCTCCATTAATCCTAAACCAAGCACTAATCAGCCTAGACCATTGCTAAACAACAATATTTAGACAAATTATATGGATAATCCTTTTTTGACCTAAGAGTGCATACAGATAAAATATCAAACAAGTACTTCCCCTTTTAGACCTTATATCGATAACTCATCCTTGCCATGTGACCACATACAATTGTACCAACAATCAAGACTTGTCTTATCTGGCCCCACACCATGCCCAACATTTGTTAGCAATAATGGTCCAGTATCTAATCTTGATTGTGTAATCATAACTCAAAGGTCAAAGATTATTATCCTAGACCCACAACCATCTACCACTTTGCCTATCATTCAGCTAATTATTCAGACTCAGAATAAACCATTCAATACTGACCAAGACAAGAAGTTTGATATTATGGAACAATTATAGAAGACACCAGTACAAATTTCTATTTTAGATTTGTTATGAACATCATTAATCCACAAGAACATCTTGAATGAGTTTTTAACCCAATCCACTGTTGCTAGTGACATATCCCCTGATAAATTTCAAGATTTGGCTGGACACCTAGCTCTAGCCCAACAAGTCACATTCAACCAAAGTGATATATCTTCCCTTAGCCCGCTCCATAATAACTAATTGTACATATAAGTTTATATAAAGTGGCATAAAGTGAAATATGTCCTTATAGATAATGGATCAAGCCTCAACATAGTGTCTCTAAACCTCATCAAGCTTCTTGGATACATAATGGCAGATCTCTAACCAGAAATGATAACCATCAAAGCCTATGATAATCAGGGAAGAGAATCATAAGGCATCATTAGTTTACCAGTTATCATTAGACCTTTGACCCATGATACACTTTACCATGTGCTTGATCTTGAGTTATCATATAATATGTTTCTAGATGGGCCTTGGTTACATGAAATTTGTGCAGTCTCGTCAATGTTGCATCAATGTATCAAGTTTTACTACTTAGGGATGGAAGTGAATATTCTAAAAGATATACACCCATATGAACACTACAAACATCTTGAGACTAAATTTCAAAGCTATAATTATTAGTTTGACATGAATCCAAGTTCCAAGCAAGATAAAGGAAAGGCCATAATTATTGGATTTTCACTAGATAATTGCATAGATCCTAATACATTGGATTCCCTTTCCCACATGCTACCTCTTGAAGATTCTAATCATTTTACTATTTCAGATAATGGACCAAGAGAGTATGTGACCCATGATATATTTCATATTGCCAATCTTCCTCAAAATGTAAAAACCTTTGGGTGACCTAAAGTCACCCCACATATGCATTGGCAATGAAAGAACAAAGATAAGGGACTTGTCACATTTGTACTAGCATCTAGATTTGAACCCGACCCTCTTGAAGGGGATGAATCATGGTTATACAATGATGACCAATCTGATTTTTATAAAAGTGCAAAGTATCTTATTCCCAATAGGATCATGGAGTGTCACAAATATGAAGGAAGAGGTATGGGACCGAATCAGCAAGGAACCATCAAGCCAATTTCCATGACTAAGTATGAAAGACCTTATGGACTTAGATTTAAACTACTTAGGGGTGGCCCCACATATCTTATTCGAATTCCATCACCAATGCCTAGTGAGGATGATGTTGACAATGAAGCAGAGTCTAATCATAGCCTCACTTTTGATGACCTAACTGAGACTAACTTATTCGATACCAATGTCATTTATACCCTTACCCCAGTCATTCATTACAGCCCATTACCATTATGCTATCCCCAACTGATAGATTGGGACCAACAAGAATCCACTTTTTTGATTGATGAGTTTCAAAATGATGAGGCATTCTATGACTTTTTAGGCCTTAGAGACAATGTTTCAATGGGAGATCACAAATCAAGATTCTCAATCACATTAGATCTTGAAGCCTATTTTGGAGAATGGATGAACACCCTTAGCCTAAAACAAATAAGTAAAACATTGAGGTTCCAAAGTGAAAACCTCTTTGAGGCACTTTCTGACCAGGGAAAAAGTAAAGATAAAGCCCAGTCTAGTGGTGAAAACCTATTTTAGGCACCATTAGATGGGGATGTTCATTCTTATTCAAATTTAGATGAAGATACCACCAACGATGAACTTGCCTTTAGATCTGAGTTTAATTTGTCACAACAATAAGTATTTGATCAAATTCATCAATAATTTTCAACTATTTTTGTCACATGGCTAGATCTCCCATTAGGGGACTCAGATTCATCACTCCTAAGAGGATTTGGAGAGCAACTCCTAATAGAGGACCCTGACATAGTCCAATAATTCAAGTCATTGCCTACTATCTTAGAAGATGGTTTGACCCTTCTAGTCGAAGATACAACAAACATAAACATTGGGACTCCACCAGACTTGATATGGATAAAATTAGGTGCACCCCTCACTGAGGAGGAATGTAAAGTCTTTACAACTCTATTGAGAGAATTTGTAGATATCTTTGCATGGGCCTATTTTGACATGCCAAGTTTGGACCCCACCTTGGTTCTGCACCACCTTATGGTCAATCCTGATGCCAAATCGGTAAAACAAAAGCTACATAAGATGCATCTTTGCATTATTGTATTGGTAAAGAAAGAGTTAAAAAACTCTTAGAAGCAGGATGTATCTGATCCATTGACTACTTAGAATGGATTTCTAATGTGGTATATGTTAGTAAAAAGCTTGAAGGGATCAAAATTTGTACTAATTTTTGAAACATCAATAAAGATTTGTCCTAAAGATGATTTTACATTGCCTAATATTGACATGATCATCAACTCCATGATAGGTTATAAAATGATTTCACTCATGGATGGCTTTTGAGGATACAACCAGATTAAAATAGCACCAAAAGACCAACATAAAATAGTGTTCACCACTCCATGGGGAACATTTTGTTATCAGGCAATGCCATTTGGCCTTAAAAATTCTAGAGCTACATATCAAAGGGCCATGACTGTCATATTCCATGATATGATGCATGATATTATTAAAGACTATGTCGATGATATATTAAGAAAATCCAAAACTAGGTCAACCATCTAGTAGTGTTGCATAAGATATTTGAAAGATTACAAGAGTACAAAGTCAGAATCAACCCAAAAAAATGTGTGTTTGGTGTAACCTTAGGGAAATTACTTAGATTCATCAATTTGATGCTTCATCTCTCAGTTAGTAGACAAGTGTCATCCATTTATACATCTTCTAAACAAGGGAGTTGCATTTCATTGAGATGATCACTGCCAAACAACTTTTCAACAACTCAAAGACTATCTTGTTAATCTGCCTATTTTATTACCTCCTATGCCAGGAAAGCCATTCTTGTTATACCTATCAACTATCAATAAGGCTCTAGGGGCACTCTTGGTTCAACATTATGGCAATAGAAAAGAGCATGATGTATACTACCTAAGCCATACCTTGGTCACATATGAACATAACTATGCACCTATTGAAAAATCTTGTCTGGCCATGGTCTTTATAGCTCAAAAACTATACCATTACATGTTGAATAATAAGACCATGGTTATTTCAAAAGTAGATCCGCTCAAGTATCTACTATCTAAAATAGCTTTGCAAGTTAGAATGGTTAAACGGATCATGCTTCTCAGTGAGTTTGACATAGATTATGTCAATCAGAAGGCAATCAAGGGATAAGTTCTTATAGATCAGCTTATTGAAGCACCTCTCATAGACACATATCCACTCATGTTTCAATTTCTTAATGAATCCATAATGACTGTCATTGACACATCCCTTAAGGAGTAACCTTGAAATTTGTATTTTGACGGTTCATTTACTGCACATGGATCAGGGGCAAGCTTATTATTTATTACACCACAAGGGGATCTAATCCCTAAATCTTTTATAATTAGCTTTCCTTGTATAAACAACATGGTGGAGTATGAAGCACTTGTTATACTACTTCGATATGAAGTGCATTATAACATACCTCATCTCTAAGTTTATGGTGATTCTCAGTTAATCATCAATCAAGTCACAGATCATTTTCAGACCAAAGATGACAAACTGGTTCCATATAAATCCATGGTGGACACTCTTTTAGTTTGAGCACATACCAAGGGCTAGTAATAGAATTGCAAATGCCATGGCTACTATTGGCTCTCTGATTCAACAAACTAATAAAGCTAGAGAGTATCAATTCCTCATCGAGAATTTGTCAACACTAGCTCATGAACCTTCAGTCACTGTAATGATTTGTGATATTGTTGGTCCTAATTCTATCTAGTACTCAAACCTTTACAACTACCTTCATGACCAAGTTTTACCACCTAGTTTATCTTATAAACAAACCAAAGACTTTATCTATCAATCCACTCGTTATACTCTACTTGGATCCACCTTTTACCATCATAGTTTTAATGGAACTCTGCTTCATTGTTTAACTTTTATAGAGCCTACACTAATGTTAAGATAAGTTCATGAAGGAGTATGTGGAGCTCATTCTAGTAGGGCAATCCTATCCAAAAATCTCTTGTGTACTAGTTATTATTGGCCCATGATGGATGCAGACGTAGCTGCATATGTAAATAAGTGTGACAAATGTCAATGACATGTTAATATAATTAATACCCTAGCCCAAAATTTGAAACCAATGTTGACACCATGGCCATTTTCTAAATGGGGACTTGACCTCATTAGGAAGATCAACCCCACTTCATATGATGGCCATAAACGTATCCTTACCATCACTGAGTATTCACTAAGTGGGTTGAAGTTATACCCTTCACTTACATGATTGGAAAGCAAATTTCCAAATTCATCTTCAACCATCTCATTTGTCACTATAGTATCCCCTCTGACATTATATCTGATAATGGAGGATCACTTAAGAATAAGGATGTAGACCATCTGTGTACTGAATATAACATCACACAACATTTTTCTATAGCATATTACCCTCAAGGTAATGACCAAAATGAAGTATCAAACAAAACCATTATCAATATTCTCAAAAAGATTATCAATGATGTCGATCATGATTGGCACCCACAGATATTCTCTGCCCTTTGGGCATACCATACCAATCATCATAAACCCACAAGAGCCACTCCGTACTCACTTGTTTATAGTACTGAAGCCATCCTTCCCATTGAGGTTGAATTGCCTTCACTATGCATCTCTTTCAAGCATGTCCTGGATGATCATGACTATCGAGTAGCTCACCTGTAAGAGCTAGACCTACTTGATGAGAGATGCACAGATGTGCTCAACAATATTTAGGCATATCAAAACTAATTCAAAGGCCACTATAATCAGTTTGTTAATTATAGAACATTTGAACTTAGTGATATTGTTCTTAAATAAAACCAAAATAATACCATGACTGAGAAGAAGCATAAAGAAAAATTCAAACCAAATTGGATAGGGCCTTTCATCATTACTACAGATTATGGATCAGGAGCATACAGGCTTGCCACACTTAATGGAGAGGAACTTCTTGAGCTGATGAATATTATTCATCTCAAGCAGTACTATGCTTGAGTGCTAAGGTGTATTATCTATAAAGACCATTTTAGTTATACCATTTTATCACTACTCTTCTTTGTACAAATACCATTCTTATCCATCCTTTTAGCCTTATCTTCTTTACATTTCTAACCCATCAACCCAATATGTTCTAAATCCTATCTCATTTGACCTTAGTTTTTTCCATTTATTACATATTTTTAGCATCAAGGAATCTAATCAGTTTCATCAAGTACTTTAGATAGAGCTCATATTTTGGAGCAGTGTGATAGAAGTTTCCGTAGTTGCATCCTTCGTTTGTTATTTCTTTCTTATCATAGGTCTTGTTACTAATTATAACTACCTTTAGGAAAATTATTACCATTGATCTATGGCATTATGTCCTATTTATAACTGCCTATGGGCAAAGCAGGGGAAACATTTGTTTATTAAGCCTTGACATACCAACTTGCCACTTCTTATGCCACACTATGCCTTTTTTACCAACTGTGCTTATTTTTTTTGAATTAACTGCTACACTAGTTGAATTCCTCCATTGTAGGTTAGAACTATAGTGACTTAAGGTCTTACTCTAGGACTATGTAGGTAGCACTTGATACTTGTTGAGGTTAGCTCAGTCACCCTTTTCATAATGCTCTCGCCATTTTGTGAGTAACCTAAGTTTTAACACTCTCACCATTTTGTGAGCAACCTCAATTTGAACGCTCTCACTATTTTGTGAGCAACCTAAGTTTGAATGCTCTCACCATTTTACAAGTAACCTTAGTTGAAATGCTCTCACCATTTTGTGAGCTTGAACCATTTAATGTCTCATAATTTTTTATTGAGTTGAGATACTCCAGAACAATTCCAAAAACATTTAACAAATCATTAGAAAAGAATAAAAACATTGACCACTTCTTTGCCTTAAGGATTCTGGGAACCCTTATTAAGTTGCAAGAAAACCACTTGTCACTTATTTTCCCCTCCTTTTTGTCTTTTTCTCTCATGCACTTTCCATTTTTCAAGACTATTCCTATTCTTCTATCGCATCCATTCTTTTTGTTTTTACCAGTTATCATTTTTCTTCCCATTCCCTGGGAGAACTACATTTGGCCTAAATTTTATGTTGGATAATTCATCTAAGTAACTATGTAGACAATGTCCACTTGCCTAGTGCATATGGAGACATCTTGGCCACCCCCTTCCTTTTCTTTTATTCCCTTATTTTGTTTGTTTGTTAAGTTGTCACCTATTTTCTAGGGGCAATGTTTATATGGTTTCTATTGAGTGTTTCTTTGTTTATTTATTTGTTGGTTTATTTGTGTTTCTATTTGTTTGCTTTCAACACTATTGGCTTGATTTAGTTTATGTGTGTTCATTGGGTGATTCCTTTCCCACACTTACACTTGAATCTATCCATATTCATATGTTTACAGTGTCATCATGGTTTCTATCATTGGTGCATTATTTTCTATTGAGTATTGGATTATGGGAGTCAGTCATTATGCATATTTCAGCCAAATCCTCATGATGTTATACCATGATACCTACCAACATGTGCTACAATAAACTTCAGCTTCAAAAAGTCTATTCAGCAATGGCAGGGTCAACATCTCTTCGACACCGACATCTTGATTCACTCCCAATCATATCCCAAACAAAGTAATTAACCACAAAATAATTTCAACCTTTATTAATTTGAACGAGCATCTTCCTACTAGTAGGTTATTCCAATTCATCATTATCCTCTATTTTAAGTTATCATTATCCTTGACCAAGTTTATCATGTTTTTTGTAATTGGGGTCCAATGATTATAACCGCCTATGGGCAAATCATTGCATATCATTCCACCTGCATTTCTCAATGATTATAACTGACTTTAAACAAATCATTATGTTGTCACCACTTTACTTTTTTTTCCCATATAAGGGCATGTTGTTATCTTATTTTTCTATTCTAATAGGGGCAGCTCCATCTTCTCAATGATTATAACCACCTTTGGGCAAATCATTGTGTTATCATACCACATTGCCACTATCAGGGTACAGTGCTTATAACTGTCTTTGGGCAAACCATTGTACACCATCCCACTTGCATTCTTAATTATTTTGAATACTTTTTCAATATCATTATGTTTTCACCCCATCATCTTTCCTTTCTTTGGTCCCTTCATTTTGCTTCTTATTGAGGGACCATTTATCAACCTACTTATGTCAACCATTCCCTTAAGGGGGCATCATACAGTTAGTTTATCATCATTGTAGTTGTAGGCATAAAATATCTTTTCATTATTTGAGAAGAAGTTATTATGCTTATATCTTACAATGCCTTCCCAAACAAGGGCAAACTATATACACCTAAATCTGACAACTAATAACCTCCAATCAGGGTTTTGACCAATTTCCACCAAAATGCACAATTTGGCCTAAAAACACTAAATCACGCTAAATGATGTGAAACTAACATATTTAAATGCCAATTTTGGCCAGGGTATCCCTAAATGGGGCAATGCAATTTATGGACTAGCTAACTTTGATCAGATCATTCAAAGTCAAAATGCTAATTTTGCACCTAGGTGCTTTGAATTTCTCTTTCCTATCAAATCTTTTACACAAGATGCATGCCTTTGTTATTTGTTTTTACTAACATCCCAAATGGGATAATGGATCTAACACATCTAACATTGCCTTCCAATTCTAATCCAATCAAATTTTGGACCAATAACAAGGCATTGTAATCTATTTGGGTAATTTATGCACAAAATTCTTAAACATGCTTAAGAGCTAATTAATTTGAATCAAGGCCTAATTAAGAATTCCATGCAAGCTTATTTAATACTTTGTTTTAAAATGAATATTGAATATATGCATCATCGAGTGACCTCATTTATTGGGAAGACATCCCTAGGCCATAAATGCCACAAATATCAAGATTCATGCCCTCCATGCCTCATCAATACCTTCCGTGATGCCCTCCATGCCTGTTAATTTCCCCTTATTCCAATTTCATGATGAGGATAATTATAAACTTAATTCTAAAAAATTGTATTAATCCTTACCCACACATCTCAATCCTGAGATGGATGGTTTAAGTTAATTATAGATATTTGCAAAAATCTATAAATAAGAGGCCTTACCACATCATTTCTATGCTATTTTGGTGCAAAGTTATAATGCAAAAATATCTTCAATAATCCATTGCAATTAGTGTTACCATGCCAAATTGATTCCAAGCCAAGCCAAGCCAAAGCCACAAAGTGCCAAGGAGAAGAGAAGATAGCCAAGCCTCCTTTGATGAAGACTTCATGAGCACAAACCGAGCAAGCCACTACAATAAGCATTATGGATCATCCAAAGAAGGTAAAAGAGGGTTTCTTTTGCATTTTAGTTGTGTGTTTTATTCATGTTTGTTAACTAAGCTCTCCGTAGTGTCTAGGCCTAGAGATGTTTTGCTAGTTAGTGTGTTTCTTTCATCTTGTTTTCATTTTAAAACTAACACCATTCTAACCATCCTCTCTTGAGTCAAATTCCTAGTTCACACTAAGAAAAAAGAGTCAACTTATGGATCAGGCACTAATACTCAACCAATTGTCAGTGTTGCCATGATAACTTAAGGTACCCAATTTTTATGATTTATGGTCTTATAGTTTCTTGTAAACCTTATTTTGATCCCTTAGGGGGGCCTAGTAGTTACTTCAGTTGTAAAAAGTTCATACTTTGCCCTAGAGGCAAAGGTAGGTTGATTCATTATATTTTGGTTGGTACTTTGCCCACTACTTATTTTGGATCTACTAGGCATACCATGTTGGGCCATGAAATAATCTTACAAAAGAAAATAAAGAGTTAATACACTAGTCTCTAAAACTTACTTAACTAAGGTTTCACATACATGATCACTCTTTGAATCGATGTTGTCTGTATCCCAATTGTGTATAATTAGTTCATCTAGCTCAAAAGTATGAGCTTGTACTATGGTTAGGGAACCATGTTAGTTTAACTCAGGTTCTTCAGTCTCCACTTTCTAGCTTGTTTATCCCCAATATACTAGAGCCAACATTAGTTGTGGTCCAAAAGTTGGAGAGTCCTCCATTTGATCTTCTACTTCCCTATGGATCTTGATAATGCTTCTTAAGTCCTCTTGTCTCCTTCTTATATCACTTCCACCTATAATCCATTATTGAGATTCATCATATTTGTGTTTCTGTAATTCCCATTGATTGGATACCATACTGAACCAATAATCCTTCACAATTACCCATGCATACCCCCACCAAATATGTTGCTCATGCAAGGAAGAGTTTATCCTTCCATGAGAAAGTCATAAGTCCATAGTTAATAAACAACTTTCTTACCTCTACAGGGAATTGCTTGAGATAATAACCATGTGGTTCTCAGAGAAACTGGAACTTAGATTATTTTGGATAGGAATAATTTGATATGGCATACTCTGATACATGACTATTTAACACCCCTTGCCACTAGACATCAACAACTTTCTTCTACGATGATTCCAAGTGTGCTAAGGCCATTTGACACTCTATTATCTAAACTATCTTCTATCTATGATTTCTTGACTGGTCTTGAGCATAGGCTATGATCCAAGCATGCAAATTAATAGTTAATTCCATAAAGAAAGTCCCATATAATGAACTATATAGATTTTATTCAACCCACGTATGCATAAAAACTCTTGGTTCAATAAATTTTATTGTAAATTTATCTTCAACATTGGTAATCCACCATTCAATGTTTTCAAAAGATAATTTCTCAAACATTTTTCACCATCATGAAAAAAAGTGTTATGGGTCCTAGTAACGAAACTAAAATGTTGGGTTAATTTTCTATCTAAGCCTAACTTTCCCTAGGCACACGCGTTGAAGTGATTAAGACGCAACAAGCTAGTGCATTATCATTTCATGCGAGACTTGGATTTATTATGCACTCACTCGAAGCACGTAGTAAGGGACTAGTTCTCGTTGGTTTTGTTATGTGAAGGTTTACTTAACATATATCGACACTCAAACATACACTTTATTCAATGACTAACCAGAAAAATAAATACATAGTTGTGGGCCCAAATTCAGCTAAATTAACAAACACAATTAAATTGACCAACACCATTGTTTCTATAATCCACATGATAAAATTTAGCTAACACAATTTCTATTCATCATATTCAAGATAGGTTCACAAATTACATAACAAGTGCATTGTGCAACTTAGAGATACAACTCAGTTATAAATTGGAGTATAATAGAAATATTATAATGATATCCTTGATTGCATTAATGGAATAAAAATCAACATCAATCAATAACATTTTATAATAATCAACAATATTACAAATCTCTAATCAATGGTATTTATACTTGGTTTTCCTCAACCAAGTAATTAATATAGTAATGACACTCTCAATGACTAGCCAATAATTTTCAATGGACTAAGCATCGTGGTAGCCAACTACATTGTTTCCCTAAGGACATGGGCCTTTGTACCCCTATATTATCATTCAGTGTTGGATCCTCATCACCAAATGCCTATCTTCTAATGGGCCAGTACTAGATTCATGCGTGACTTGGTCTATTTCATCTGAGAATCACTCCTTAACCATCTCCCACTTCCTACATGCTCCCCAAGTCTTCCACTAGTGTTTCTAACCCTCCATTCTTGGGTTATCTATTTATTATGAATATTCTCTGACTAGGTATTCTCATGTTGTGAACTCCTTTACCATGGTCTTCTACATCTATATCTCTTACACACCATGCATATTTTGTGTCATGCACCTCTATCAAAAGACTTAGCCAAAATTTGGGGTCCAACAGTGGGTCAAACCTTTGTTTAACATATGGAATATTATAAGATGGATAGGGATCTATCTCATATGTTATATCATCACCATATGAATTTTGAACAAAAGGGTCAATAGACACAAAGTTATCATAGTCTGGATTGTACATAGTCATGTTATGTGTATAATGAGGCATGCTTGGATCTATGACTAGATCTCATGAAAAATAAAGGCTAAAATGGCAAACAACCGAGGTCTAAAATAAACAACCTTTGGCTTTACAAAAGAGGTCCAAAGGGTAAAATAACTAAAATAAAAAAGGTAGAATAAAAATACAAAATTGACCTAACAAAGGTATTGCTTTGCCTAAAGGTGTGGAAAAAGTAACACAAAAGCTCGAAACCAGTCTATGGTTAAGGTACTAATTTTCCCAAAGGTAGTTATAATCAGTGTCAAAGGTGTTTATACGAGGTAGAAAAATCATGAATAATGTCAAAAGGATAACAACAATTTTCCCAAAGGCAATTATAATCGTTAGAGTGGAAAATAAGGTTAGACATAGAAACAATGGTCTCAAATAAAAAATTGAAAGTAATCTAAACTAAGGTAATTGGCTTCGATAAACTCAGTAAATAATCTAATGATAAGGAAATTAGTGTGAAATACACTCGGTAGTTGGCTTACAAAAGACTCTTTGACAATGAAACTATGACATTTTAGAACTCAACACAAAAAACTCCTAAACAAGGCACATGGTAACAAACTTGGCATAAAGGATGCTCAAACATGACACACAACAACAAACAACCACTAAGTCTAGACAAGGGGTTTTGGATTAAATAAAAAATCAATCAAATTATTTCAATCTAAACACAAAAGGTAGACTACCTAAGTCCAAATTAGATGAGGCTTTGGCATCAACCTGATTAGCTTAGTATTTGAATTTCAAAAGATTGTGTTTCAAATACAAGGTATGAATGATTTGAAATGGGTAGTGTAACCACACATTTGAAATATAAGGTATGAATGATTTTGGAACTTGGTTTCAAATACGATAAGTGTTTTGGAATATTTTAGGCAGTGTAACAATGCTCCTTCAAATAAGTTGTATAGTAATGGTTTTTGACTAAAAATTCAAGGTAAATGTTTGAAATAAAATGGGCAGTGTAACAATGCCCCATTCAAACAAGTGACTCACAAATGGCTTTGGAATAAGACTCTAAGGCACAATATTTTAAACAAAATAGGCAGATTAACACCTCTTAGGTAAAAGTGGTGTGAAAACATGTAATGGTTATGACTCATTTTGATTTGACAAACAAATAAATAATTTTAGTTTCAAACATACATGTAAATAAAAAAAATAGAAATAACACTAATGGCTCACCCTATTCATAAAAATGACAAGTTGTGCATAGATTGTGCCAAAGTTTCCATCAATATTCTAATGTTCAAAATGAATTAAGTGTTAATTCAAAAATTAAAAAACATGTGTAAGTAGATTTTTTAAGCCCCCCCCTCTATCTCTCAAGCATTGGTATGTGGTATGAACTTAGAGTGACGAGCACTCGATATTTGGCAAGATATTTCATGGTATATGGGGTTGACTAAAATATATAAGTTTTGAAACACACTAAATGGTCCCAATTGAGGCTAACTTACTATGCAAAGGTCTATTCCTTTACACATCAACTTCAGCCATGTACTACTTAGTAAAGTCCTATGTTTAATGTGAGTTAACTCAGGTTTTCATTAGGATTAGAAGGATAACCACTTAACCCCAAGAAATCCCAATATCATGTGCCCAATTTATATACCCCACCATGGAGTGGGATTGGTATGATGTCGGGAGATGAAACACCAGGTCAACACACCCCTAAAGAACTTGTGAGGAGACGATGAACTCCTACCCATAAGCCAAATATAAGAAAATAAATAAATGAAAATTAGAAAGACTTTAGAGGTTGTTTCTGAGTCACCCAAGTTGCTTAGACCTTGGGGAGAGCATTCACAACATTATTTCTATTCTAATAAACAAACAAGGCAATAAACAAATCAATTTTGGTCACCGAGTTCTTTATAGGGGACAAAGGGAGACCATACATGCAAAGTTTTTTGTTTGTCATAAACAAAGAACTTAATCTAGGAACTTTGAAACTAGATAATAAATAAATAACAAACAAAAAGAAAAAATCTCTTGAGAGTTTTAAACTAAAGGGGATGTTATTTTTAAAGGAACCAAATTAAATGTGAATGAAGTTTGGACACCTTGGCCTTATTTTCTCTTGTAAAACTTGAAATACAAAAACACAAGTTTGGTTAGGTTAATTTTAAGCACTAAAATAAAGGTGTATGTGAGATTTAGAAGTGTTTAGGCCTCTCTTTATCCACCTTGGTTTCTAAAAAAAAGTTAGGTGGTTCTCTTATTTTTAGGCTAAAAAATAAATCAATAAACAACATTCCATTTTTAGCTCTCAGGTTTCTGAAAAACATAGAGTGAAGTCGTCGTTACTGCAACAGAGTGAAGTCATCATTTCTAACGAAGTTGTTGTTTTCCCTGTGAACACAAACAAACAAAAATTATATTTTGGTGAAGTTACCTGTAAATAAGGTAGTCATCAAACATAACTCAAAAATAAGTAAAGACATTGAAATCATTTACAAATATACCTGTCAAAGTCACTATTTAGCAGGGTCAATGTCACTATTTCTACTTAGCAATGTTGTCATTACATAGGTCAATCATTGTTTTGAAGTCATCATTTTTTCACAATAAAAAATCATAAATAGAGGACAAAAATGAAGAAGTGTTTCCAATTACACAAAAAATAGAATGATGGGATTTTTAAGTACAAAACTCCAAACTTGAAGAATTAAATGCTCTTTTTATAAAATCTAAAGGTTGCACATCATTCTTCTTGGCCATACGAGATGTGTGGTCCCATTAGGCATGCCATTATGTATCTTAAGAGTCCAAAGAGCACATAAATATTAATTAGTTCCTTGTTAGTGAAGATAATAAAAATCTGTGCATAACAATACAATGAAACTAAACACTCTTTCTTAATAACTAGGGGATGTATAACATAACGAACAAGATCACAAAATAGAGATAAAAACAAATAAACGTTTTACCTCCCTTGTCAAAATTGATGTCCATTTATTGGCATAGTAGATGTTTGTTATCGATTTATGACATTAAAGACTTATAGCAATGCTTCTACATATTCGTAGCACTTCTCCAATGACCACTTATGGCTTTGTTAGGCTTGGCTTGGCTTGGTGTGAATATTGGTATCAAATGGGCATTATAACTTTACTTTGATTGCTTCTTGAAGGCATTCATGTATAATAACCTTACACAGAAAAGCTTGTTTGGGTAGAGTGAGGGAACTTGTATTTATAGGTCTCAAAACTAACTCTAACCCTAGGGAGGTTAGGTTTAGTTCTAAATTTGGTTGAGTCTAAAATAACCTAGGTCGATTTAGGTTAACCCTAGGTTGGATCAAAGCACTCATAAAGTCTTGACAACTCATTTTCAGATATTTATGAGTTATGAAAATTCATAGAAGATATTGATGAGGTTGTGACTCACATTTTCTTGAAAAATAGGAATTAATAAATCACTGTATTAGCTCTTTTGACCTTTGACTTCATATTTAACTAGAAATACCTTTTTGATAAATGAAATTCACTAATTTAACTTGGAATTTTTACTTAGACAAGTTAATTGAGATTTGCTTGTTAATTAATCTTGCTTAGTGATTTTTGGATTTTGGCAATTGTTTTAAATGTTTTGAATTAATAGATCAACATGCCAAGAATGTCAAATTACTAGGTCATAATTCGATAAGGGTTGAAACTAAACTAGGTTATTATTGCATACAGGGTGATACCCTAAATAATCCAACCTCACCATGTTTCTAAGTAAATAAATCCCTTACGTGGATGAATTTGGGCATTCAAGTGATTTCCAGGCTTAAATTACATTGTTTGTTATAAATTTATCTAATTCTTGATTTAGGCATGAAAGTAGCCAAAAATGAGTGTCTATAGTATTCGTAGCCTCTAAAAAAAAGAGCGTTGCTAGGAAGGGTAAACAAGGGTAATCATGGGATAAAAGGTCTGATTGGATAATGGCATATACGTCTTGAATGAATAATAAGATCGGAATGGAATGTATAATGGTTGGTGAATAAATAAAGATTGGGATTTGCAGTCACACACACTATTGTTGATTCCATATTTGACTTTACTTTGGTTGTGATGAGGATAAAAACTTTTTAATATGCTCTCGATAGGACCACTAGATTTTTATATCATTTGGGCCTGAGAGATGTAGTAAGTTTACTATGCTTTTGATTAGTAGTTGTACTAATATGGATTTCAATAATTTCTTCATCAAGCAATGAATAATTATTCTACTTAGATATTGGCACCTCCTAGAAGTTTTCACCAATAAAATTGTCTTGATTGTCCAATAATACCTCCAATAAGGTTTCACTAAGGAACATTAACTTTTGACTTTGATTGTTTTCTAATGCCTCAAACAAGGTTTCACTAAAAGATGCTGAGTTTGGACTTTGATTGTCTCTTAGTGCCTCAAACAAAGTTTCACTAGGAGATTGTTCTTCTTCTACCTAAATGTGGTCTTGGTCCCCCTAATTTTCTATAATTTGTATGTTACCATGGAAAGAGTTCGGCAATGTGTGATTATGTTGGTCCCAATCAAAGTTTATGGGAGGTGGTATGTTAATAAAATGGCTAGACTGGTCTATGGTAAAGGCATATGTAATGGCAATGGGAGGCTAAAATGTAACACAATCCTCATAAAGGCTACTAGGAGATCTTGTGTTAATGTTGAAGGAAACATCTTTAAAAATCATGGAAATATCACAAATGTTTTCAATTGAATATGTCAGAACTATGCAGCTGATGTCACAACATCCATTAATATTGTATGATTCTGAAGCTGATTTTGAATCGAGAGGATATGAATCCAATGTTGAAACTTAATTAGCCATAAAGAGGGCCTATAAAACAATGTTGTCTGCAAGTACCTTGTCCACCTTTTGTTTAGAAATGAAGGCTTTGAGATGAAGAAATGTTCAAAAATGGGGGACGTTTAGCATTGAACAAATAATGGTCTCTAGCTCAAAAATAATAGGCTTGTCAAAGATGGGCCCATAAAAGATGGGTATTTCATCAAATAGAGGTCATTTACCAAATATAGGTAGATCATCAATGGTTTGGATTTGTTCAAAGTTGGGTGATTCGACAGAAATGTAGAGAATGGTTTGCCTATCTAGATCTTGCTTTAGAAGTGGACATATCTGATCATGGTTGAGAAGGGGATCATGACATATCCTGATTGAGTAGTTGTCAAACTTGGGCACATTTGGATCTTTAATATGTAATGGACCTTGGCTAGGCAATGACATAATAGGTTTGAAATTTTGGCCTTGTTGAGGTGTCTCTTTAGGATCTCAAATCAAATAGTGTAAGTATTCTACTGAAAATCCACCCGAACGTTTAGCACCCATTTATCACACTCTGAGAAGGTTTTCATCTTTGTTATCAAATAATTGCTAATCAAGTTATTCTTGTTCATAATTTTTACTTCATGACATATTTGGTAGGCATTATTGATGAAAAAAGGCTGGTTAGATTCATTGCAGCTACAAAACTGACTTGGATTTAGAAATAATGTTTGAAGTGTCCAAAATAGATGTAAAGTAGTCTATTTGTTGACTAAGTTGAGTGATTTATTTTATTGCTTTTTGATGTAGGACTGACCATGCTAGAATAGGTTTAGGATTGCGAGATGTCATTACTCGAATTAACCTTAGACAAATGCCCCCAAACAAGGATAAATGGAAAGGGAATTGGATGAAAGAAATTAGCCCCAAAAAGGGTAGTTTTGGCACATATTACAATGATTTGGACCCAAAAAAGGCAGTGTTAGCATAGAACTGATATGGTTTGGCCTAAAAAAGGGAAATATTGGTCTAGAATAGAACAGGCTTAGCCCCCAAAAGGGTGAAATGGCACAAATTAGAATACACTTAGCCTCAAAAATGGCATTTTTGACACAAAATTGAAATGGTTTAGCCCCAAAAAGGGTGGTCTTGGCACATAATTAAAATGGTTTGGCCCAAAAAAGGGCGGTGTTGGCATAGAAATGAAATGGTTTGGCCCCAAAAAGGATAGTCTTGGCACATAACTAAAATGTTTTGGCCCCAAAAAGGGTGGTCCTTATACAGAATTGAAATTCAAACGAAAGAAAGGATGAATGTTATGACTTTGTCATTCCCAACTGACAGGTGCTAGAGATTGAATGGAAAAATAAGGAATGATTTGAAGTGTCATGCACTTGATTCAAAATTGGTTTGGAATGGTACAAAATTGCATTATCACGGTATAAAATTGCATTGGCATGGTACAGGATTGTATCAACACAGTACAAAATTGCATTGGCATGGTATAAAATTGCATTGTCATGGTACAAAATTGCATTGGCACGGTACAAAATTGCATTGGCACGATACAAAATTATATTGGTACAGTACAAAATTGCATTAGAATAGTACATAATTGCATTGAGATGGTACATAATGGCTTGGTACGGTATATAATGGTTTGGTACGTGATTTGAAATTGAATTTTGACTTTGGTAGACATTGGATGTTCAAGTTGGGTTTGTCAATGCAAATTTCAAAGTGAAATAGTTCTATTAATATTAACTTTGGCATAGGAATTAGAATTTTGTAAGTAGACTTGTCATTTAAAATTAAGGTTTGGTTCAATTTAGATTGCATAATTTAGACAAGACCTTGAACTTTGTTTAGTCTTTGAATTTGGTTTGAAATGTGACCTTGTATTGGAACTAAAATTAGGTTTGGAACCAAATAGATGGCACATCAACACGATTTAAACAAGGATTTAGATTTTGGGTTTTGATTTAAAAGGTTTAATATTGGAAACTTGACCTTGTGAACAAATAAATGATACTTGATTAATTTGAGGCATTTAGGACCTTGGAATGTGTAAGGTATTGGCACAAGAATTAGAAACTTGGTCTTGAAATGTTTAATCAATATCTAAAATTGATTGAGATATTAATCCTCTAAAAGGGGTTGATCTCATCACAAATTAAACTAGAATTGGAACTTGAATTTGAACTTGGAACTAGAAGGCAAATTAAGATCAAAACTAGAATTGGAACTTGGATTTGTACTTAGAACTAGAAGGTAAATGGGGATCAACACACAATGTAAAAGAAATTCAAACATTCTAAGAACTTAGGCTGTAGGATAACACAAGAAAACCATAATTTTAAAAACAAAATGAATTGAGAAACGTAATGGTACCAAGTGAGACAAAGGCTATTTGTTTCAAATGATAGATGCAACATTGTAAGAAATGGCTAAGTATCAAATAGTAATGTGAACAACGTAGCACCTTAGTGTGAAAATAGATGACAATGTATAAAGTATGTCCAAAATAACTTACTCTTAGTGAAAATCTATTTAATCAAATTGAATGCCCAATCCAAATAACACAACCTAAACACAAAGAGTAAACCACTCAATCCCAAGTGATAGGCAAAACTCAAGTGTAAACCAATTATCTTTCACTAGTAGAAAAATAACAATAAATGACTTTAAAAACTACTAAAAATTGCATATAAATGACTAAGCTTGGTCATGTGACCATTAGTAGTTTATTGTTGGTCATTTATAATGCGACCAAATTTATGACTAAACTATTTTTAGTCATTTATTGGTTGTTTTTGGTAGTATATTTAGTCGTTAATGTAGTCATTGATTGTTATTAATTGGTCATTTATTTATTCATTGAAATTATTAATTACCATCAATTAGTAGTATATTTAGTCATTTTAATCATTATTTTGGCATCAACTGGTCATATATTTAGTCATATTTATTCATTGATTTCTATCAATTGATAGTATATTTAGTTAATTTAATTATTAATTAACATCAATTAATAGTATATTTAGTCATTTTAATTGACTGATTTCCATTAATTGGTAATAAATTTAGTCATTTTAATTTTTAACTGCCATCATTTGGTAGTTTATTTAATTGTTTTTGTTCACTGATTTCTATCAACTAGTATTATATTGATACATTGTTTATTAATTGCATAATCATTATATTTACTACTATTTTAGTAGTAAATTTTCATTTATATGATATGAATAATTTATTAAATACCATAAATTGTATAATGCAGAAATAAACATTTTTCTTTGATTCGATACTTGAGAATTATAAGGGTCCCAAGCCCCTTGACAAAAAATATTCAACAAAAACAAAATAGTTTGTCACACTCAACATCCTTCCATGCCAAGGCATACGACTGATATATTAACAGAATAAAATAATACCAAAACATCCTTAGATACATACATATTTCTATTACTATCTTACTACTTTAATTACTATTAATAGCCAAAAGCCAACAAACTAACCAACTATTTTACAATTACTAATTCCATAACCTTCCCCTGATTTGTGAAAATTTTCTTCTTCTATGGCTCCTCAATCAAACACCTGTTATTACACCTAAAGCCACCAGATTATCGCTTGCCTTCGAATGGTTCAAAGCCACCACATTGCTATCTTTTTGAACGCTACAAATTGCTCACAAACTGAAAAAAATAGTCTTTTTTGTACTTTACCCACTACCTCCCCATGCTCCTTCTGCTTGCCTTTCCACCAGGGTGGAGATTTAAAATAGCCTCTCACCACTCATTTACCCAATATTTTAATTACATTGACCTCATCTTTATCACGTCTCATCACCCTCCAATCTACCAAGCTGAGAATGGGTTTGAGAAGATCTTCAATAGAGGGTAAACTGACTCCCTGAATTTCTTCCAACTTCAACTATAATCTACAGGCTACTTCCACATCCTTGTTAAAATCAACCAAAGCTAGGAATCAGAAATCAAGCTCTCAAAACATTTTCAATGGGATAAACCCTAAATAGTCTCTCTCTAAAAATGGCAATAGAGGAAATGGCCCAAGTGGTAAAGATGTCAAAGCCTCTACCAACTTAAACCTATATTATGGCCATATGAAAAATTCCACCATTGCTTGAACATGAGCTCTATCTGTCATAACTAGGCAAAAATTAGAAGCAAACAAAGAGGCCAAGTCAAAATTGACTCTAACTCAATGACTCTATGCTAGAAAATCCATGCCCAACACCAACTCAATATCTACCACCAATTCAGGAGGAGTCCAAAAAATATTTGATAGATGCATCTTAGAGAACATTCCAACAAAGCCCATCTCATGACTTTTGGCTTTTCCAAAAGCCAACGGCCAACCGATTGATTCCAAACAAAGTTGTCCATCTCTGCTACACCCCAAACTTGAACTTTACCAAACTAAGAAACATATCAACCATCTTGCCAAAATACCGCTTCAAAACCATTGTAAGGCATAAATATCCAAAACTGAGAAAAGAGATGACATAAATGCTCAAAATCATGAAAGCTCCACATCTTAGTGTTATCGAAAAATCATTCTACCAGCTTCAAAATACATTAGCCTTCACACTTGGGAAAAGTCAAAGAATGATTGCCCTAACAACTAATCACTTTTTTATGAATTCACAATATTTCAAAAAAGATTTCAAATCATAAAAATGCTCTATATTAACAAATACGGAGACATCATTAGTTTGTTTTTTTAAAAATAATTTAAATAAAATACCACAATACAAATATTAAAATTGTATTTTTATGTTTTTTTTTAAATAGCAATCTAATATTGATATTTCTCAATTAAAACCCTAAATAGACCATATTATCAACATAATTTTATTTTATTTTTTAAATCGATGTAATGCTGATATATTTAAAAATCAATCTGATCAAAAGATCGACAATCCTCCTAACTTTTATTAACATTATCCATTATGTCCTCCTCACATTGATCAATCACTGTTTTGGCCAAAAAATTAGCCACTTTATTACTTTCTCTGAAACAATGGTAAAAAAATTGATTCAACATCATGATTAAAAAAAAGGTAATCTGTAATAAAAAAATATAATACAATTTTGATTATATATATATCTAAGAGTTTCCAACTTTTGCAAATACTACATAAAGCAGTGGGCCAAGCTGTCTAACAGCGAGTACATGATAAACATCAACTATATCATTTTTTGTAAATATTTTAATGGCCACCATGTGAAGGTTCCTTCAGAAAAATAGCTCCATCTATTTTATCTTCATAAGGGGTATGTTACTTCTACCGTTTAAAATATTTACGTTTACATCTCTTGTTCCTTTCAATTTGACTCCATGTACAATAGATAGTGAGTGAATCTTTCCAATGCCCACAATAGCACCATCAAATGGATCCAACACCCCAACTTTATCCCCTTCTTGGATTTTATTAATACATTTCTACAAAAACAAAAAAAAATACACATTATATTGAGATATAAAACATTCAATAACATAGATAAATATTCGATAAATATTTATAAGAAACTATAAAATGATGATAAGAAACCTGAAACCATGCACCTAGCTTATTAAAAAAATCAAATTCTTGCTCTTTGATATAGCATGGATGTTAGATACAGTGTCAGGATCCTACTCCTCAATAAGAGTACATATGATTACCTTGTATAAGCAACTAAACACGGAATTATACCAGAATTAACAAGTAACTAGAATTCACAAATGACACAGAATATGAGAGACAATACACTATCTTGTATTAATACTCATGCCAAAAGGAAATACAATGAAGATGCCACAATCTTCCACCTCTTAGGCTTCCCACACCTTAGGCGTACAGTAATTCTCCTTCAGAGTTCTCTCTCTACCAAAAATGGTCACAACAATCAACTCAAACACAGAGTTGTTGTTCACCTCGACTAGTCAGTAACAATACTGCCAGTCCAAGTACTCAAAGTACTTCAAGTAGATCTCCCATGAACTTGCAACAACCTGCAACTCAAATGATCTTACTTACCATGTAGAACTTCTACCTGATCTTGCAACAACCTACAGATCAACCTGTTCTTACAATTGGAAGGATTTCTTTCTTGCCCTTAATTACAATACATGCCAATGGGTTTATAAATAGATCCCATACTAAACAATAACTTAGACTTCCTAATTTACAATAATTAGACACGCAGCTCAAGACTTGAAATAGTCTTTACATGCAAACAATCAGTTCGTTAAACAAATTGTTCGTGAAACTAACAGTTCTGAAACCGCACAGGCGACCGACGTCGGTCATTGTCTGACTGGAGGTGACCGACGTCGGCCGACTCCTGTCGATGTCGGCAGCTTCCTGTTCACCCCTGATCGACGTCGGTTGGCCTGACCGACGCCGATGACTGTGACACTCAGTAACCTCCTCCATGTTTGCATACAGTGAAGCTTTTAGCTCCACAACCTAACAATCTCTCATTTGGAGATAAACAGCTGCACCTGTACTTATACCTATACATCGTCTAGTTTGTTTCCCAGCTTGTATCACTCTTCAAGATCACTCTTGAAGACCAACCACCACAACAAACCCTATAATGCAATTCATGTTATCCAAATCCCTTGCCACATCCGATTCTACATACCCATGTAGAGAAGTGCTTGACCCTGCATAACATGTATACCTGCTGCTGGTCCCTCTCAGATATCTGAGAATCCACTGAACTGTCCTCCAGTGCTTCTTTCCTGGATTGACCACGAACTTGCTGACAATACCCACTGCTTGGGCAAACTCAGGTCTAGTACATACCATGCACTTAACCTCATCTAGAACACACTCATGCCAAAGAATCTTGCTCCTCCCAGATTCCTCATGACACACCTCTGAACTAACTTTACCTTTAGTTCAACAACTCCCTGCATATGTGACCCTGAAACAAGCACAACATACAGTAATAGGATAATGTAGCTAATATTATCCAACTTGGTAAAGAAAACACAATGGTTAAACCTCCATTGTCCTGCAGCTTACTCAAGACCATATACCCTGGCCTTCCATCTCACGTGTCCATTCCCGCTCTTCTTTATCCTAAAAATCCATTCGTCTTTCAGTGTTTTCTTCCAGCTGGCAACTCTACCAAAAAACTCCCATTTGGTTCTTCTCCAAGGAATCACATTCCTCATCCATGCCAATCTCCCACTATTTTCTGAATTCTACCTGCTCTGCTTCTTTAATAACTTCCTGGTTCTTGACCATCAGTGAGCAACAAGTAGTGTAAAGAAAGGAAATGATGAATTTGAGGCTTACTTACCCTTTCAGTCCTCCATATGGGCGCTTGAGACTCCTTGACAGCGTGTTGTCCACCTAAAATCCATCTCAGTGATCGATGTCGGTCACCTCTCAGTCTGCACCCGACCGACGTCGGTTCCATGCGACTGCCTCATCGCCGACGTCGGTTCCCTGACCGACACCGGTGTTTGCTGGTCCAGAGTCACCAACGTCGGTCTTCACATAGCCGACGTCGGTCCCTGTCTGGATGCCGACGTCAGTTTTCTAACTGACATCAGTCTCTGTGTTTTACTTGTGAGCGATGACTTTTACCCGCGAGCTCCTTTTGGATCAAAACCCTATCCAAATCAACCTTGCTTTGCTCAGAATTCTTCAGCCCCTTACACTAATCTTTGTCCGTCATCTTCTCCTTGAAAACCAAGGCTTTCCTGTTCTTGTCACGAACATCGGATTTCTTCCTTCTGCAATACTGTGATCCTCCAACAGAAGCTACCCCCTTCTTTGTTGACCCAGTGTCAAGAAACGTCACTTTCTTTTGTTGCTTACAGAAATCTCGATTCATGCTTTTCAAATCTGAAAGCATACCTTTTGACTCAAGAACATGCATCTCCTTATTATTCATGTGACCAAGCCTATTAAGCCACATCTTTGAATCTACAGTTGAAGTGTCAGGATTATGGAGCACACAATTCATTACCTTTGTATAAGCAACTAAATGTAGAATTTAACCAGAATGCACAAGTAACTAGAATTCAGAAATAACACAAAATATGAGAGACAATACCCAATTGTATTAATACTCTTCCAGAAAAGAATTACAATGAAGAGACGCCACACTCTTCCACACCTTTCAGGGTTCCCACACCAAGTGTACAGTAATTCACTTTCAAGAGTTATCTCTCTCAATTACAGTCCCAACACACAACTCAAACAAAGAGTTGGTGTTCACCTCCAACCAGTCAGTATAAATATTGCCAGTACCACTAGTAAGTGACAACCGGAAAAACCGTCGTTGCCTACTTCCAGTCCAACCGAGTACTCCACGTACTCAAGGTCCGAGTACACACCATACTCCAAGTAGATCTCCCCTGATCTTGCTACCTATTGTGTTGTTGATCTCCCTGATCTTGCTACCACATGCAGATCAACTTGGTTTTGTAACACCTGATCGAGATCATACACACATGAAGAACCCTTTTGATTCTCCAAACCAGCACCCCTGTGGATCTCTACTAGATCTTGCTACCACCACAAATCTACCTGATCAACACACTTGGCACTGTGGCACTAGGAGGAACACACCTTGCTCTCTTCACTCTGAAGGATCTAACCTTGCTCTCTCTAACTAGCACACTTTACAATACAATGCATGACTCTATTATATAGATCTCATGCAAACAATAATTAGATCTGCATCTCCAAGGCTAAAATTAGCTTTTAACATGCAAACAACTAGTTCGTTAACAAACTGTCTGTGAAATTGATAGTTTCAAAACCGCACAAGTGATCGATGTCGGTCGCTGTTAGTCTGGAGGTGACCGACGTCAGTCGATAATGACTGATGTCGGCAGCCCTGTGCTCTAAATATGACCGACATCAGTTGCTCTGCACCTCAGCAACCTCCTATGCCTCTGCTTGCTAGCTTTGTATGTTGTGAACAGTCTTAGTGTGCTGCAATTAGTCATTTGTGTTATATTTGGCCTTACTGAGCCTTTGATTGCTTGTTCACGAGTGTGTGTGAAGTATAGGCTGCATGGGAAGACATCGTTCACTTGGAACTCTACCGCGGTCTGCATCATTGTGGTGTCTGAGCTTAGGTTAAATTCTTGGAAGGAGATAGAGTGTGCATGAGATTTGTAAGAGGACCAGCAAGGTCTGTAGCAGCTGTGAGAAGACCCAGATTAGGGTTGCGAGCCTGCAAGTGAGAGGAATGTGAGAGGGGAGTGCATAGGTCTTGGCCTTAGTTTGGTAGGAGTCCAACTAGGCATTGTGAGTGAGTTCCCTAAATAGAATTGTGATTAAGGAGAGGTACAACAATAGAAAGGGAGTGTCAAGATAGAGACAAAATGCCTCCAAGAATTATGATGCAAGCGGGGTAGCCATTGCAATAGTTCTTGGTCAAGAAGGCAGATCCATAGCGTATTTCTGTGAGAAGCTCAATGATGCTAAGAAGAATTACTATGTTTATGATCAAGAGTTTTATGCCATTATGTAGGAATTAAAGAAATGGAGACATTATTTGTTTCCTAAAGAGTTTGTATTATTTGCTAATCATCATGCTTTGCAGTTTATTAACAGCTAAGGCAAGTTGAACCAAGTGCACATAAAGTGGGTGGAGTTTCAACAAAGTTACTGTTTTGTCCTTAAGCATAGAAGCGGGAAATTTAACAAGATAGATGATGCTTTGAGTAGAAGAACGATGTGGTTGACTGAAATGAGAGCTGAAGTTGTTGGTTTTGATGCAATGAGAGAATTGTATAAGGAGGATGTTGATTTCAAGGATGCTTGGGAAGCATGTGTTGAGGCAATTAGAATGGACCAAGTGCCACAGCTGGACTATTTTATACAAGACAGGTTACTCTTTAAAGGACAACAACTTTGCATACCTGAAAGATCCGTGAGGGACAACCTAATAAAAGAAAAACACTGTTGTGGATTGGCTGGACATTTCGGAGCGGACAAGACCTTATCTCAGCTAAATGAGAGGTACTATTGGCCAAAGATGGGAAGTGAAGTCGGAAAATTTGCACAAGGCCGCGGAATTTGTCAGCATACCAAAGGAAGAAGTCAAAACACAAGACTTATCAGCCATTGCCAATACCTAAGAGGCTGTGTGATGACATAAGCATGGACTTTGTGCTTGGATTACTTAGGACTCAAAAATGTAATGATTCAATCTTTGTTGTTGTTGATAGACTCTCGAAATTGGCACATTTTATAGCTTGTAAAAAGACCAATGATGTTACACAAGTTGCTAGTTTGTTCATTAAGGAGGTCGTTAGGTTGCATTGACTCCCTAAGGGCAGAGTTTCAGACTGAGACACCAAGTTTGTGGGTCACTTTTGGAGGACTCTTTGGAAAAAGTTAAATATGAACTTGAAATTCAACTCTTCATATCACCTACAAAATGATGGGCAGATTGAAGTTGTCAATAGGAGCTTAGGCAGCTTATTGAGATGTTTGGTTGGTGAAAAGCCCAAGCAATGGGATTTTGTGTTGCCACATGCATAATTTGCATACGACTCCCTGAATAGAAGCATGGGTAAAACACCATTCCAAATAGTGTATGGACACAATGCAAGAGGTATTTCAGAATTGAGGGAGCTTGCTGATCTGAAAGGTCAGTTGAAGAGTGCTAAGGGTGAAGAGTTTACTGAATACAGGAAAGACTTGCATATGTAAGTAAAGGAAACACTTGAGTGTAGCAGCCAAGTCTATAAAGAATGTGCTGTTTTTAAGAGAAAGAGAAGAACTTTGAAGTTGGTGACTAAGTCCTTGCTCATCGTAGAAAAAAGAGATTCCCAAGGAAGACCTACAACAAACTCAAGTGGAAGAGGATCGGGCCTTGCAAGATTATGCAAAAGTTTTCACCATATGCATACAAAATAGAGTTACCAGCTGAATTGGATATCTCTCCAATAGTCAATGTTTCAGACTTGTATGCATATCATGGAGGAGAAGCAACACAAGAAGGTGAAGAAGATGAAACACAGGTGCAGAGATGGCAAGAGCATCTGTCCGAGAAGGAGCAAGATGAAATTGAGTCCATTCTGGACTCAAGAGTGGTTAAGCAAACCAGAGGAAGGGAATACAAAAAATACCTCATCAAATGGAGGAATAGACCTATTGAAGATGCGTCCTGGTTGAGCCCAGCTGAGAATAACCAGTAGGGATTCAACTTGCAACGTTTTAACCTCTATTTGTGAGCAGGGGCTCACATTTCAATTAACCTGGGAGGCCTGATGTAGGGGCACCTCAGGACTTCAAAAAAATCAGCATATACTTTAGTTGTGATTATAGTTATAGTTTAATATTTTCTAGTTTGTCTTTTTGAAGCCACCTACCTTCCCTTGCATTCTTTTCATCCTATTTCCAATTCAAAAATTGAAGTTGAGCGGGATTTTTGGATGTTTTGGAATTGCCTATTCAATGTATTAGTCTTGGCTGAAAGGTAGGAAAAAGAGGAGACAGGGGATTGCTATTACAAGGAGAGGCTGCTCTTACAAGGACACAGTGGTCACAGCTCAGAGAGAAGACTGCGCTTAGAAAGAGAGAAGACTTTCAGAGCTAAGTGTGCCTAAAGGGCTATTTTGTCCATTTACAAGTGAAAAAAGTGAATGTAATATAGAAAATAGAGCACTTTTCTAGTAGGGGAAGATCCATATGCAGGTCTGGATTGAGACTGCCACAAGTTTGAAAGCATCCCATTGTAGAGAGATCGCAGGAGAAATATTTATTTGACAGGGGAAACCGTGGGAAGATGGAAGAAGATCATAGATAGGAGGCACGGGAACTGTCGCAGAAGGAGAAGATAATGTATCTAGACCATTTTATGTAAGGATTGTTGTATTCTGTTATACAATCATTTTAATTTGTCTTGATTTAGCTTCTATGTGATAGATAGAAGCTTACCATTCATTATTTACAGTCCAGGTATGCTCTGATGTGGTGATGATTTGTGTATCTGGGATCATATATGCCTCTGCTTGTTTGATTTGTGCGCTGTGAACAGTCTTAGTGTGCTGCAGTTAGTCCTGTGTGTTATATTTGGCCTTATTGAGCCTTTAATTGCTTGTTCCTAAGTGTGTGTGAAGTACAGGTTGCCTGGGCAGACCTCTGTTCACTAGGAACTCTGCCCAGGTCTGCATCAATTATCCTAAACGTTAATTTAAATTTTTTTACACAATTTTAACTAGAAATCTTAATTTTAACATGCATATTTTTTTGGTGCTCGTAAATTCTAAATTCTTGGGTTAAGCTTAATGCAAAGTTGAATTTCCTTGCAAAATGCACATAACACTCTTACTTGATATCCCTGTGTTAACAGAAAACTATATTAAACAAAGAGCTTACAACACAACAAAATGTAGAGGACTTCACCTACAGCACTGGTTAATCGGTGACTTTGGGCCCAAGGCATACAGCAAGAATGGAATCCTGTTGGGCTCTATGTGAGCCAACCGTCTTCACCATTGAACTGTGGCCACTTCAGTTACAGTACAAGAAATGTGAATTATACTCAAAATATTGTATTTTATTTCCCAAATCATTTACATAGTGATAATAATGCAACAAACTTCTTCGTAATAGACACTTTGATAGTCATAAACATATATCCAGGGTACTCTGTATTCCTGTTACTGTATGTAGTAGAGAAACGAGTCCATGAGACTGTAGCCTGCAATTTATATTTTATATATAACACATCAGTCAGTGTCTTTGTGAGTGTAAGATTTCGACTTATTAGACATGGGATCATAAGATGCCAGCTTGTTAGAAAAGCTCTGCTTGTCTTGCTCTGATAAGTTCGGTTGGAAGATATTCCACCAGTTCATGAAGATGCTATCATCAAAGAAAACATCTACAGAAAGCTCATAATGATCCATCATCCTTTTCACTCGTTCTTGAAAGCCTTTAGTTCTTCATCAATGCTGGCATGAGGAGCTCTGAGTGAATAACTAGCTTCTTCAACATAAGCCCAAAAGCATGAATCCTGAGTAAGGATAGCTGGTTGGGTTCGTTTTATTGATTCTATTCCCCCTTTTATCTCCTTGTTCTCCAACCATTTCTGCAGAAGCCTATAACGTCTAGGTCTGCCATGAGCAAGATAATGTCCAGAGTTTTCATGCTCACCAAATCGATAATAACGTGCGATATCAAGAGGCTCTACAAGCAATCTACATTCAGTTCCTGCATTGATCCACTTCTTTTGAGTTTGGAGATCCTTTGGCAGTTCTTCTTTCTCCACTAATTCAGTTATACCATCCCAGAATGCAGCAAGTTTGAGCCTGTTTATGTTTGCATTCAAATCCTTCTCACTCTTTTGGACCTTGAAGCAATCATAGTAGCCACGAAAGCCATCCTCTTCACATGATGTTTTATACCATTCCAGCTCAGCCATGCAGTTCTGAATCTCGTCTAATTTTGTAATTTGTTGGTCCATGTTTTTGGTCAATTTATTCTTATTGTCTTCAGCAGCTTTTAACCCAAGCCAGGCTCGAACATTCTGTAAAAAAAAAGAAAAAATAATGTAATTAACTAGTGTTGCCTTATTTAAAAATAGAACTAAGGCATCGGCTGTGTTTTAGCAGAGAAGTTGGCCACTCTTTCATGCCGGTTGGGATCTGTCTCAAACACAAATGAAATGAATTGTGAAGTAAAGAGCTGGGAGCAAGTCCAAGGACACTTTGGCAGAATAGTTATTTTTTAGACTCTAGTTCATCTAAAACATACCCCAAAGCTTATGAAAAATACATTTTAATTTGAGCTTTTCAGGGTATGTTTCACAAAGCTTTCAAATTTACAACTACTAATAC
Source organism: Torreya grandis (assembly GCA_037957365.1). Classification (NCBI taxonomy): domain Eukaryota; kingdom Viridiplantae; phylum Streptophyta; class Pinopsida; order Cupressales; family Taxaceae; genus Torreya; species Torreya grandis. The sequence continues at coordinate 667,104 of JARHVA010005172.1, read as the reverse complement.
CCTTCTAATTGCTATATTGGAAAATTTAAAAAGAATATGTTGATGGAAATGGGTTTGGGACTTCATTCAATGTTTTCATAATTCTTAGTGTGGGTTGATTGTAGATTAAGAGGAGAGGAATGTAATTCATAGTATAATACGAGAAAAGAGAGATGTGAATGTCGTTCATAATTAATTTCATGGTTATTTTTGGTAAACTTTCAGATTAAGTTTTCAACCCAGATAACAGCTTGCTGTTGCAAGCTTCATAACAGGGTGACTCTCTCTCTTTCTCATGTGGTATTGTCAGTCCTATTAGTGGGTGAAAGGGAGCTTATAGCCACGAGAATGTGGCAGTAGGGTTGGAGTAATGATGAACAGAATGATAACTTTAACTATAGTAAAAAATATTTTTAGGTTTTAAAACTGGCCTGTGTGTATTCTTATTCCTATTTATCTGTATTTTATTTTATCGTACCATCGTTCGTTTCTCAACTCACAGAATAGTAAATATATAAATTAATTAATTAAAAAAAAAAACACGAATTAGAACTACAGAACAAAAGTTCTTATTTTACCTGAGTACCAATTCCCATTGCTTCCAACTGCAAAGCCATTCCAACCTCGTCTGTTGAGGTTTTTTCAGACTTCACAATCTTTGAATATGATGTTATCAGACATGAACTTTTATATATATGTTCAATTGTTTTCCCATACTCTATGTGCTCCATAATACAAGCCCCGGAAAGTCTGCTGTTTTCCAGAGCAAAAAACAGCATCAGCAGTGTAACCTGTGTGTTTTCTATACAGCATGCAGTGCCGCTGCTGGAGCAGAAGACATAGTAACCAAACGGTCTATAGGGACTACTCTTGATTAGGTCTTTCACAGCACCTCCTACCAGATTAGCAGGGCCCACAACAAGAGCTGGAGTCTCATATGTTACTACTTGAGAAGCATCACCAATAACTCGTTTTATAAGATTTTGAGAATCCTCTTTTGAGAGTGGGTGGCTTCCATCTTGGACTGGCTGCTGGTTTTCCGCCTTTGTTTGCATGGAATTGGACCAGTAGGGCAATAAATGCCCCAGGGCCTTGGAGATGGGTGGTGATTTGAAAGGCGAGAAACAAATTCTGGGAACAATGTCATGCCTTGAAACTATATGGCAGAAGTAGGGAGACCATTTTTCTCGTTCAATTGCTTTTGCAAATATCTTGTCTCCCACCAATGGACATCCAAAGGTAATGCACCGCGGAGAATTTTCATGGCGTTTCTCTAGCGCCCAAAGTGTCCACAGGGATGCTATTGCTCCACCAAAGGAATGGCCAGTGAAGATCACAGTTTTCTTCTCATCCTGAGCTTGTAGTACCTGCCCAGTTATGTATTGTTAAGATTATACCAATAAAAAGTAAATAAAATGACATATGTGCATAACATTTATGCTTTATATTGTCTTTCGTGAGAGGCTGCTATTAGCAGAAAAATTGAAATTGAAGTTAGCTAATGAGCACGATTTCCTAAGACAAATTAACTTAAAGAAAATGATCCAACGCAAAATTCAGTATTCACCATCTAATCTGATGATGGGTCACGAAGTGTGACCCCAAAAGTAAATTCTCATATTTGTTTACACAGTTTTCTGACAGAAACTTTTATTTACAACATTTATGGACTGGAAGTTTGATGTATTTAAAACTAAATACTTGTACCAACCTTATGCTTGAGTTTAGACTTTTGCAGCATGCAAAGGAATCGATCCAAAAACGATTTTCGTACCAGAGCAGGCTTTGGGTCTTCAACATCACCATCTTTCATACACTGGAAATACTGTTTATCACTGTTTATCTCGCATTCATCAAAGTCATTTTCTGTGACAAAATCTGTTGACTTTTGAGAACCACAGAATGCAATAATTAGAACATTCTTTTTAAATTCATTGTCATAGAAATCTTTGTACTTGTAAGCATTGCAGCATGCCTTCCAAGCATCTAAAAGGAGCTCACTGCCCTCAACATAGTTCATGGTCTCATCAGCCCTGAGAAAGAAAAAAATCAACGAACAGAAACAAAGTTAGACTTACAATAAATACAGTAAGTATAACATATACCAATTTCTAATCTATAATATAAATACAATCTAATTTGCATACTTCAGAATTGAAGGTTTTGAGGATTCCATAGTCTTCAAATTTAGTTTTCTGCAATTGTATTATTGTTTGAGTAGTGTGTATTGATTATATATACTCATTTTCTCCAAAGGAAATTAATGTGACGAAGGAAATGAATGTTCTTACTTGCTCATATGGAAAAGAAAAGAATAAAAAACATCAGTATGTTTCACTTGTAGACGAATATGTAAAATTTGAGAATATTACTTTATCTTTATTCTATTGGACTCTAAATCGTTTGGAATAACACAAGTTAGATTGACTAAATCTGAACAAGCTTTTGGTACAAATTACATCGCTTGTTGGGCATGCTAAGAAAGGGAGGAGGTATTATACAATTTTAAGAAGTTATCCCAAACAGGGCAAAAATGAGAATGAGCATTATCACTAATTTATTTTATTGAAGAGAGAGGGGTTGGGTTAATTTGTTATTAACAAATATTTAAAGAGATTATTGGTAGTCTCTGTCAATAAAAAAGGTGACAATCATGCGTAGATAGTAAAGAGTGTTATTAATTAGAGATTTTTGTTCAATATCTACTTTTTATTTAGATTTAAAATAATTAAGATATAACAAAGAAAGATAAAAAAACTACAAACTAAAAGAAATCTAAATCTATTCCTCCTGAATTTTATTTTCCTATTACCATAATAGAAAATGATTATGATCTCTTTATACTTCCTTGCTGAAATTGCCATCATTCTCTAACCTATTGTTTTTTATATATTTATTTTTAAATATTAAAACAAATGAAATAAGAAACTTTAACATTATATAAAGTGATTTTTTTTATTTTTATTTTTTTAATTATGCTTTAAATACTTGGGAGTCATTTTCCTTCATGTACCACTTCAAGAATGTATAAAATAAATAATTTGGCTTTTAATTGTAACATTGTGTATTCAACTAGCATGGAGGCATTGTGGGTGTGACCATCCTATGTGGTGAGTCCTCTATATTAGATAACAAAGTCACTTGTTGCTTGTGTCTAGGTGTTCACCCTTGAGGTGTTAGTATTGACGACTTCTTTTTGGTTGAATTACTTTACTATTAATACAAAATTGCATTCTATTGTCATTTTGCCTTGTTGGGTTCTTTGATTATAAGCTTGAATTTTTTATCCCTATAAAACATCAATGTGTTATAATGGATTGGCTTTAAGTACACATTTTATCATAAATATTAGATTCAAATTCAACAAAAACTTGATCAAATGATTTTTTACTCAAATTCGAAGTAATCCGCGAAAATTTTTAAAAAAAAAAAATCATTAAACAATAGTAAGTTTTAGGAGAAAAATACTATTAAAACACATTTTATATCAAATCAAATTAAAATACACTCGAAAATGATCATGTACATCTAACACAGACATTATACACAAAGAAATAAATAAAGCAATTTGAAACTTGAGAGCTGATTATAAATAAGAGTTGCTTTTATATTCATAAAATATGGATTTAGAAATCTACGATGATGTCACCAACAAAGAAATGTAATGTATTTAAAATAAAACTAAGATTGAGAGGAGCTTGCATGACTCCATCTGACATGAGATGCACTATGCTAGACCCTATGATTCTTTGTGTATGCCAAGGAAGCAACTATAGTCATTCTACATATAATAATAGGTAGCAACTTGTTTTGAGACAGCTATGGGCAATCTTCTTAGTACATGGTTTTTGTACATATTGTATTGTAATACCCTTTGGATGGTTTCCTTTTGATGTACCTACAAATACTCACACATGCGTTAGGGTAAAGTAAAACTTTGAAGTACATTATTGCATTATAAGATGGTTAATGCAATAAGGAAGAATATTGGTGTGCTAGGCTTTTTCTCAAAAAGGATTTCCCATATAAAAATCCATGTATATTTTGTGTGCCATTTTTCGTCTATAATATAGTTTAAGAATTTATTAGCATTTCTTCTCCTACATAATTTTTTAGGTATTATTCTCTTCACTCACAACCTAAGTGGTTGGTTTAACACTTGAACATAAATCCTTTGAAGATTGGCATGATTTTTTTCCTCAAAATAAAATTATAACGATAAATATAAAATGTTTTGGACTTCAATTTAAAAAATCAAAAAATTAATATCCAATTGCAAAAATAGGAAAGATTAAACTCAAAGTTTACCTTGCCTAGATGTTTTCCTATATGTCTTGCAAATATCTAGAGAAACGAAATATCCTAGTTCTTGTTTATAGAATCAATCATAGACATAATCTTCACATTCATCTGTAGACTTAGTTCCATGGCCTCTATGACTATGCACAGGGCGCTTATAGCCTCTTCGTGAGCCTTGAAGCTTCAAACCACTGGAAAGTTGGGTTCCAAATTTAGGCACAATCATGAAGTGGACTATGGAGTTGATTTTTCATGATTGGTTAATTATAATCCCAAATGAGCTTGTAGTTGGCCTCCACCATGCCATAAAAAACTTATATTTTCTCCTTGGCTTGGTCCATGCCCTCATATATATTTGCCATTGCGGGATTTTCTCCATCAACCACATGAAAGATAAAAACTAAAGGTTTTGTGTCCTATAAAAAATATTAAAAAAAATTAATTCTGAATGAAGAAATAAAATAAATTAAAATAACTTTTTTTTTTTTTTAAATTAAGAAACTTAAAATTAGTTACATCTACATTTCCCTTCTTGAGATCCAAAAGTGGGACTTATCAAACACCCACTACAACATCAAACCTAACACTTATTCTTGAGTAAGAAGACTCGCTCTATTTTTGGCTAACGAACAATCGCTTCAACAAAGCTTTTAGTTGTAGTAAAGATTGCAAGGTGATGAACAAGGTTGTAAATTGAGTTGTGTTGGCCTTGATTAACACCTTATTTTCTGTGAACTCTCTCATTAAAAAGAGGACCCATGCATGGTTATAGATATACTTGCTCTGACTATGCTCCACATCAGGCTTGGCCTATTACATTTTCCAAATATCTTATAACATCAAATCGATGTAATAGGATGAGAAAGGAGTTCAAAAGATTGAGGGATATTTTTACATCAATACTCTCTCTAAAACACCATAATTTATTATCTTTTTGTAAATACAACATAAATAATCAACATTTTTTAATCATCCTTAACATATCAATTTAATTTTAAAAAAGAATCTCACTTAAATAAAAAATAAGAAAATTGAATAATATTCTATTTTTCTATCAAAAAATATATATATATAATAATAATAATGATGTAACCATTCCTCTTCCACATAACTTATCATTTATTAATGATTGATTGTACATTTTCCACCTTATTTAACAAAATAAGGCCTTTAAATAACTACCTCCAATACAAGTAAAAGTTCCTCGAGTTCGCTTCTTTGAAAGAAGTTATCCAAAATATGGAAACAATAGGAATGCATATTTCTTTACATCTTTTTCTAAATGTAATGATGAATTGTTTATTTATTAGTTTGTATTATCATAAATTTGTTATTATTATATTTTTTACTTTAATTTCTTTTTAAAAAGAGAGAGGTGGAAAGTGGGGGCTTAATTTTGCTTTCATATGTATTTAAAATACTTTCAATAATATTCTAGTATAATTGTTTTCTATATATGACTTTTTAGATTTCAATAATTATTTATTAATTTTGTTGAGAAATAATATTTAAACAAACAATTAATTATCTATATTTCACAAAGAAGGTGACAAAGATGTATAAGGGGTAAGGGGTGTTTTTAATAAAAAGATTTTATTTTACATTTGTTTTTAAAGAATATATTTAAAATAATAATGACATAATAAAATTTAAAAAAAGAAAAAGAAAATAAATTTATTCTTTTCATTGAATTTTGTTTTCTTATTCTCATAAGATAAAATTTATTCTTTGTTGGAATTATCGCTATTTTTTAATTTATTGTTTTAAATTATTTTTTCAAAAATTAAGATAAATAAATAACTTTAGCGTCATATGAAGTGAATTTTTCAATATTTATTAAATTTATATGATTTAAATACTTTGAATTGTTGCTTCTTTATATAGCATTTAAAGAATGTATAAAAATAAATTGGTCTTAAATTGTAAAATTGTGTATTCAACTAATATGGAGGCATTGTTAGTTCTACCATCCTATGTAGTGAGTCCTTTGGTCAATGACATCGATGCTAGTCACTTATATCTAGGTGTTCACTCTTTAGATGTAACAAAAACTTTTCCTTTCTAGTTGAGTCACTATTGTTTTGTAAATTATTAATAAAAATGATCACTTTATTATTATTTTTTTTAAATTATTAATAGAAACGAAAGAATAAACTTCAATACCTTTTGAAGTGATTCTTTTAATATATTATTTTTTTAAATGATTTAAATACCTTGAATCATTGCTCCTTCATGTAGTGCTTGAAGAATGTATAAAAATAACTTGGTCTATAATTTGAACATTGTGTATTGCATAATAATGAAGGCATTGCTAGTTCTACCATCTTATGCGGTGAGTCTTATATATTTAGTAACCTAGTCACTAACTTATTTTGTCCTAGTGTTCGCCCTTGAGATGCTAACATCTTATCTTTTCTAGTTGAGTCACCTTACTATAAGTCTGTAAACACATAAATTAATATTTATTGCTAAAACAATTCACTTGTGACCACTCCTTATGCACACCTAGCTCATTCTTAATCCCATGGTCTTTAATCGTCATTCATTCACTTTTATTTAGATGACCTATTTGTCCAAACAACTAATAATCACAAAATGTCTCTATTTATCATTCTTAACAACTCAAGTTCACCCTCTGATTATTCCACAATTCTAACTAAGTTGTCTTTACTTCTCAGATAAGACCGCTTCTTAAGGACAATCCTACTCATCGATAGTGTATGATTCTATCGATTGCATCCTTTTGCCAAATATTGGATTATTGCTCAAATTAAAATTCACCTAACAAATCATCCAACATGTTTCACAAGTCCCATCCAAAAGAATTTCAAAATAATCACTATAAAACCATATTTTAAAGCCATTTGTTCACTAAAGGCTTATATGATTAAACAACACCATAAGATCTAACAACCCTAGTAGCTCTGAGCTAAGTTTGAGTACACGCCCAAGGTCAAAAGTCATTGTTGAAATGCTTAATCACACTAGGATTACACCAATGTGTAACATTACACTAATATTTCACACACACTACCATAACATGAGAGAATTATATGGAGTTTGATTGCATTCAATATAGGGGGTGTTGAGGTCAAACATAACTTCAACCACTAACCTATATTTCCCATTTATTGCATTTTTCCTCATTACCTATTGATCTAGGGTTTTAAATGAATAAGAAGGTACACAATGACTTCCATAACAAATCACATAGATCCTATCACACACAAAGTCAACAGGCGAAGGTGCATATGTCTAAACTTTCATAGAGAGAACAAACCCCACCAGACACTGGTGCACCCTAAGGACACCAATATAGGTTGTTTTTATTTGATTTCAATGGCCTTATCCCAGATTCAAGTGAAGCCCTATTCTTGATTCACAACATCATCATAAATTCTTATAGTTAGTCTTATAATTATACTTACAATCTTGCATGCCTAATTTATAATCAAGTTAGTCTTATTTAGTATTTCCCCCTTTAGCATATTTCTAAATTTAAGCAAGTTTCAAGTCACAAATGCTTAATTTATGCTTATTTTATACATTCTAAATTTATGCAACAATTTGTCTAGTAAGGTTAAAATTATCTTAAACCTAAATTTTATCAAACATATTGGTGAACCCATCTATTGATTAAATATTACAAACTCTAACCATATATGTTGCTAGGGATTCTTCCTTATTTCTATTATTTCTAAAAAAAATTAGGGTTTTCTCAAATTTGGTAAATTCTTTGATAACGATAATATTCCAAGTTTCAACATCATATTTTGAGCAATCTAAGAAAGTTTTTTCTACCTATCTAAGAAGACGTGTTGCTCAAGAGATCCTTAATTTAAACATTTTAATATTTTATTTCATAACACCATAATGGAAGGATCCCGTAATTGATTTGATGACACAAATAAACAACAATCAAAAGGGTTTCTTTCCAAAAAAAAAGATATGCAAGATATGTTTATAAATATTGTTAGAGATAAAATATAGAAAAAATCTGAGGAAACTTCAAATTCTATGGGTTCCTTACCTTTCTCTATTTTATTTGATACAACTGTTATATTGTGATCTACTATGGGGGTAACCCAAGGGTTACCAAAAACCAATGTGCCCATTCCTAGTCAGTCATTTGTGACACCACCTTCTTTATCACACATTATAATCATGATGTAAAATCCCTAATGCAAGAGGCTCAAGCTCTAGAAACTAAGGTGTTACATTTGTAACAAGGTGCTTCAAAATCTAATTAGGCACTTGACTCATAAACTTTATTGCATACTCCATTGGCTCAATATATTGAAACATATCCTTTACTAAATAATTTTGTGGTACCTAAGCTTACATTGTCTGATGGAAAATGTGACCCTGAGCAACATTTTAAAGTATTTCACATAACATGGTTGGACTATGCGTCCAACAATAGGTTGTTGACTAAGTTATTTCCTAGAATCATATAATAATACACACTCAAATATTTTTACGATCTACCACATCAATCAGCTCATACATTTAATCCTTTGGCATATTTTTTCCTTACAGATTTCTTAATCAATATTAATGAAAAGGTTTCATATGCTTAGATTGCTCAACTCAATAAGAATCCAATGACCCTATCATAGAATATATCTTAAGGTATAAGAACAAGTTATTCAAAATGACAAATCCTATGGCAGATAAGGAATTACAAGATATCTTCAAATAAAGCTTGTTTCCACCTCTACATGAATCTATTATATTTAATACATTTCTATTATTAACAGATTTATATCATAAAATTAAGGAAAGAGAGGCTAAGTTGTAGGCAATGAATTAGCTTAAATATGCAACCAATCTTGTTTTCACTTCTCATGCAAAAAATCCAAGTAAGCTACTATAAAAGGTGAAACCAACTAAATATAAGAGTGATCAAAAAGACAACAATAAATGTAGTTTCAAAACCTACTCCATGTTTTGTATTATTAGCTCCTCTAAGGAATTTACCAACTTACCAAAATCTCCCTACAAGGTTTTACATAAGTTATTGAAATGTAACAGCATATCGCTCCCTCCCATTAAAGAGGTTGATATGAGTAAACCTCTTCCAAAAGGACTTGATCAAAAGACCTTTTTTATTATCATAAAACATCAAGGCATGCTACAAACAAGTGTATCAGTTTGATACATAAGATTAAAGACTTGATATATGAGAACATTATTGATGTGAGTGTACCTAATGAAATTACAAAGGCACAACCAAGTGAGAGTAGAACAGTGAATATATTCAGTGATCTTTCCCCTAAGCATACAGGTCAAGAAATAATAGATAACTCAGAAGTGCATTACACAAATAGTGCACATCCTCCACTAGCTTCTTATCATCCTCATATTGAGGCACCACATCCTTTAAATGAAAGCATTGGTAAATATCATGTTTTAGTTCTATCTAGACCACTTATCACATTCACAAAGCATGAGATTGTCAAAAACTATTTTGATTTGCACTCTTTTTTTATTGGATATTACATTGATCATCAACCTATCTATAGTGTCATGGTTTATAATGGTTCAAGTGTGAATATGTGCACTATCACACTTCTCTCTCATCTTGGATACACAAATAACAATATATTTCCTAGAGCCACAATAATCAAAGGCTTCAGTGGCCATGTTCAAAGTTCTATCAGTGAGATCACACTACCACTACAAATTAGTCTAACACGTGTGGCCACCAAGTTTATAATAATACCCAATGCAAGGATCTTTCATATGTTGTTGGGACATCCTTGGATTTAGAAATTTCATGCCTTTTCCTCCTACAATACACATGTTTTAAATAAATTTTTTCTAATGATATTATCATAGTTCATGGTATTCCATATGAATACCCCCTACAACCAAAGATCATTATTCTTACACAATAAATTGTAGTTGAACAACCTAAAAAGGTTCAAACTACTTTGAGAATTTATAAGTAAGTGGTCCATTCTCCAAGGATACCTATCCTTGAAAATCCATCCAATCAAATATTTGTCATAGATTCTAGAGAGCCAATCTCTATTCTGACATGTCCTAGATTGGTACTATAAAGCACTAAGAGTGTTCCATAAAGAACACCAACACAAAGTTCATACACTCAATGATGGGATTTCAAGAGTCATAGAGTTCATCATGCTAAAAAGTATTATCATGATAGTGGTACTCATATTTCAGAGTTAAATCAATTTTTAGATTTTGAGTTGCGATCAGTTCCTTAACAGTGGCATGATACTTTCCATTTGTGAGAGGTCATCCTTCCTATGATAGATACTAGACATATTGATTTTGTGGTTATTGTGGGAGTCATTAATTAGCATGCTCCTTTTTAATTTCATACATTTAAATTTTTTTAAATAACATTCCAAAAAATTCTAAAATAAATACATATGCATGCTATGTCTAGTTCATTTATATTAATTGATTTGTGTTTAGTATATGTAATATTTATATGTATCAATTTTTATGTAAAATATGTTTCATAAGTGTACTTAAGTGAGTTGTAAAACATACAATTTATCACTCCTAGATGCACTTGTAGGTGGTGATATTGTCTCATACCTAAATATTTTACACAGACAAAACCTCTCTAACCTACATCATAATACACTATGATCTTGTTCGATTCTAGAGGATTTGTCCCAATGAACACAAGCTCTAATTGTATATATTAAAACTAGTCATAGTTTCTCTACAGATTTTATATATCATATCAAGTTCACTAGGGGCATCCTTTTACATAGTTTTTATCATTCTATAATTATCCCTATTGTTCATACTTCAATACATTACATTGTGTGATTTATTAGCTCGCTTACTTTCACATTGATAGATTACTAGATACCTGAATTATTGAATATAATCGTGTTATAAGTTCCCTATGTACATCAACATTACTTATTCATGCATGATTTTTGTGTTTGATTTATTGTTTCATGTCTTGTGTGTATTCAACTTTTTTGGATTATGGACATTTGAACATGTCCTTGCTTGCAACTCTAGGCCTTCTTGTGTGTTTATTTGTATGTGAGTGACATTTTAACATGTACCTTATATGTGAATCTTCAGCCATCTTGCATGCTTTGTGTGCTTTTGCATGTATGTTTTGTGTATGCATCATGGCCATGAAACTTGTTTACTTAGTTTTATATGCCATGATGGATATCATGCATCTTCCCATATTTCGATTATATGATGGATATCATGCATCCTTCCTGAGTTTTTCTAATTTAATTTCACATACTCAATATATGATCAATGTTCACTATGTTTCTCATTGCTAACGTCTATCTAGATAGAACTCTATGTATGTTTGCTTCTACATGCATCTTATGTTACTGCATTGATCCATTTATATATGATTATGTCACAATATCCAATGTTATCATTATTACTCTAGATACCAATCTTATATATAACATCATTCACATAAATTTTTTATTTTGAGATAAGTTATTTTGTAGGATTCAAAACTCACATCAAAATAAGGGGCATACATAGTGGTTTATCTTAGAGAAAAGTTACAAAAATACACTACATAGACATGAAAAGACAAGTTTTAATTAGTCGATCACATGCCATACCAAAAATTACCCAAAAAACATTTTCAGACAAGAAAGATCCATTCAAACAAGGGCACATTCTACTCATATCCAAAAAAAATGCTTTTGTAGTAACAATAAAAAAATAGGGATTTCTGAAAATTCACAAAAACATAGTAAGTCGTAGGATAATTTGCAATAGGTATACAAAATTATTTTAGATGAATACACAGGTTTGTCTCAGAATGGTGGTATCATGCATGACATGTGTTCTAAAGTTTTGCATGTGTATTTTGCTAAGAAAATCATGTGATATTACTTAGTTTCAAAATTGATATAGACCTAGGTATCAAATTTGGACCATGTGAACTATATATGACCACCTCCCTGCTCATTTTTACACAAATTTTGTATACAAAATGAAACTTCATGTTGTTCTCTATGTTGTACACACCAGACTCAAAACATACTATTTTTTCACTAGAAATGAATCTTATTTCATATGTAGTGGTTAATTCACCTTTTACATCAATTTTTTACTAGAATGATCCATTAGAATTAATACAAGGATTCCAAGACACTCTACTAATTTTTTATTTGTTAAGCACACTTACCTATCAACAAATATTAGGGAATGCACAATCCAATCCAAGTGTTTCAATGAAGAATAATTATCCAAGGGTCTTTCCCTCTATATTCATTAGTTTTACACCAGAAAATAGAAGGATTTGCATACCCAATCAAGTGTATTTATTCCTTATTATTTTATCTATAAGTTCTTTGTCTTTACTTTCATATTTTAATGTGTGTAGTTGGTAAAGTAGACTCAATTGGATTAGGTCATGTAGAAGGTTAATAAAATGTCTTAGTTTGAATTTCTTTGGTTACCCATGGGGTGTTTAATAATGGTGGATTAATAGGAGGTACATAACCTTAAAGTTTTGATTCAATATCGGATGAGATATGAATGACATGGACATCACAACTGAAAGCATGTATTTTTGCTAATGTATTTTTTTAATGTTGTACATCTAAATCTCATGATTGGGATTGAACAATGACATAATTATCATCATAAGTGTGATAAATAATGAATGCATCTATTTCTTTGGGAGAATTAGTGGTTGAAACATTTATGTTGCTAAATTGATGAGGGGACATGGCTAAAATATCTTGGAATAATTTTGCCACTCTATATTCATTACATGTGAAATCATCTTTTATGTAAGAAGATTCATAAACATTGTATTGGGTGAATATTTTATCACCAGCTAACTGATGAGCAAAATAGGTCTCTTCAACCATAGCATGGGGAGATTGGTCAGCCAAATGTGCATGTTCACCACATCAGAAGTCGACAAATCTCTCCTCTCATCAAGGGGAGGTTCCCTATAAATATGAGGAGCTATATACTATATATATAACCAGAAAATAACACTCAGGGGTAGGACTACACCATACATCTATCTTTTTTTAGAGATGATGTTCACAGACAAAGGAGAAATCCTGGTGATAATATTGAAGGCACTTCTCTTCTTTCAGAAGTGGTCTTGTAGCAGGGCGCAAGAGTTCTTTTTGGTTGGTAACCAACAGATAACAAGGGCACAGTAACTAGCAGAATGAGGTGCAACACAAAGTCTCCACCTCAACTGCCCAAAGAGTGAAATACGAAGGATAATGGGGGCACAAAGTCATTCCAAGATCCTTTACATAGAAATAAACTAAAAACACACTAAAGACAATTGTGACATCACAAAGTCTTTCCACTCTTGGCTTCAGGTCACCTTCCTGATTACTTCCACTAGTTCTGCTTGTTAAATTAAATGAACAAGAATTCTCCTAGGAAATGGACATAAGAATAATTTCCTAAAATAACACAAGCTATAACAGCACAAAGTCTAAAGGTAACTTGCTTTCTCATTCAGATAAAAAAATATGATCAACAATCTGAGTTCAAAGTCTCAGTAATCGCCTTTCAATTTGGGCAAAGTTTTACTTCTACAATGGAGAGATCCCCTTTGCATAAAATAAGAGATTACAATATATAGCATTGGCACTTTGTTTCATGGAATGGCCCATACTGCGGTCAATGCCTTGAATGCATTTTCAATTCTGTCAAGGGGTCATGCTTGGAACAGTGCATCGGCCTTAACTATGGCGTGCCCATTCATCTCATATGTCTCCTCCAAAGTATAGGCCACCTAGTCCTTTATTTCTTATTTGCATAGCTGTCCACTTTGCCTTTACTTCATGAAATAAAAATAGGCTACGTCCTTGATTTGGTGTGCTCAGATGACTACTTAGTGGACTGTTTCACCTACTGAAAGTAACTCTCTCATAGATATTTCAATATCTTCTGTAGCCTTCTCTTCTTTCCTATTGTAATTGGAGCTCTCGGGCTATCTTCTTCAGCTAGTCGCTTGGTTCATCCTTCAAGTTTCATGCTATATTTGAAAATTAACGGATATTCCATTACTTTAAATTTGACATCCACGGGGACGTTAATGGTTGTTGGTTATTTGAACCATATTTAATCCTGAACCTTTAAAAGTTCATTGGTTCAATAGTTCATCATTTCAGGCAGTCTTTATCGGTTCCTTGGTTTCATTACTTCCCTAGTTCAATCGCTTCCTTGCTCTTTGGTTGAACCATCCCTTTGAACTGGTATCTGGAGTCATCCATTTCCTTCCTTTGCTTGCAGCTTTCTTTGAACTTTTGAACCTTTGAACCTCTAAACTTTTTGGTTCAATGTTCAATGGTTCAATGTCTTTCTTAGAATCCTTTGTTTTTGGCTAAGTCTTTCAAAGCCTTGAAATTCCTTCATCTCTATGTCTTTGGAACACCCCGAAGGGAAGGTGTCCCTTCAGGGGTTTGAGAAAGGTTCATTTTCTAGGTGCTGAGAGACCCCGCACGGGTACCTACCCTTCAGGATTCTTTGAGCGGCCTTTTCCTTCAATTCCTTCAAACAAAATGTCTGAAGGAATTCCTTCAGACATTTTGTCTAAAGGAATTCTTCCCTTGCCTCAACAACTTTTCCACCGGGCTTTTGGTCATTCCTTCAGGCAAAATGTCTGAAGAAATTCCTTCAGATAATTTGTCCGAAGGATTTGCCTTTGTGAAATTCTTCTGTAGAAAATCTTTCTGAAGGAATTCTTTTGGTTCCTTTACTTGGTAATTTCCTCAGATGAAAAGTCTAAAGGAAATCTTCCCTTTTGGCCTTCTCTTTGATCTTTGAGCAAATGTTCCCTGCCCTCCGCAAGGACACCTACCTTTTGTTCACTACCCTCTGTAGGGGCACTTATTTGAACCGTTTGATTGAACCGATCGATTGAACCAACTTTGGTTCAATGGCTCAATGGTTCAATCTTTTGTTCTGCTCATTCAATTGATCGCTTGAACCAACCATGTTGAACCTTTGAACCTTTTTGGCTCAAAGGTTCAATGGTTCAATCTTCCTTCTTTTTGCTAAGTCTTTTGGAAGCCGCTGAACTTACCGAAGCAATTGAACTTTGAACTTTTGACAAAGTGCTTAACTCTTTAAGCTTGCCAATTTCGTTGAACCTTTGAACCTGTTGAACCATTGAACCTTTTGGAAGTAGGGTTAAATGGTTCAATGGTTTAATCCTTTGTTTGAAGTTTGTTGATAAACATTTTTGGTTGAACTGACGCGTTGAATTAATCTTGAAATTGCCTAAGTGTTGGGAACATGTTCCTTTGTGAGAACTCGCTTGTTCAAGCTGTTGAACCTGTTAGTCCCTTAACTGAAAAAGCTTGGATAATGAAGAATTTGAATGCTCAGAACAATTCTTTAGAAGGGAAGAGAAGATTTTGGCCTGCAAGACCAAAATAGCTCATATGTTGTCCCAAAAATGAGTGACACATTTTTGGAAATGACACATTGCATAGAGGGGGATATTCAGTAGTGTGATCAATCAAAGGAATGGTCCAATCACATGGAAGTAATGGAGGAAGCCATTATGCCATATAAGGAAGTATTCAAATTGTATTGTAAGTGTTTTGAAATTAGTTAGGTTCATCATCATTTGAATCAACAAGACTAACATGTAAATTAGGATTCATGTTAACTAATTCAAGTAGAGGTGGACTATTGATATGGGGAATGGTTGGAATGTGATATTGAGATTTAGGATATGAAATGGTTGAAAAAGTTTGAACCTTATACTAAAGGGAATGTGTTGAGACAATGATAAATAGTTTGAAAACATTATCATCGGTCATGTTATGATATACTTTATGAGATAATTATTTATATCGTTTGATAATAGCATGAGTTTATTCTAAAGGTGATTGCTTAGCATTGATAAAATGACTATGACAATTTTATGGAAGATCATTTTATTAAAATTCTTTGACTGAGGCATTAATCAAATCTTCTAATTATGAGATGTAATGTTGAGGTAATTTATTATACCATTCTAAAACATCTCTTGTGAATGTTTTAACTAGAAGTTTGGTAGTAGTAAAGGAGTTTGTTTGGACCCATCCTTGTAGAGATTACCAAATACCTTAAGAAAAGATATAGGGCCTTTAGTTCCGTCATATTTAAAAGTTGGAGATATGTTTCCAATATCAATGGGTATAATTAAAAGAGCTAAAGGTTCATTTTGGATATTTTTAAGCATCTTATTATGCATAAGGGGTTATAGAATGATATTCCTGTTTTCATCTCTAAGAGGAAGAGGGATAATTTTTTGATTATTTTGAGGTAATACAAGAGGAGGTTGATTAATAATTTGCAATAGATGATGTTGCATTTGCATCATTTCAGAGGTGTTTGTCATTTGCATAACATTCATTTGTTGTACTATTTGTGCAAGAATTTGAGTAGTGTCAATTATTGTATTTTGGTTATTAGTGTTAGGAGGTGGAATGTTAGTGTTGGTAGGAGGAGGAATATCAATGTTGGTACGAGGAACATTCCCATTGTTAGGAGTAGGGATCTTGCCTATAGCAGGATTCCCTATGGGAGTATTAGTAATGAAGTTTGGATAAGGTGGTATCTTGAGAAGTGTGAAATGGATTACATCTATATTGTTGTCCCCAAAAAATGTTACTCATTTTTGGGACAACCTATGGACTATTTTGACCCTACACAAACCCAAAATTGTCTCTTCCCTTTTTGAAATTTGTCCCAAACATTCAAATTCCTCATTTTTCAAGCTTCTCAGTTTCTATGGACTTCGCGGGAAGAAATATACGGACTCCGCAGAGTTAAGACTACAGACTCTGTAGGAAAGAAGTGCCAAGCAACCAGTGACATCCCCACAAACATCAAATTCAATTTTCTCCTAAGCTTCTCTTAGGATCCAACAGGCACTACTAAGTGTCATCTGTCAAGCCCCTTTATACCTTGTTTCTAAAAACAATGGAAGTTGGCACGTGTCTATAGTAAGAATCGGTGGAGGCTGCCAAGTGTCAACATCTACAGTTATTAAGTGAGGACTATGATGGAACCTGGGTAAGTCACAAGAACAAATGAAACATGCCAAGTGTCATCATCTGCATGAATCCAAATGAGTCTCGAATGTTTTTGTAATGTTTTTGGAAGCCTGATAGAAGCTGCCATGTGTCATCTTCCACGAGAACCTCAAAGGTATCAAAAGTTTTTATGAGTTAAGTAGAACATGCCACATGTCCCATACTAACTCGATGGAGGCCGCCAGGTGTCAGCATCTGCATTTTCCTTTTGAAGCTACTCAGGCAAGGAATATTATGGGTCCTAGTCTCAAATAAGTCTCAGAGCAATGGAATGTGCCACGTGTCAAAGATGCAGAGCCAAGGAAAGATTTCCATTAGACAAATTATATGAAGGAAATAAAGGATCAAGCCTAACCGAAGAAATTAAATCCTGAAGGCCACCCAGGAGATCCCAAAGGGTAGGTGCCCTCATGGAGGCTAGTCGACACTCATAAAATGGACCTTCTTTCAAGACCTCGAAGGGCAAATCCCCTTTGAGAAGGATCAAACCTCAAAGTGCAGTAGAAGTCGCCAAGTGTCGCATACCAAGACACAGTCTCTAATAAGTTTCAAAGCAATGGACCCTACCACGTGTCCTTTGTAAACAAGTGGAGCATGATAAGTGTCTGCATCCATGCTTCAGGTTTCTAATAAGTTTCAAGCTTACTATGATAAGCTTATTTCAAAGCTACAGATCTTGCCACGTATCCTCACCTATGTCACAAGTGGAAAGCAACCATAGAAAGCAAGAAAACCATGAATGAATTGCTAAGGAGAATGACATGCTCACAAATGTCAAGTTTAGGATGACTGACTAGCTGTTAACCTTCAAAAGATGAAAGACCTATAGATGTCAAATTTGTGGCAATAAAGTGTCTGTTGATATTTGCAGGCTTAGAACGTAGACCCAAATGCATTAAAAGACCTTAAGGCCAGGGCCAAAAGGAAGAAGAGACAAAGAGGGAAATATCAGTAGGAGTTATTTCCAGTAGGTGGAGCAGTCCACCAGGTAGGTATTTGGGCTTGTAAACATTGAAAGTGTAGCCTGTTTATCTCCTTTGGCATAAAGGCAACATGGACAGCTGCATGGATAGTAGGTGATAGAATGAGTGACTCAGGCTGAAGAGAAGACATTAGAGATGAATCAACACGCCATAGTTAAGGCAGTCGCCCTACTCCAGCATGGCCCTCCCTGACAGAACCAAAAATGCATCCAAGGCATTAATGCACAGCATGGGTCGCTCCATGGGACAAAGTGCCAAGCTTCCCTTAGGCCTCTATATAATGTAATCTCTTGTATCATTTGAAGGGAGACCTCTTTAATATTAGAAATAAAACTCTGCCCAAATTGAAAGGCATTACTGAGACTTTGAGCTCAGATTGTTGTTCATATTTCTTCAATTGAATGAGAAAGTAAGTTACTTGTAGACTTTGTGTTGTTATATCTTGTGCTACTTTAGGAAATTGTTCTTATGTCTGTTTCCTAGAAGCATTCCTGTTTATTTGATCTAACAAGCAGAACTAGTGGAAGTGATAAGGAAGGTGTCCTGAAGCCAGCTACTTTTAGACTTTGTGTTGTCATAGTTGTCTTTAATGTGTGTTTATTTTTTGTTTCAGTGTAAAGGACCTTGGGATGACTTTGTGCCTCCATTGTTCTTCGTATTTCACTATTGGGCAGTCAAGGTGGGGACTTTGAGCTACATCTTAGATTGCTCGTTACTCTATTTTATGTTACTAGTTACTTATCCTACTAAAAGAATTCATGTTG
This sequence comes from Torreya grandis, assembly GCA_037957365.1. Lineage (NCBI taxonomy): Eukaryota > Viridiplantae > Streptophyta > Pinopsida > Cupressales > Taxaceae > Torreya > Torreya grandis. The sequence continues at coordinate 648,027 of JARHVA010005172.1, read as the reverse complement.
TCCCCTGCATGAACACTTTAGAAAGAAGAGAAGTGCCTTCAGTGTATTCACCAAGATTTTCTCCTTATTTGTGAACATCATCTCTAAAAGAAGAGAGATGGATGGCTTATCCTACCCCTGAGTGTTATTTTCTGCTTATATATACAGTATATATAGCTCCTACATATTTATAAGGAACCTCCCCTTAATGAGAGGAGAGATTTGTCCCCTTTGGATGTGGTTTACCTACAACTTTGGACGACCAATCTCCCTTATTGTGGATGATCAAACCTATTTTGCTCATCAGTACGCCGGTGACAAAATATTCACCCAACGGTTTTTTGGCGACGTTGCTGGGGAAAGACAAGCAGTTTGAAGCCTCAAGCTTCAAGTTGAAGTGAGACCAATCATTTTCCATTTTTTTTTCACAATCTAGCAACTCCATGCTATACCATAAGCCAGAGAGTTCAAGGTGTTGTTGACCCTGTCTTTGAGTTGGTGCAGCAAGGAAATTTTGTCTTAATTTCTCCCCAATTTTGAGTTCAACGATCCAGGAGTGTCCCTCCTACCCGTACCAGGACACCAACACAAGGTAGAGCTACTTTTTCTGCTATTAGAAAAGCTTTGCCTATCCAAATTCCACCCAGATTTGTTATCCCTACTTTCAATAATCCAATCATGGCAGTTCGAGGCCCCTGGGGTAACTCTTTTGGCCCACTAAATTTGACTCCACACCTGCATGAACATCCATGCAGCTCAAGAAAGAATTTCCCCAAATTTTTTGGTGATGGAAAAGTTCATCCTGATGAACATGTTACAGCCTTTAGCATAGCCTATGGCGTGATAGGCATGGAATTTGAGGACATGATAATTAGGCTTTTCATAGAAACGCTACAAGGTGATACTATAGATTGGTTTTACCATCTGCAAGCTAGATCAGTAACTAATTGGGACACACTCAAAGCCAAATTTGAAGCCAAGTTCAAGCCTATGGAAGATGCACACGCCTTGTTGGCCCAACTCACACAAATGAACAAGGAACCTCATGAGCCTATGAGGGATTTTATAGCAAAGTTTGATAAGCTGAGGAACTGGATTCCTAGTATTGCTCAACCGACCCCTGAAAACCTCAAATGCTTCTTCATCAACTCACAGCTACTTGAAGCGAGTTTTTTGCTAAGATGTGTTGGCCACATAGACCTTGAGGCTATTCAAGATTTGGCTATCAAAGTTAAAGATGACCTTATCTTGGCAGGAAAGATAAGGAGAGATCCACACAGAGGTAAGTCTTCTTCTTCCTCTGAATACTCCCCTTCATCCACCACTGATCCAATGGTGTAAAAGCTAGTAAATGAATTGTTGGCCCTCAGAAAAAATGGCACAAGGGATGTCATCTGCTCCTTCTTATAGAGATGTACCAAGGAGGACATTCCCTAATTAGTCCTACCAAGGCCATGTTGCTAGGAACCAAGGGCAAACTAATCATCTTCCTCCCCCTCAGAGGAATAACCTTGCCATTGAAACACCTCCAACTAACTCAGTGGTTGGATATCTCGAAGCTGAATCAGATTTTTTCATTCCAGCCTGAGTTGAGTTCTGAGCATGACGTTAATCTCTTCAGTGAGGAAGAAGAAGAATTAGTTGATGACTCTAATATTAGTTTCCTGAATTATCAGGACAAACCCAAAAGTGAAGGTAATGCAGTTGAGGGATCATATGTTGTGTTCACCCAGTCCAAGAACTAGTCAGCCCAGCAAGCTGACAAAGAAAAGATAGAGGAGCAACCTCAACCAGCAATTACAATTGCTAAGCATGTAACCACTTTGCCTTTCCAGCCAAAGGACTTGGTGATTTCAAGAAAGGTAAGTACCTTAAATACCCTTACGCCTTCTACTTCAAATTTGTAGTCTAGTCTTCCCCCTCCCAAAAATCAAAAAGATGAACTCCCATCCTCTACTCTTAGCTCATTCCAAACATTTGACATAATTGACCACATAAAGAAAACCAAAATTCAAATGTCTGAATTTGAGTCCTTGCAATCCAATCCTGAGTAATTGGACAAGTTAGTTCAATATGTGAAAAACCAAACCATCCCTTTAAGATAAGAAGCTAAGAAGGCAACTCATGATCCCTCAAGGATCATGTCTATCCCAAACAACCTTGTCATTACTCCTCCTGCTGCCCCTGGGAAGATAGAGCCTTTCTATGTTTTCCTGTTGATAAATGGTCACAAGCTGAGCAATTATATCATTGATTACGGAGCCTCAGACAATGTTATGCCTGCCAAAGTGGTTGAATCCCTTGGACTTACACTGAACAAAACATTTGGGAGATGTTTCTCCATGGAAAACAAGCAAGTACCACTACTGGGGAAAATTAAGGGCACCCAATTCACATTTATAGCATTCCCAGACAAGAGAATAAAGATGACTATTTTGGTGGCCGACGTCCCTACATCCTATGGCATCCTACTTGGCCAAAATTTTTGCAAGGATGTTGGTGGTGAACTAACCATAGATTTATTTGAGGCAAGGATCCTAGTCAAAGGTGTTATGAAGAGATTGCTTCCTGAAAAGGAAGCAAAATATGTGGTCACCCAATGATCAACCCTAGAAGATCAAATTTTGTTTGAGTCTTTAGGCATGAGTAACTACTTTCTATCCACTGATGAATTCCGTGAAATGCCTATTGAAACTCTTAGAGGTGACAACTTGAAGATTAGTTCAACTGGGACAGTAGAAGAATTGGTAGGGTGCAGTACAGATGAAAAAGAATCTTCCACTTCCAATCAAGAGAAATCTAATAGAAGATCAGTTTTTGATGATGTTTGGATCCTGGAATCCGATGGCAGAAATTCTTCTACCAATGCTAGAGCTAGGACTGTGTTGATATCTCCTCAAGGAGATATTTTTCCTTCATACAAGTTGTAGTTCAGCAACACCAACAACACAGCTGAATGTGAATCTCTATTGCTCGGATTGAAAACTGCTCAAGACCAAGATTTCAAACTCCTTCACACCAAAGGAGATGCTGAGCTGATGGTTTGTCAAGAGTTTGATGCTGACAATCAAAACATGTGCTGGACTGAACTAGCAGAATAACGAGCTATGGTAGTGGACCATACTATTTTACTTTGAAGTCAACATAAGGAACTCTTCACCAAGAGAGCAAGGAGTTATGGTTTTCAGATTGAAGACCATGTCTTGCCATGGGTTGAGAAGAGAGAGCCAAAAGGAGTGCACAAAAAATGTGATTCCTGGTGGAGAGTTCCATTTGCCCATCATTAATTTTGGGGACAAAATGGTTTTCTACTAGTTTATTAGGAAGGAATGCCATCTTCCTTGTCTCACAATAGGTAGCATCTGAAGCACTTTAAATCTTGAAGTATCAAATGAGTTCACCTGTACATATGTATATTTGTATAGTCTTCTATTTCTATTTTGTGCTTTTAATTTTCATTTTTTAGATCCTTTCTTTTTGCGTAGCATGACTCCATAGCCCAATGGCATACTTCAAGGCACTAGAGATTCTGGTTTCTACTCCCCTCAGCGGTGTTTCAAGTTTTCAACTGAAGGAAGTTCCCCAACTGGAGCCAGTTGTTGTCCCTAAAAAATGTTACTCCTTTTTGGGACAACCTATGGACTATTTTGACCTTGCACAGACCCAAAATTGTCTCTTCCCTTTTTGAAATTTGTCCTGAACATTCAAATTACTCATTTTTCAAGCTTCTCAGTTTCTACGAACTTCACAGGAAGAAATCTACAGACTCCATAGGCTTAAGACTAAGGACTCTGTAGGAAAGAAGCGCCAAGCAACTAGTGACATCTCCGTGAATGTCAAATTTAAGTTTCTCCTAAGCTTCTCTCAGGATCCAACGGACGTTTCCAAGTGTCATCCGTCGAGCCCCTTTATACCTTGTTTCTAAAAATAGTGGAAGTCGACACATGTCTCTAGTATGAATCAGCGGAGGCTGCCAAGTGTCGACATCTGATATTATTGAGTGAAGACTATGATGGAACATAGGTAAGTCATAAGAATAAATGGAACATGCTAAGTGTCATCATCTGCATGAATCCAAATGAGTCCCGAATCTTTCTATAGTGTTTTTGGAAGCCCGATGAAAGATGCCACGTGTCATCTTTTGCAAGACCCTCAAAGGTATCAAAAGCTTATATGAGTTAAGTAAAACATGCCATGTGTCCCATACTAACTCAATGGAGGCCGCCAGGTGTCGGCATCCACATTCCCCTTTTGAAGCTACTCAGGCAAGGAATATTATGGGTCCCAATCTCAAATAAGTCTCAGAGCAATGGAATGTGCCACGTGTCAAAGACACAGAGCCAAGGAAAGATTTCCTTCAAATAAATTATATGAAGGAAATAAAGGATCAAGCCTAACCGAATAAATTAAAGCCTGAAGGCCACCCAAGAGATCTCGAAGGGTAGCTGCCCTCGTGGAGGCTAGTTGGCACTCATAAAATAGACCTTATTTCAAGACCTCAAAGGGCAAATCCCCTTCAGGAAGGATCAAGCCTCAAAGTGTAGCAAAAGCCACCAAGTGTCACATGCTGAGACACAATCTCTAATAAGTTTCAAAACAAAGGACCCTGTCACGTGTCCTTTGTAAATAAGTGGAGCGTGACAAGTGTTTGCATCTGCACTTCAGGTTTCTAATAAGTTTCAAAGCTTATTCTAATAAGCTTATTTCAAAGCTATAGATCCTGCCACGTATCCTCGCCTGTGTCAAAAGCAGAAAGCGGCCATAAAAAGTGAGAAAAGCATGAAGGAATTGCTAAGGAGAATGACAGGCTTGCAAACATCAAGTTTAGGATGACTGACTAGCCGTTAACCTTCAAAAGATGAAAGACTTGCGGATGTCAAATTTGTAGCAATAAAGTGTATGTTGATATTTGCAGGCTTAGAACACAGTTCTGGATGCATTCAAAGACCTTAAGGCTAGGGCCAAAAGGAAGAAGAGACAAAGAGGGAAATATTAGTAGGAGTTATTTCCAATAGGTGGAGCAGTCCACCAAGTAGGTATTTGGGCCTACAAACATTGAAAGCATAGCCTGTTTGTCCCCTTTGGCATAAAGGTAACATGGACAACTGAGCAGATAGTAGGTGATAAAATGAGTGACTCAGGCTTAAGAGAAGACATTGGAGATGAATCAACATGCCATAGTTAAGGCAGCCGCCCTACTCCAGCATGGCTCTCCCTGACAGAACCAAAAATGCATCCAAGGCATTAATGCACAGCATGGGTCACTCCATGAAACAAAGTGCCAAGCTTCCCTTAGGCCTCTATATAATGTAATCTCTTGTATCATTTGAAGGGAGACCTCTTTATTATTAGAAACAAAACTCTGCCCAAATTGAAAGGCATTACTGAGACTTTGAGCTCAGATTGTCGTTCATATTTCTTAAATTGAATGAGAAAGCAAGTTACTTGCAGACTTTGTGTTGTTATAGCTTGTGCTACTTCAAGAAATTGTTCTTATGTTTGTTTCCTAGAAGCATTCTTGTTTATTTGATCTAACAAGCAGAACTAGTGGAAGTGATAAGGAAGGTGTCTTGAAGCCAGCTGCTTTCAGACTTTGTGTTGTCATAGTTGTCTTCAGTGTGTGTTTATTTTCTGTTTCAGTGTAAAAGACTTTTGGATGACTTTGTGCCTCCATTGTTCATATTTCACTCTTGGGCAGTCAAGGTGGAGACTTTGAGCTACATCTTAGATTGTTGGTTACTCTATTTTCTATTACCAGTTACTTATCCTACCTAAAAGAATTCCTGTTGTCCCCTACAAGAACACTTCTGAAAGAAGAGAAGTGCCTTCAGTGTGTTCACCAAGATTTTATCCTTATTTGTGAACATCATCTCTAAAAGAAGAGAGATGGATGGCTTATCCTACCCCTGAGTGTTATTTTTTACTTATATATACAGTATATATAGCTCCTGCATATTTATAGGGAACCTCCCCTTGATGAGAGGAGAGATTTGTCCCTTTTGGATGTGGTAAACCTACAATTTTGGATGACCAATCTCCCTTGTTGTGGATAATCAGACCTATTTTTCTCATCAGTACGTTGGTGACAATATATTCACCCAACACATATAAAACATCACTTTGGGTGATTTGAACCATGTTAGAATCAATAATTTTAGATCGAGGATGGGAAAAGGTGCATCATGAGGGAGTATCTTCTTGGGTGACTAAGGTGGTTAAGAAAGAACAATCCATGTATCTTTTAAATGGGTTAAGATTATCAAGAAAACATTTAATGGGTGATTTCATGATGCTAAGGTAAAAAGAAATCTGGGAATGTGCAAGTTGTTCTTCAAAAGAGGTTTATAATAATAAAACTAAGTTAGTTAAATACTGAACGAGATCAACTAAAGAAGTTTTAGGATTGAAAAAGAACTGAGTCAGCCAACATATATGTAGTTGATCAAGTTGATGCAATTTAAATGGGTGAGAAACCAAACTGAAGGCTATGTCATCTAAAAAGTATAGAGTTGAGCAGGTAGACTCAGTGGATTGTTAAACTAGAAAAGATCAAATAATCTAGAAAATAACTAAGTAAATGAATAGGTATGAAGTTGAATAGGTCAACATAGTTAGGCAGGTAGGATTAAAAAAAAAATCTATATAAGACTAGGTTGTTCTGGTCAACAACATTAAAGAAGCAAAAAAATAGAACGGTCTAAAATAAACTAGGTTGAGTTGGTCAATGAAATTCTGATAGGAGGAAAAATAAAATAGTCTAAAATAGACTGGGTTGAGATAGTCAATGAAGTTATGATAGGAATAAAAATAGAATAGTATGAAATAGACTAGGTCGAGTTGGTAATGAAGTTTTGATAGGAAGAAAAATAGAGAAGTATGAAATATACTGGGTCAAGTTGGTTGACAAAGTTCTGTTATGAATGAAAAATAGGATAGTCTAAAATATACTAATTCAAGTAGGTCAATGAAGTTCAAATAGGAAAGAAAATAAAGCAATCTGAAATAGACTGGGTTGATCTAGTCGACAAAGTTTTGTAATCTAGGAAAAAAATAAAATGGTTTGAAATTGGATAATTTAGTTATGGTTATAAAAAAAAGCTAAGTACTCAGGCAACTAGGTTGAGTTGGTTGATTTAGTTATAGCACATAGCATAAATCTTGTATCATTGTTGGCTAATACAAGTCTATAATACAACATAGAGTAGCAAATAACAAACAACAAGAATTTAATTTAGAATCTGATTAATTATTCGAAATGAAAATTAATAATTTATACTAAAGGTTTTGATTAAAAGTTTAGGATTCCAAAGATACTTGTTTGTCCATTGGATAGTGTCATCCCAATGTTTCAAAGCACTAATTATGGATGAAGTACCATTCCCATAGCCCACTAAACCTAGTTTTAAGGGTACATTGCAAGTAGCTTCTTAGTGATAACTTCTAACTGATGCACCACACAAACAAAAAGATGGTTGGATTTCTAAGGTCCAATAAATAGTAAAATCCTAGGCATTCCCAAAATACCATGAGATACGTGGAAACTAAAAGTTGTGTTTAGCTCTATACTATTGCAATGAATATTGAGTTAACCCCCTCACACCATGATATCTGTAAACAATAGACAAGGACCATGAACAAAGTATTAAGTAGCTCTTCACGATAGTAGCTAAGTAGTTTTAAAACTATTTGTACACAATTTCTGCAGAAAGCCAAACAAAGAAAAATAAGAGCGAAAATCAATGATTCAAAAGCTAAGTTGCAATTTCTAGAAAGTAAAGAAATAGGTAGACAACTAAATAGTAAAGTGAGTTTAATTTATATCAATATAGGTTAATTCTATTTGTTTGAACTAGGATGGAAAACAAACAAAATAAGGTTGACCTGATCAACCAAGTTAACCAAATGGAACACAATAGAGTAGAGTTGATTGACTCAATCTATTACAAAGATGAGTCAGAAAAGATAGTCAAATATGTCAACTTAGTTTTTCAGGCCAAATAGATATAAAACTAAGTTTAGCTGATCGACCTAGTTAATTGTATAGGTATAATTTAATAGAACTGAAAACTAGTAAAAATAGTACTGAAAATTAAAAAATTTAAAAAGCTGGGAAAATAAATTTGCTTGAAAATTAATAAAGTGAAATTATTGATTTGGTTAGAATGAACATGGAAAATAAGATAGAGTCAACCAAGTTGATGTAGCATTTTTCCTGAAGACATTGAGTTTTTGTTTTGAACTGGGTCATCTAGGTGAAGGTTTGAACCTGTGAAGGCAAGACATAGAATTATTAAACAAAGTTGAGTCAATTAAGCTAATATAAATAAAATTGGTAAATTCACAAAGAAAATAAAAATAAGTCAATCAAATTGATGTGGTTATAAAATTAAAAATGTATAAAATAAGATAATCAAGTCAGTCGATTAAATTAAATGAAAAAGGCATAAAAACTATGTCGATCAGATCAATCTAGTTTTCTAAAATTGAAAATTTTGCATGCAAAAAGCCAAACTAGGTTGACAGGCTTGCCTCAGTTGGAAAACCTATAAACATATGGTTGAACTAGGTCAATAATGTTGATGAAACTATAAAAAACCTATTCATAAAGCTAAACTAACTCGATGGGATTAACAAAGCTATAAAAACATGCACACAAAATCAAACTAGGTTGTCATGATCGATGAAGTATGAAAACCTGCACACAAAATGTTAAACTAGGTTGACAAGGTCAATCCAGTTGTTTATAAAGAAAAATTAAAATTATACAAGGGTTAGATTCATGTTGGGTTCACCAGATTGTATGCAAGTGAAATAACACATATCTACAACTCATCCTCTAGGTAAAATCCAAGCTCGAATAAGATAATCAACTAACAATCCACTTATAAATACTTTGTTATATCAGAATCATGACCAATAATAGATCTGCTAAACCTACATTAAGGGATATCTTATCACACAATGGCAAAGGAGAGGTTTCCAAGCCCTCTGGTCAAATGTCATTTTATGATAACCCTAGCTAGGTCTTATGATTGTAGTAATAGTAAGCAAGCTAATCTACTAAATAAACATACAAGATAATATAGTAAATGAATATGCAGGATAATTTAGTGCTCACTAAAGCTTATGGCATAAATGGGGAAGATAATAAACATGAAATGATAATTATATTTAATATAACATAGAAATAATCTAAGCAAGGAGAGATGTAATTCAATCCATTAGTTCTACAATATCTACTTATCTAAATATGAAGGGTTAGGAGTATACTTCCATTATTGAAGTGAACTCGTTGTTTCTCAATCTCTCCCTTATCCAATGATGCTTTGAAAGAGGTTGTTGTCGCTTGTAAGGATCACAAGAATAGATTAGTTCTAGGCTAAGAGACTTCTCCTATGCATCCTTGTTTTATTATTTTTTATAATGATGAACTTTTATTCCTAATTAAATAAATAGGTCTAAGTAGGATAAATCAGTAAATAATGTGCAATAATTAAGCCAATGATTTGTGTAAATAGATTGTATTTTTACCTTTACTAAAAATAATAATAATAGAGAGAAAATCAAACTTAGCTAGAAACTAACTGAGACGAATGTTGCAAGGTCTAAATTTTTTTGTGCAGGGTTGGGAGACTATCACAAACAAGATTTTGGAGTTCATTTTTGGATTGGATAGGAGTGCTAGAAGTGGGACACCCTACTATTCAATGTTATAGGCCTTTTTAGTTTTGTTTTATAGGTGATCTGATTTTTTTGGGTTCTGCTCAGCAAGTCTGTGTTACCTTATCAGTGAAATATCGAAACTTGAAAGTCTGTGAAGCTCATTGTGCATATGTTTTAATCTTCAAAGCCCTAGGAGCTCTTTCTTCTTGAACTTAAATGGAAACTTTAGAAAGAGAGATAAGGGGTTAATGTGTAAAGTATATGCTAGATGCACTTCACACCCTATGTGTGGGCCCGCTACCTACATACCAATACTCTGAGGAAGGATCAAGCTATTGTAGTTCTCCCATTGAAGTGCTTGGTGCAATTATGTATGAAAATGTAACTAGATGTGAAATTGGGTGTAATTGGAATGACTAGGGACTGGTGTTAAGGGTTTGAATAAGATTGGAATAATATTGGAAGGCTATATGTAGAGAATAGGGAAAAGTGCTTGAATGTACTTGCTTGTATTATTGATTATATCTTGTAAATGAGTGTCAACCCTTCTAAATGGACTCTAAATGGCCTTTTATAGGGAAATTAATGATCATGGCTTAAATTAATTCATGTTATGTCGACATGAATTAGGATAAGGATTCAGGAAAATATGATCGTTAGGACCAATTTTGCACTTAGGCAATAACACCAAAAATAAGACACCCTTGGTTTCAGTGCTCCTGTCCAAGTTGAGCATTGTTGTCCAGAGGGAATGAGACATGGGGGGATTGATCTGGGCCTAAAATATTTGTGTAGGTTTATAAGGGTTAAGTCCAGAAGGTTATAGATTACTTAGAATCAATGAAAGAAAATCCTAAAAGGGTTGTGCAAGCAAGTAGGAGGACCTATGGATTAGGTGTCTTTAGTCATACTCAAATAACCAAATTTTGCATTTTATATGAATACATTTTCCCCCCACTTTACTCTAGTGATATATCAAAGTGAAATACTAGGATAAAGGAAAAAATAAAAAGTGTACCTGAACTTACCTGCAAAGGTGAAGCCCATGATGCTTATGTAACGTTGAGTAATGTTGGGTAGTGCATAGAGAGCACATTGTGTAAGAGTGAATCTATGAAATGAAACAAAGAGTAGATCAATTATTATTATATGTGATATAAAACAAGAATATATAAAACTAAGTAAATAAAAGGAAGAGAAAGGAAAGAATACACCTCATCAGATATGCGAACCAATACAAAACCTGTTGTGATCCTAAGTAAGGCTGAGTAATGTTGAATTGTGTTGGATGATGTTATACCAAAAGTTATATTGTGAATGGAGTTGAGTGCTCAATTCCATAGAAAGTGGCTCAAAAATACAAAGGCTAGCCCTTTGGCTCCATCATCACCTACTAAGTGAAGCTAGATGATCATACGTGTGATAATTGATGTCTAGACTGTGTGTCCAATCCCTCTGAATAGGTGAATCAAGAATGCTAAGGCTATCCCTTTGGCTCCATCATTGCCTACTGAGTGAAGCTAGATGATCATGTGTGTGATAATTGATGTGTAGACTATGTGTCCAACCCCTCTGAATAAGTGGCTCAAGAATACAAAGGTTGGCCCTTTGGCTCCACGTTTCCCTGTGAAGTAAAGCTATGAAGTGATACCAGTATAGAATAGATGTCATATGAGATGGATCATGGAGCCCATGGATGCTCTAAAAACCTAAAAATGTGGCGTGGATAGTGGAATGTATGTTAGAAACTAGGCCACTCTTGGCCATTCTGAAAGATGGAGATTAGGCCTGTATGAAAGCCACTCCAAAATTGATGCACTAGGCTTATGTGAAAGCTAACTCAGGAACTTGGGTACTCAAGAAGTTAAACTTGTATGAAATTTCAACTTGAAAAAGATGCCAACCACTTGTAGATGGAGTACGGCACATAACTATTGAGAAAGCATGGGTAATAAACTAAATCTAGAAATAAAAGAAGACAAATATGCCATGCATATTGCCCCCAATCACTGGTGTCTAGAACATGGATTATGATTTGGAAGTTATGTCAACTGCCTAATTTGAAACTGGAAGTGAGATCCATCATGCCACATAGGATACCCTTTATATCTAGATTCCCTAAGAAAATTATACTGAAACTACTGATTTTGATTGATCTAGATGTGTAAAAATTGTAGCTAAGCTAAACTTTTACCTGTTACTAGAAAACCTAGTTATTTTTTTGCATGGATAAGAGTGACAAAATGAGGACTCCCTTATGTTTGGCATTGTTGTCTATTTCTAGCATTGTTGTCCTATGCTAAAATTTGTTATTGATCTAGAATTATCACTATTTTTTTGTTTTGTTCTAACTAGTTTGACCTCTAGATTCTAAATTAGGTGATCTGAATGTTGTTATTTTGACTACTAGGAGCTTTGATCTCTGTGACAAAACCCCTATTTGTTGCCCCCTCTTCTGAGGGTAGGAATGATTAAACCTATAATGACTTCCCTCAGAAAAAGAGTCTTACAAGTGTGTTATGATGCATAGATACATGATATAGCTATGACATTTGACAAAATATCTCTAGATATAGCAATGTTTGTATTGAGAGTTTATTAGCTCAACAGGGGTATGCCTAGATAGATATAAAAATGTAAAATCATGTGTAATATATTGAATTGGAACTAGAAATAGTAGGTGTTAGTTGTTAGTTGGAGGGATGGAACATGATGTCCATCATGGCATCTGATAAAGCAAGGTAAATACATGATATAGATCATGGCATTACAAATAAGGATAATAATCAAACAAAAAGCAAACAAATCAAGAAGCAAGAAACATACAAGGTTAGCCAAGGGGCCACACAAACAAGGGACATGGGTACATGTCACTCAAACTGGAAAACAAGCATACAAGGCATGTTTAAATGCCGCATACACATATAATTTGAAATAAGCAAAGATTGATACGAGGGCCATAGGCCCATAGAAGAGTAAAAGGGAGGGACATTGGCAAATGTCCAAAGGTACACACACACAAATAGAATCAAAGGACATTGGAAAATGTCCTAAAACACACATAAGAAACAAAATTGGAATTGGAAATATAATCATATCTAGCTACACAAAGCAATAAAGGAAAGCATGTAAAAACTCGAAAGGTACAATCACATCTAACTAATCAAATCAAGAGTGAAAGTATACAAGACACATTTAGTATAAGACTAGGTATATGCTAGGAAATACCCAAGTGCAAGGTACTAACAAGTGTCGATGTGGTAATCTATATAATCTAGTAATTAATGTATGTCAACATGATAACCAGAGTGTGTGGTGTAAGAATGACATAACCTAGATGGTGTAGTCATGTAGGAGATTCCCCCAGTGGGAAGATGTATCAATGTGCATTTTGAATGTAGAAGTAGGATGCCCCCTCAATGGGTAGAATGAATCAATCAAGGAATTGGAAGTCACTGCACACACTCAAATAAGATCAAGTGAAGCATGGTAATGTAGAGAATTGACAAACAATAGCATAGAATAGAAAATGTAAGTCTAACACAATAGTATAAATGTAAAACATGGATGATGCATACAATCTAAATGTTTTTGGTGTTGAATTATTTGAATGTTTTTGTATTTTAAAATTTTGAATTGTTTTTATATTTTGATATAAGCTATGTACAATCAAGCAAAAGAGATTATATACAATTAGGCTGGGATAAGATGATATTAAATGATGAGTCTCATGCAAGACTCCCTATCATGGTGTCCTATATCAAGGAGTGGAATCATGCGTGAATGTGAAGCATGATGAAAATGTTGAGATTGTGGCTTTGAAAGTTGTATATTTTGTAGATGCTCTAAAATCTCTGAAGTAGAAACCAACTATGGGGTCTCATTGTAATTCTAACAAGTGGATGTAACTGTAGGGCTCTAAAGGACCCATATGGAAGTAGGAGAAGCTCTTAGAACGTGTGTTTTATGTGTAGACCCATGAGATCTCAATGAAACTACTATGGGCGTGAAAATTATAGCTAGAAGCTATCTAGAATCCCAAAGCTGTGGAGGTATATGAACCCTCTGTATTGGTGATGGATGTATCAATTGTGTCTGAATCTATATTAGAGGAAGAACTATAACTGGTGGGGAAACTGAAATTGGTGGAGAAGTTGGAACTGGTGACTACAAAGTAGATGGCTTTGAAGTGGGTAGTGGTAGCTCATATGAAACTCCATCAACTATAATAACCTAATTAGTGTGAATGAATTTTATGCATATGTGAATTGTAGATGGTACTGCTTGAATTTTATGAATCTATGGGTGACCAAGTAACATATCAAAAACTCTTGCATTGGGAACTATAGTGAAATGTGTGATCAAATGTGTTTGACTAGTCTATAAAGGAAGTATAATCTCACCCAATGAACTTTGTATGTGCCCATTGAATCCACTGATAATTGTATCTGTCAGAGTGATATCTTGCTCTAAATAGCCCAAATGCTATAATAATGTAATGATGCACATGTTAACACTAGAACCATTATCGATGAGAACACTATGAATGGATTGATTATGAATATATGCTCTGATAGAGAGTATATTATAATTTGAATTATCCTACACAATTCCTTGATATGTGAAGGATATCGAAGGTCTAACCGAATCTTTGGACTCACACACTGATCATACCACTCAAAAGATGTGACTCAACTAAAGGTGATTGGTACATAACTAGTGGAGGATGTGCATGGTATGTGTGGTGAACACCTAATGTGTCTCCTTTCTCTTGCTTAGAATGTTGTGGAAATGGATCAGGGAAGATTTTCAAAGCTTTATCCTATGTTGTCTTTGCCTATGGAGGCTCAACTAAAGTGCCAAGATCAAGTAGGTTGTGATCTATCAAGTCATGTATCTTATGACTCAAATTGATGCATCTATTTGTAGTGTGGCCTGGTGCCCTGTGGTAATATCAAAATGCCTATTGATCATATCCCTTGGAAAGAGTTTTGGTTGGATCAACTTCTCGAATAGGAGGGAGAGATATGATATTACAATCCAGAAACTGTTGTAAAACCTTGGTTGGAAGAATTGGACGATGTGAGAAAGTATGTCGAGGGGGTGATAAGAAAACTATACACTGAGGAGGCTCTGAAGCTGCATTTACTGTAGGTTGATTCTACCCTTTTGTATCATTGAACTTGACCTTGTGTGGGACTTTATTGTTACTCTTATTAGTTGTTTCTATAATTCTTGTATACTTTAGTTTTCCCATTGAAATGAGTTTGACTTCTCTTTCCTTTAGTGTATGACATAATTTAGTGAAGGAAGAGAATCACTTGAACATAACTGATTCATGAAGTGCTGGTAGAAGACTCTATTTGAAGAGGTTCTATAACAACTAATCTACCATGGGGCTATTCATCTTAGCCAAGATGGTCTTATACCGAAGAACATAGTCCGTTAGATTCTCATTTGGTCATTGTTTCTATTGAGAAATTTGAGCATATGAAACCTTATCACCAATGTTAATGTTGAATTGTGCTAAGAACATGTCAACTAAAATATTGAATGCATGAACTGACTGATTCAATAGACTATAGAACCATTGTAAAGCATAATCCTTTAGGCTCCATGGAAATAGCTTGGTAGGTAGCCAGTCATTGGGTACATAGTCTAGGCATGCTACATGAAAATTTCTCAAGTGTCTCTCTGGATCACCCTTGTCATCATAAAGAATAAGCTTGGGTTGAACTAAACCTTATGGCAAGGGTGTAGAAGTAATGTGATGTGCCAATGGTGTATACAATAAATCAAAAGAATCCAAAGCCTGCGTAGGTCTAGTGGTACCTTGCTCAAGATGTATCACCTTAGATTAAAGAGATATTATCTCTTGTATAAGGGCTACCACATTAGTAAATAGGGACGTACCAGCTATAACTGATGGCATAGAGACAGGTTGGGATGCTATAGGGGGTTGTTGAGACATAATTGCCCCTATAGTGTCATTTGCAATTGGTTGCTCTTTGGTTTGAGAATATTGATCATTGTTTAATTTTTATTGTTCCTCTTGTAGAATTATAAGCATGTCATCTTGCATATCTAGATGTTTTGTTAAGAGTTCTTAAAGTTCTCTTTTATAAGTTTCATCAAAACTGGTATATTGGGCCATTATGAAAGTAGGAAACCAATTTATAATGTGTTTGAATGTTTTAAAATAAGTTTTAATAGGCAATGTGCTAGAAAAGGAAAGTATTGAATATAAGAAATGCAAAGTCCTAAAAATAGTTAATTAGAATTTGAGCAAAAAGCATATGAAGCTCCAAAACATGTAAGGTGAACCTCAAGAAGCAAAATAGGAGCTAGTACATGCAACTAGATATTTTTTCAAAGATATTTGTCAAAAATACTATGAATTTTTGTAATTTAGATTGAATTTTTGAGCTAAATATGCAATATAAAATTTAGAAAATGGTTGGAATATTAGTGGAGAATAACTGGGAGCTAGTTGATGCAACTATGGTGGTTGAATGATTTTTTTTTTTAGTATGATAATTTTAAAATTTTGATATGAATTTATAGAAAATTTGTAGATTTTTTCTTGAAAAATTTAGGAAAAATCAGATTTTTTTTTTATATTAGCAATATATTTTTCCTAGTGTTTGGCATGTGTTTGTATGCAAAAAAGACCTAGTATGTGCAAACTAGGGTTTTAACAAAATATATGATAATTTTATAATTAATTTGTATATTTTTTATTTTAAATATAGGAAAAAATAAGAAAACATGGCAAATAATTAGAAATAATTTACCTTAGGGTTTCTAGGGTTTTTGTGCAAAAATTCAAAGTTGGGTTCACCAAATGTATTATTATTTTTTAGAATAATAGAGTTTTATTCATAATTAAATAAATAGGTCTGAGCAGCATAAATCAATAAATAATGTGAAATAATTAAGCCACTAATTTGTGTAAATAGATTGTATTTTTACCTTTTTTAAAATAGTAATAATAGAGAAAAAATCAAACTTAGATAGAAATTGACTAAAACAGATGTTGCAACGTCTGGAAATTTTTGTGCAGGCTTGGAAGACTATAGTAAACAAAATATTAGAGTTCATTTCTAGATTGAACAAGAGCACCAAAAGTGGGACACCCTATTGTTCAATGCTATAGTCCTTTTTCAATGCTATTATCCAGGTGATCTACATTTTTTGGGTTTTGCTTAATAGGTCTGTGTTACCTTGTCAATGAAATATCAAAGCCTAAAAGTCTATGAAGCTCATTGTGCATTTGTTTTAATCTTCAAATCCCTAGGAGCTCATTCTACTTGAACTTGAGAGATAACTTGGAAAAGAGAGAGAAGGGGTTAGTGTGTAAAGGATACACTAGACGCACTTCACACCCTGTGTGTGGGCACGTTGCCTACATACCACTACTCAGAGGATGGATAAAGTTAATGTAGTTCTCCCATTGAAGTGCTTGGTGTAATTGTTTATGAAAATGCAACAAGATGCAAAACTAGGTGTATATGGAATGACTAGGGACTGGTGTAAGGGTTTGAATAAGCTTGGAATAATATTGGAAGGTTGTATGCAAAGAATATGGAAAAGTGCTTAAATGTACTTGTTTGTATTCTCATTTTTATCTTATAAATGAGTGCCAAGCCTTCTAAATGGACTTTGAATGGCCTTTAAATGGAAATTAATGATCATGGGTTAAATGAACTCATGTTAGGCCAACATGAATTAAGATAAGGATCCAAGAAAATATGACCGTTAGGACCAATTTTGCACTTGGATAATAGCACCAGAAATAGGACACCCTAGGTTTCAACACTCCTGTCCAAGTTGAGTGCTATTGTCTAGAGGGAATGAGACCTAGGGGGATGGATTTAGGCCTGAAAGAGCTGCCTAGGTTTATAAGGGTTAAGTCTGGAAGGCTTTGGATGACTAGGAATCAGTGAAAGGAAAGCCTAAAAGGGTTGTGCAAGCAAGTAAGAGGACCTATGGATTAGGTATCTTTAGTGATACTTAAATAACCAAATTTTGTATTTTATATGAATACAATCCTAGACCTCAAAAAGACAAGTGCTACTTCTCCAAGGCAAAAACCTAAGCAATAAAACCTATTATTGATTGTATAATCAGATTTGAGAGTAGTAATGATGTGTAATTGAATGATCCTCTCTTTAGAAATGAATTTTAGGGGGTATTTATAGCCAAATATTGACCTTAAACCCTCTTACAAATTAAGCCAACAAGGTCAGCTTGGTCAACTTTGTTAGGCGGGAAATAGAGTCATTAGGCCTCAAGCTACATTGGCTTGGGCCAATGGGGTTCCATAATGTGCACTGAATTCCCAACAAGGTCGACCTGGTTGGCATAGTATAAAAAGGGGGTAAAATAGATTTTTGCTTAGGTAGTGGCTATTTTGGATGGTGAATTGCTTAGGGGAGTGTATAAGTGGGTTTTAATGCTTAGGTAATCTAATAAGAGTAGCTTATATTTATTTGAGGTAATGGTATAGGGCCAACAATCCTGTGAAGCACCAAACGTCTGCCAACCCCTTTGTCGGTGCACCCTTTCAGGCATGCACTCAAAGAGATTGAGATTCAATAGGTTCATGCAAGAGAGAAAGCATCAGTAACTGATAAAGTTTTAAAAATATTATGTGTATACAAGAAAAACTTATCATACAACCTTACAATATAATCTTAGATGAAGAGGAATATACATAATATGATGACAACAATTATGACCTAGATTTGGAAGGATTCTTTGAGCCAAAATAAGACATGGAGGAAACCAAGACCAAAGTCACATAACAAAATGAAGATCAATAGCTATGAAATTTACATATTCAGGTATAAAAAGGACAAATAACAGTGCAAGACTTGATTCCAAGTGGCTCCAACAAAATATATTATGACCCATTAAAGAAAATGGTGGAAAATATTAGAATAGAGTATGCACCAAAACTACAACTATAGGTGACGACTAGACATGAAATGAGGTGTATGAAGGAATACAACTTCTATGAGATAATCATGATGTATTTCCAACTAATTTCAGTGTAAGTATTAGACCCTTCCCTAGGTTAGATGCACATAGAGCTAAAAGAGTGTGTGAGGCCTGTGAAGAAGCACCAATACAAGCTAAATCTTAATATGAAGTTGAAAGTAAAAGTTAAATTGGATATGATACAAGGAATATGCATTTTATATCTAGTGTAAAAAGAAAAGTGAATTATTCCCATGGTGGTTTAACCTAATAATTATAGGGAAATCAGAGTGTGTGGAGATTACCATGCACTAAATTATGCGTACATCAATGACCATTTCCCAATTCCATTTGTAGATGAAGTCTTGGAGATAGTCACCGGGCATGAAGTGTATTCTCTTATGGGTGGGTTATGTGGTTATCATTAGATTCCAATCATAAAAATAGATCATGCTAAAATAACCTTTGCAACAGAATGGGGATCATTTACATACAAAATAATGTTATTTGGATTGAAGAATGCTCCAACTATGTTCCTTAGAGTTGTGGTTACTACTTTTAAAGATTTCATCCATGATTTTCTTGAAGTCTACCTTGATGACTGGGTTATTTTTTCCTTATTCAAGGATCACTTATCTAAGTTGTTACTTATGTTGGAATGGTGCCAAGCTTTGTGCATTACACTAAATCTAAAGAAGTGATTATTTTTCACACATTTTGGTGTCCTATTGGGACATGTATTATGTAGTGATGGGATTTTGGTGGACCAAGCTAAAATCATAGTAATTGTGGGCATGCCACCTCCTACAAGTTTGACAAATTTGTGATCCTTTTTAGGGCATACAGGCTACTACATGAAATTTATGCAAGTATATGTAGTTATATCCACCATATGGAAAAACTATTGTGCAAAGATACTAGGTTTGAATATACAAAATAATTCCAATCAACATTTATATATCTCATAAAAAGACATTTTGGTCTTTCCTGACTAGAGAAAACATTTTCATATTCATATGTATGCTTTAGGAAGTGTGGTAGGAGTTATTCTTGCACAACCAAGAGATGGAGGATTAAATCATCACATTCACTTCACAAGTTGAAAAATCTCAGCTGTAAAAAAGAATTATATGACTAGAAAAATGGAAGCTATAGCTATGGTGTTCACACTTTATAATTTTAGACACTAGCTCCTAGCAACACCATTTAAATTATTCACAAATCAGTAGGCTCCACGATACCTAGTAAATAAGCCTATTTTGGGAGGTAAGATATCTTGATGATTGATATTTTTTCAAGAATTATAGTTCATAATAAATGTGAAGCTTAAGAGGGAGAATGTAGGACCAAACCACTTAAGCTGGATACAAAATGGAGAAGACCCATAGGAGCTTCAAGATGAATAAATGGGTGCATACCTATTTTGAGTCTCTGTGTTTCCTAAAAATTTGTAAGATAGTGAATTTCTTAGAGCAAGGGATCTTTCCTGTACATTATATAGAAAGGGACAAAAATTAGTTGATCACATATGTTATTCCCTTTAGTATTATCAATGTATTTTTGTATAAAATGAGCAAGGATGGAGTACTACACAAAATATATCTAGAACATGAAAAATTGCAGTTGCTTAAATAACCACATTAAGGAATCACATGTGGACTTTTTGCAATAGAATCTATTGTGAAAAAGATTCTATGAAGTGGTCTATGGTGGCCTACCCTCTTTCAAGATGCATACCAAGTAGCTAAACACTACGACGTCTATCTGAAAATGGGAAAACCAAATCAGAATGCACCACCCTCTTTTAGGATGTACCACATGAGTCTTGGCCATTCTTAATTTCTCCAATCCATTTGTTATATGTCTATGGTATGGGACTTAGTGTTATGTTCATGTAGGAATAACATTCCATTTCATTCACTAGTAAGGTCCTCACTAGGCATAATTTGGCACTTCCCACCTATGATAAAGAGATGATGGCTATCCTCCATGTAGTCAAAAAACAACATCCATACTTGGTAGGCTAAGACTTTTGCAAAAAATCTGACCACCAAAGCCTCAAATATTTTCTAGAGCAACAAGTTTCTTCCCCATTTCAATAAAAAATGGTTTCTAAACTCATGGGATATGATTATGACATCACATACAAAAAAAGAAAGGAAAACTTGGTGGTCGATGATCTCTCACCAATTTGAAGGACAAATAAGATTGTAGGATGTATCGATTCCCATTTCCACATGGTTTCCTGATATTCAACATGAGTGTAATCATGAAAAACACACCCAATAACTCATTCTCCAACTATCTATTGATTCCATTGCTAAACCTAATTATACTTAGGATAACCAAACATTGTGATATAAAGGTCACCTTGTATTGGTCACAGGCTCCAATTTCAAATAGACTATTTTATAGGGGTTGCATGCCTTTTCTTATATAGGTCATTTAGGTTTTGTACAAACCTATGAGTAAGTCCGTCATAGTTTATTTTGGCCCAAAATCAACTAGGATATAAATATGTTTCTTGTAGAATGTGATATATGCCAATGCCATAAAGGGGAAACAATCACATCACCCAGTTTCCTCCAACCACTACCCATTCCATGATTTCTTTAGACTAACATTTTGATGGATCTAATTGAGTGTCTTCCTAAATAAGAAGTAAAATATATCATTCTCATGGTGTGGATCAACTTATAAGTATGCTCATTTCTATTCTCTATCCCACCTCTACACCACTTCCACCATAGCCCACACATTTCTTGATTAAATCTTCTAATTTCATGGCATTCCTGCCTCCATTATATCAAATCGTGACTCAACCTTCACGAGTCATTTTTGACAGGAACTCTTCAAATGCCTTGACACACATTTGAAAATGACTCCAAGATACCATCTATAGACTGATGGCCAAAAAAATTGTGTCAAAATTTTTCTTGAAACATATTTTTTTTGTTTTGACATGGAGCAATAGCATCAATGGCTAAAATGATTACCACTTGTTGAATGGTGGTACAATACCTCTTACTGCATGACCACCAAGCTCACCTCGTATGAAGTTGTCTATGGTAAAAATACACCATATCTTATCTCATATATACCAGGTAGCTCTCAAGTACAGACTCTAGATACTACCCTAACCGCACCTTAAAATATCCTTCACCTCCTCAAGGATAATATCCACCTGACACAAAATTACATGAAGCAGTAGGCAAACCAACACCACTCTAAACAATCTTTTCAACTTGGAGATATGGTTTTCATCTACCTGCAACCATCATAAATGGTACTATCTAAAGTTGAAAGGATGCCAAAAACTAGTTCCTAAATTATGTGGGTCATATAAAATTATCTAGCAAATTGGCCTTGTCATTTAAATGTACAGACTCTGGATACTACCCTAACCGCACCTTAAAATATCCTTCACCTCCTCAAGGATAATATCCACCTGACACAAAATTACATGAAGCAGTAGGCAAACCACCACCACTCTGAACAATCTTTTCAACTTGGAGATATGGTTCTCATCTGCCTACAACCATCATAAATGGTACTATCTAAAGTTGAAAGGATGCCAAAAACTAGTTCCTAAATTATGTGGGTCATATAAAATTATCTAGCAAATTGGCCCTGTCATTTAAAAGTTGAAACTTCCACCTTCATTGCATGTCCACCTCATTTTTCATATCTTTTGCTTAAATAAGTTCCTTGGCCATAATGCCACCACCTAGAAAATGATTCTAGAACTTGATGTAAAAGTGTCTCTCCTTTAGAACTTGTAGCTATACTAGGCATGTGCTCTCGTGAGCTTTATAATTAGGTCATCACTAAAGTTATATTACAATGCCAAGGAATACAAGTAGAAGATGCTACATGGTTACCTCTTCTTCAAATCCATCATTAGAATCCTCATATTTAGCTTTGAGGGAAAATATTTTAAGGTGGGGGGCATGTTAGGATCCTTCATCCTAACCATCATTTTTAATTTTTTTTTAGTAAAAGGCTATAGATGCATATGCTTTGTAAGACATCCCTCAAGCCCATTGTAATAATCTCACATTCATGGGGAGTATTAGTTATCTAGTATTCAATTAGTATAAATAGGAGTCTATATTAGTGAAAGTCATCCATGAATTATATTTAATCGGTCTTGCTCAAATGAGATTGCCTCATTGAAGAGGCTAGTTGTAATGCAATTTTGCTTTCTTTTAATATAATCAATCAATTTATGTTTATTTCCTTATTTAATTTTGCATATTTGTAGTCTAGTTATAATTTGTTTCAGGAAGGATCTTATCATCGACATTTAACATTAATACTTTAAATATACATTTAAGCCTTCACATACCTATAAAAGAAATGAAATCACTAAAAGGACAAACACTTGCAACTCTACACGAAAATTTTAAACATGTCTACTACATTCTCATCTATGAAATGAGTTTCATAGGGCCAAAATTGTTGACACATATTGACCACCATTTGAGCAAGGTTTTCTTATTGTTAGGAAAATATAGGTTAGTATTCACATTGTGGTGAGTTATTAACATTATTGTGTATGAGCATAATAATATTGTAAGTGATTTGTTAATGCAACTTACAAAGATATTTTAGATAACAGGGAGTGAATATAGGTTGTTAAAATAACCTTCATACATTAGTGATAAGATAGATTAGTGGTTGATCAACCTCATATTTAAAAGGAGAAACTTATACACATGTAGAACATATTATTGCATAATATGAATTAATGATCGACCAATTGCCAGAAACTTGTGTTTGAGCCTTTGGATCTAATATAATATGGATGTCAAACTCCATTTAGTATATGAGTAAGCTTAATAGACCTCTATAAATTTGGCCTTGATTGTAATTAAATTGATCAATGCAGATCACGTGTGAAAGCATTCTCATTCGATAAGCTATTTGTTCTTGTTGATAATAGAAAAATAGTGTAAACCACATGTAATCCTTATATCATTTGTTTGTTCATAGACTATAATATAATTTTGTGTGATTAATAATTTACTATATGTGCATGTGTGCACACGTGAATGCAGACATACATACAAATACATATATTGCAAAAGGGTTTGATTCAACATTGATATTCATTGGAGATTATTATTTATATTACATTGGGTTTATTTATTTAGATCTAACAACTTCAATTGGTTGTATGCAAGTGTGGTCCCAAACCTTTCATAATTAGATATGTGCATTGGAGGGTTATACTACAGCCAAGCTTAACTAGCACACATTAACTACGTGTGTGTTGGCATCACTTACCATGGGCTCATTACATCAAACTTTTTAATATACTTGTATACCCAACCGCAAACTGACCACCAACATAATAGTTATGAAAATCAATTTCCAGCACCACCAATATAATTGCTTGCACATTATCATTAGTAGTATTGATTAAATTAGAAATGTCAACTCAGCCATTATGGCAGCTCATATAGCCTCATCGCGTAGTCATAGTGGGGTGGTTGGACATAAGTGTTTTGACCATGGACTTATCCCACCAAATAACATAAAATCCCCCAATCAATTGGATGGCCCAATTGGACATTTACAAACATTGTGGCCCTACCCTTGCATTTCCTCTATGAGACATGTGGGTTGAGAGAGGAGCAAAGAATTATGATGAGTGTGCTCAGAGGTGGGATAGGAGAACAAGATCGTTGATGGTCAAAGGTAATGTTCTTTTAAATATGATTTATAATTGATTAATCTATCACATAAATTTCATTTTCCTAGTATAATCTTTATTCAGTCGTAAGGAGCATTTTCACAAAATTACAGATTCTGTTGATACATCACTTAATTGAATTAAGTGGAGAGAGTCGCAGATAATTAAAGTGGTTAGCGATTTGGTAAATTAAAGTGACCATGGTTAATTAAATTTTAAGGGTTTTAATGGAAAAGAGAGAAGTGTACACTGTTTAGTTCAAAGCCCATATGTAATTAATCTTGTATGCTCTTTACCTGAGGTTGTTGCTATAGATTTATAGGAGAATATCAATACCAATACCCTATTCTAGTTTTATGAAAATGAGAATTCATGGGTAAGCCTTGTTTAATAAGAAGGTACTCATAGTTTGTAACATGGAAAACATATGCTTGATAAGCCAAATCATTTCGATGGATATATTTTTAAAACTGTTAAAATAAATACAAGTTATTTTTTATGTCAATTTATATTTGTCTGGATCAATAAAAATGATTATGGATTCACAAACATATAATATCACCATGAAATCAAAGAGACGTGGTAAAATCTCTAACCATAAAGGAGACAAAATCTATGTCAACATATACAAATTTTCATAGATAATCTATATATTAATGTAATCCAACTGGCATACTAGACATATGCACAAACTAATATCATTGATATGCAGTATAGAGATGGAGAAAATGTAAGAGATATGTTGTTGTCTTAGACTATTGCATTTTGCATCCAGATAGATGGGGACATGTTTCTTTAAGTAAGAAGAGAATCAAAGACACTCTTAATGTTAATAATATCTTAATTGAGATGATTATTTCTATAATTAAAATGGAGGATTTTGGAAAGAATAAAAATCAGTACTAGCATGGTGCTAACACAACTTACACGTGATTAGTGCAAGGAAGGATGAAAATAAGGATGATTGAAGTTGAGATATCTCCCTTATTATTGTTAAATCTTCATATGAATATGTTAATTTTTTGCATAAATAAAATTATATTGAATCACATTTATTCTCTTTCT
The DNA here is from genome assembly GCA_037957365.1 of Torreya grandis. Lineage (NCBI taxonomy): Eukaryota > Viridiplantae > Streptophyta > Pinopsida > Cupressales > Taxaceae > Torreya > Torreya grandis. Next base: position 622,640 of record JARHVA010005172.1, on the reverse strand, counting down.
TTATCTTAAACTATGGAAACCATCCTTCCTACCTAAGTGTAAATTATGGTGTACATATTTGCTCTTGAAGACAAATTGTATTTTATTTTACAATATTATATAAATATCTAGCTTTTTGTAATAAAACATGTTGTTTACATTTATTTGAATTGAGTACAATAAAAGGAAGTAATAATATGTTATTTATGCATACCAATTATTCATGGTTATAGAAATACTAGAATAAGGACATTAAAAAGGTGTAAAGATGATCAAAACAACCCAACCATGGAATGCTATATATAGAAGTCATATTGTAAAACTCCTTATTGAGACCATCATAGTATTCACATGTGATGATTTCCTAGTACCTTATTTTTCAAGAATAAGTATATTTCTATTTATTATCAATGTTTAATGTAGAAGACAAAGTTGTGGATATAATAATATTATGAAAGGATAATTGAAGTTCATAAAATTAATCTTGTGGATGTCATCAGTACTAGAATTCTAAAATAAAATAGAAACCTAATCCCTTGGACACTTGAACTAATTTGTAAATAACCCTTGAGGAAGGGGATGTATACTTGAGGATGCATTAATTATAGCTAAGTTATGTATATAATAGAATTGGGAATCCTAACAATGGGTTGTTTTAATTTATCCTTAAAAAAAGTATTGGTAATATCTTATGTTAAGTGAGCAATCTAAACTTAACTTAGTAATACATTAAAAATATGTGTATTCTTACAGACTATAATTCTTGAATATTCAGCAATGATTATTTAAAATCACTAATCACTAATATTTGAATATAATGGAAAATTAATGTGAATATAATTTGCTAGTTTTTATTGTGACCATATATGTTTGTGAAGTTCAATTTGCATTATATACTTGTTTTTAGCATTCGAAAGGGGTTAACTAGAATAGGACATGCAAATAAAATATGTTGAAGATATTAAAAAATGAGAGGAAGGGGGTGTCATCATTTTGCTTGATTTTGATGTGTACCAACAAGAAGTGCATATGTATAAATAAAGTAGTTTAAATTCTAATCTTTTGATGTATGTGCAGTGCTTTACCAATATTCGCATTATGTGTAATCAAAAGATACCTCTATTGATTACTGCCCAGTGGAAAGAATGCGATGTTTATATCAACAACATATTATTATGTTCTGAAAACATCATCATAAGATAGTATGGCAGGTTGTTAACTGATGAGTTTTCTTTACGTTGTGCATGTTACCTTACTTTGATAGACGGGTTTGGCTTATGTTTTTACTTGCATGAGGAGAAAGGTGTTTCTATGGAGTTCAATTTTCAAGTTGTTGTTTTAGAGATGAAATGGGAGATGGACATTCTAGAATGTCTTTTGAGTAAACTACACCAAGATGCTAATTTCTTGTATGGTTTCTTTCACGATATTGACATTTGTTGTGCAAATGAATGTCTCAAATAAGGAGCATCATGGGAGGAATGAAAGCAAACATGGGAAATGAGTTTGGTTGAGTTGTACATGCTTGCTTTAGAAGATGTTTTTGCAAAATAATATTCTGATACCATGTTTGATTATGGAGTGCAAGACATTGTCACTAATGTGCAACACTTTTTCATTTCTCCGTAGTATAATATTTATGTGTATTGTTGTAGTCATACTTGACATTATTTGGCGAGGTGATAAAATGATTCAATGTGATTACCATGTAATTATGTAATGATGATAACATTTTCTAATTTTTTGCTAGTAACTATCATGAGATACATTCCAATTATGCAATAATGACTATGTTTTATAACAATTTTTTTACTATATTACCATTGTGAATATTTGACATATTTTTTATTACCAAGTACTCAATGTCTAAACATTATTTTAACTTGTTTAAATAAAATGTGTTTAAAACTATTGTATGTGTCAATAATGCATTGTTGTTCACAGATTTTGACATTTTATCATTCACAATGTTTATTGTGTATGGCTGAAATGAAACATGTTTTTTTATATGTTGAAATAGATGTTGGATAGGTGGGATGAAATTACATCTATTCCACTACAGAATCGAATCAAGGGTCTATTTAACTTTAACAATGTTAAGTGGGAAAATTTCCCTGACATTAACAAGGAAGACAGTCGATCTCTTGGCCGGATGTTGATAGGGTTAAGGACTGTGTGAAAGGAGAATAAAAAAGAAGTTGTTCCTTTAAAATTATCTTTTGTCACATCACCAAAAAAAAATTCTAGTTCTTAGCAAGCTGAATATGGTTAACACTAGCTTCGAATATGTCATGTACTTGACCTCCCATTATAGACTGCAATTGGGTGTGTATTCGTATATTATTGGGTTCTATTTGTATGTCATTTTTGTATCTAGTTTTCAATCTCCATACACTAGATCTGTCTAACATATCCATATAGGTATTGGTGTTTGTATGGGCCCAAGGATTTTTGGGAAATCAATGTCACACCGAAGGATGTGTTTGTAGTGCCAAAGATGGTAAAAGGTAGTCAACCAAGACTAAAAAATATAAGGTGTGGTTGTTACTGTCATTTCAACACACACTGAATGGTCATTAGACCTAATGATGTGTTGGTCACATGCAATCACGTAGAACACACAAAAAATCAAGGCTATCACCATCATGGCTAATAATATGAATAATTAAAGGGTAAGAAATCTTTTTTCCTCCTTACATTAGCCCCCAGTTGATTAAATGGGTCCATAGGCTATTATTATTGGGAATGTTTGTTGTTGTTATCCCTCTTAAACACCTCAAGATGGTGTATGCAAAACTTTTAATGTTCAATGCTCAAATAGAGTGGGATGATTTCCTTAGCACAAATCATATATATAACAAAGAATGATAGATCAAGGAGGAAAAATATGTCGATAGTCTCAATGATATAGAAAGTGTTCAGGAGTGGTCACTAGTGAATCCCAATAAGTGGTTTGTCTATCATGGATATAATGGAGAAGGGATTAATGGGGATGGGTAAATCCCCTTCATACTAGGCATCCAATACCCATAACAACTGCAATGATTATTGAGATTTGGGAAGTGTAACTTATTGGTGGTGGACTCATATTTCATAACTTACAAGCTCACTTGCATTTTCTATTTCTATACAATTCCAATTATACATGTTGTTGGTTTTTGTTTCCAAACACCAAGGATTTTCTGTTGCATAGGTGATTATGTCACAAATGTGTAGAACAAACATTAGCCAATAGATGAAAATACTTCTTCATAAAGTAAATTTGAAAGACATAAGTGTAAACTCAATGCCTTCATGGTGGATGATGTTTTTATTGAGATAAAAGTTACTAGGTACATATTTGTTATTTGTATGCACATTATGAGGTTCATATGTTGAAGTTCATACATACCGGTGTCACACTATATTGTGAAGTCTTGAAAAACAATCATGATACGTAGGGAAATTTTCAATTGTGAGGTTGATTTGTGTAACCGTCATGTGAGGCATGCAAGGCTGAATAATTTGATAGCAAAGGTGCAAGAAGATGATATAAGATGTGTGATGTTCAGTGAATTGGGTGACATAATGCATAGTTATGATAATGAAGACATGGAAAATAGGGAGTCATAAACTTTTGTAGACAAGTATCACTCCACATAATCTAATTTTATTGAATATTTGGAGCACCATTGACTTCATCGAGTCAGAATGGGTCATGATGTTGTCACACCCTTCCGCATGCTAGGAAAGAAAAAAATTCAGCCATAGAAAGTTACCATTCCCATTTGAAATGGCATTCTTTGAGCACAATAAATACTTTTACACATCACATGGATGATTAGTTATTTCACCAACTAACCATAGTTGTTTACATATGCTATTGGTGGCTATAAATATGCAAGGATAATGGATTCTACAAGAACTTAAAACTAGAGAGAGTTTAAAATGTTTCATCGGTCACAACTTTATAGATTCTAGACTATCATGTCACCTTCCACAAAAACAATCCTCGTACGGCATAGGTGTGGAGTCTAATAGATGAGACATTGCATTATCATGTCTATATTGCAATGCCTTTCATGTCAATGTGCAATTGTATGTTTTCACTTCAAAGTTACACTTGTAAACATGTGATTAATGTGGAGTTAATGAGAGAGAGAGGAAGAGAGGTGGTTGCATAGGACATAGAGGTGGTGGTTTTAATCGCATCAACAACATTGATATATAGTACAATGTAAGATTTCTTTCCTTTTTTATGTTTGCATGTATGCATGGAGTCTCAATTGCAAACTACATTTTCAATACACAGTGCATAGACAAGTCATAGATAGTGCAGTAATAGATGTCAATGAAGGTGAAGTAGGTATGGATGTCAGATGATTGAACCCTCTAGATGAAGTTATTCAGGTATGGATATGCAAGTATCAAATCCTTATAATAAAAGTGAAGCAATAGATTTGGTAAATGATATTAAAAACTAGTTGAGGGAGTCTGACAATGTAAGACATGTCTCTTCTCATATTCATTTGGGCTTATATTTCTCTACATTTGTAACAAGATAGTTTAATGGTATGAATAAATCCTAGTCAATGCTGGCATTGATGGGATTGAAGCCCCAATATGTGGAGCACAAGATATTTTTGATAAATGTGTCACATTAGATCACATAATTGAAACATTTTCATTCTTCAAAAATTGTATGAAAGATGTTTATAACAAGGTCTAGAGCAGGTCGATATCAAGCACACATCACTTGATGGCCCATCCATTCAAACAAGTGCATGATGGGTATGGCACTTCCCTTCATAGAGAGATAGAATTCATAGAAATAATGAATAGAGGAAGACATCATAGCATGTCATAGGAGAGAACCCTTTTTTTAAACCCTCCTTATAAGAATCATAAACAAGAAGCTTGGAATGAAGATCTTAACATGGCAACAAAGTGAGATAGAGATAGACACAAATGAGATAATGCAACTTGATTACCCCCTAGGTTGGATACATTGATAAGTCTTTATAGAGTCGTACATATTGTATATGACATCTATCAATGCCATATACATTTTGCATGTCTCTATACATGTCAACTTTTTAATGGTAACCTTCCATGTCATTGTAATTTTCTGGAATGCTTATAATTTTTATAAGTACATGTTTATAGGCTTACTGAATCTTTCTATCATGCACAAAAGTGCTTATAACCATATTTTTTGTTTGATATATATGGGCAACTACAACATTTAATTTAAAATTGGAATTATCATAAATGAAAATAGAATAACTACATGTAGCATGTGATATAACTTCATTTATGTTCTTTTGTTGTGAATAAATATAATATTATAATAAAAATGTAAATGATGTAAACAACACTTCAAATAACACAATTAGGAATTGTAGCTGAATTTTGGATTGGTAATCTAAGACATTGTTGGGGTCTTTTCCTTTAATTTAACATGACTTATCCTAGTCACATGCCCAAAGAGAATAAGAAGTCCAAAAAGCTAGCACGCAAGCATATCACATAAGAAATAATCTCGCACTCTCACTCAAAGCACGTAGCTTAAGACCACTTCCCATCAATTTTGTTATGTGATGGTGCATGCATTGATCTTGCTATACTAAGGTGTTTAAACAGGCACATAGTTCTAACCATAAACATCATAGTATATCTAGTCCTAATAATTCGCTCATTCTATACTTGAGTTATTCATCACAAAAAATGATAGGCACAAATCGAGAAAAAAGAGTAGTGGTACCATTATTTCCATAACAAGATTATAAAAGTTATTTCAACATCACAAGTATTCTCTTCCATTACATATTAAGGATCACCATACACATTGCAATGCACAACAGGATTATGACTTAGCTAAATATTATAATTGCAAGATTACCATTATAACAATAATAACTCTTCTAAGTAAAACTAGGGGTATTTATACATGGTTGTACCCTGATCATTTTATTACAATATTATCATGAAAGTGATGACTTGCCAATGAACATTTACAACAATGAGTCATAGGAAGCCATTACAATGAATTCCTATTGATTCAACCCTGGTTACCCATATATACCCTCTCTATGTTAGATATTCATTATCATGATCTTATCTTCTTGCGAGTCGATGCTAGATTTGCACTTGACTATTCTCTTTTGATGTTCACAAAAATTATTTCTTAACCATCTCTACATTTTTTTCCCTTATCCAAGTCATACACTTTGGTTCGAGTCTTCCATCCTTAGTTCCTCTGTGTTTTTTGCATCATTTTCCTTGTGATTTGTTTCTCTCATGCCAAGGCCTTTTGTGCCTTTTTTTCCTGCATCTAGCTTTACTTTCACACCTATATCTCCTGTGCCATCTCAAAAAGTAATAGTTTATCCTAGACTATGCACCAATTTGAAGAACAAATAAGATCACATACAAAAATTGAGGTCTAACATCACCCGACACTGAGCTAATAGTTTATCCTAGACTATGCACCATCCTCAGGTCCCTCTGATTCCAAAAATCCAAGTCCCCATTGTTCAACTTGACATTTGACTTCCTCCTAGTGGTTGAGGGAAATTTTTAATTTGGAGGTACTTTCCTCAACCTCACCCTTCAGTCATTTCATCTCCTCGGGCTACTCTATAAATTCACTCGCTTGAGTCGTTAAAAGTTCAAGTTTATAAATGGCATCCTTATGGACATCTTCAAGTGTCCTGACTTATATCAAAACCTATGTTTAGAGTGCCAAAAAATTGGTATTAAGCTCCTAGTGGTGAGCGTTGATCTTTTTTTCTAGTTATTCCATGTCCTGGAATGTTTTTGCACATTGCACTCTATACTTTATAATTATCACATTCTCAGCCGATTTTTGGCATTGGTGTTCTTCCGATTGAAGCGTATCTTCCAAAATTTTAGTGGGTCACATCAATTTTATAAAACTCCCATCAACAATGGGATCAGTGGCACCAACCTTGGCCAAAAATCTCTACATACTTTGGTGGACTCAGTAAATAGCTTCATGGCCCAAGTCTGCTATTTCAAAGGATTCACCTGGTCTTTGCATTTTTTAATAAAATATCTACTAGGGTCTCTAACTTATCAATGGATTCACCTGTAATATGGATCCCATCAGCAAGTGAGAGCTCATTTTACAAAATTGTCTTATAGAGTTTTAGAATCCTCACTCGAGACACCGTTGTTACTTCTTATTGTCACTTGAGCTCTTCTAATTCCTATTAATTCAAAAAAAAACAATAATAAAGTTATAAAATTAGGAACCTACACATTTATATAGCCTTTAGGACTTGCTTACATTTATTCTCTCATGCCTTCTTCCATCACTTCACTCATTAATGCTCTCAAAAAGTATGCCATGACATCCGTTTGGCATGCTTTCTATTATGTTTAACACTTTGTCAATTTAATAAACCTATCCCATACTTGCACATTTCTCATAGTGCATGCCATCTTTAAAAATATATAAACTTCAATTTTCAAAGGCAGGAACTATTTTTTCCCTCCTAACCTATTTGTAGTGGTTTTTCCCTTACCATTCTTTTTCCATAATTCAAGTCACACGTCACCTCCTATGTCTCTTCTCATCCTTATGTGTTTTCATTTATGTGCCTATATTATGTATGATTCCTCCCATCTCTATATTTACTTTATTTAGATTGAAACTTACCCCAAACTAAAAGATGAATGTGGTCCTCCACGGGCATAACCTAAAGAAATAATTATAAAAAGGTAGTGCTAAAACAAAATAAAACCAGCTAAAATAAACCAAATCAAGAAGGCATGCACCAAATGTTAAGATCTATTTGAAAATAAACCAAAATCCTAAACTATTCTAGTGGCATATGCCTTATTAAGAAAAATTGAAGTATTATACGGAATGGTAGGGTCAAATATGACTACCATTAAAATGGCCTTGAAGAAATTGGCCATCTAATTGTTTCCCAAATTTTACCCTAGGTCAAATTAAGTTAACCCCCCCCCCCCAACATATTCAAACTTTTCATAAGGTCCTATAGGTTTGAAAGTGGTCACATGGTCATTGTTCAGGTCAAATTATATCTTGAGGGTCATAAAAAATGTTTTAAGCCTTTGTCATATTTGTTCTTCTTACTTAATAACCTTTTATGCCAACTTTTGGTCATTATAATGGAATTGTATGACTTTCCACAAAAGGACAAATGTGTCAAGAAGCAATATAATTTAATTCATGTCAAGGAATGTTAAAGAATAGTTTTAAAACTGTAGGTTCAACGTTAAAATAAGAAGATCACCTACAAAAAGGGCAATTTAAGATGGTGTATGGATTGACGTGACTCACCTAACATGTGTGAATACTTCAAGGTATCTTGAGATCCCCACAGGTCATTTCCAAGCTCAAGTAGATTCAATAGGTCAAAAATTGGTGAAAACCATTTTCTCTCTCCTATCACTCTATTGGACAGGTCAAGAAAGGTCAATGATTTTCTTTTGGTATGGACTAGAGAAGAAGAGTTGGAGTGAGTGCACTTGGTGGATGTTAGGGGTCCCTGTGTACTTCCATTTCATGGTCATATTTACAATATTGATTGTATGTACTATATGAACAATCATTAATATTGTTAGCACCTCTAAACTATCCATGCATTCCCAATGGCTCAGTTCTCTCATATGTTTGCATTGATCTATGTGAACCAAGTTATGCATATAGTCTTACAGAGCATGTTCTTTCTTTTCATGTTGAATTCAACATTTTGGCACATGTGGTCATATGAGGATAGGTAGAATTATCCTTATGATAGAAGTGAACACTATTGATAGCTGTGAATAGTGTTTTGGTAATTGCATATTTTCATCTTTCTATGAAGTGGCTTTAGGACAAGAATAACACACCTATGTTCAACCCCTCAGATCATAGTGATTAGTTTATGTTGACCATTTTTTGCCCAACAAGCCAAAAATTGGTCCCCTTCTTTCCCTGCTATTCTAGGCCAATTCATTTTGATTTTGCACAAGTCTTGCAAATTTCTACAGACTCTGCAAGTCCATGTCTATGGACTCTGTAGAGCTTGGATTTCTACGGACTCAGCACTGAAGTTTTCTACAGACTCTGTAAGTCCATTTCTACAGACTCTGCAGGTTTTCTACGGACTCCACAAGAACTTCTACGAACTCTATAGGTGTAGTCTTTCGGTGCATGAAGAATCAGTTCAAAGAGTGCAAGGTTTTACAAAGCTTCTTCGGACTCTTGTCTGAAGAAATTCACTAAGAAAGAGAGCTAAAAGTGGTTCAACGACATGATCTTTCCAAGAGTTAGCATTTTTGAACCATTGAACTGGTTCAACACTTGGGTTCAATGCTTCAGTTCAAACCAAATGATTTAATCACTTAGTTCACTCAGTCGGTTCAACAGCATGGTTTAATTGCAAAGTTCAATCAGCAAAGTTTAATCAGCAAAGTTCATCACTTTGGTTCAATCAAATGGTTTGTTAGCTTGGTTCAAAGGCTTGGTTCAATTCAGTTGGTTCAATGCTTTGGTTCACTCAGTCAGTTTATCAAATGGTTCAACAGCTTTTGGTTCAATCAAAGGGTTCATCAGCTTGGTTCAATGGTCTGTTCAACACTTGGTTCAACGGTTGGTTCAAAGGAGCAGTTCAATGCAAAAGTTCAAGAGAGCCTCCTGAAGGACAAGTGCCCTTGTGGAGGGCACTTGGTTGACAAAAGCACCCTTCAGAAGGGTCATTTTCAAGAAAGCCACAAAGGTAAGTTCTTTCAAAATTTTGTTTAAGGTAGTCGAAAGGTAAAGGCATAATTCCTTCAGACTTTTTGTTTGAAGGAATTCGGAAAGGCTGCAAACAAAACTCCCACGAAGACCAAGGCAAGAAAACAATTTCTTCAGACTTTTTATCCCAAGGAATTCCTTTGGACAAAAAGTCTGAAGAAATTCGAAAAGCAAAGTGGCAGAGGCATTTCTTGCGGACTTTTTGTCTACGGGAAAATTGTCTGCAAAAAAAGTTCGTGGGGAAAAAGCCCGAAGGAGCAACCAGCTTGAAGCAAGAAACCCACCTGAAGGGTTTGTGCCCTTGCAGAGGGCTCTCACTGAGGAAAAGGACTTTTCTCAAGAAACTGAAGGGTCACTTCCCCTTCGGCAAGGATCGACAAAATAAGTCTGCAAAAAAGGCTGAAATAAGAAGTCCATAGAAAAGGCCGAAGCAGGAAAGCCGAATAAGTCCAAGGGGTGACGGGCTCAAGGATGTCAAAGTCAAGCATAGTGAACTAGCCATTGGTTTTCAAACAATGATGGGTGCATGGATGTCAATTTTAAGACGGTGAAATATCCATTTGTTTTTAAAATGCTTGAGCACCAACCAAAAAAGAGCCCAAGGAGCCAGTGACCTGCCAAGGAAATAGCCCCCGAAGGTCGAGGGAGCCAGAAAGAGACAAAGCAAGGAAGGAGACAAAGTGAAAAAAAAGACAAAGCACAGTCCAAGTGGCAAGGGGAGGTGAGTTAGTTCCAAATGGTCACCAAATGGTGCAAACAATAAACAACGTGCCCTGTCTTCTACATTTTGCATTTATAAGGGGACAAACCACATGAATGCCTTGAAGGGAACAATTTATTTGCAGAAAAGAGGTGCGGCCCGTGCTTCCACATTAATGCTTTAACGCCAAAGTCAAGATCAACATTTACACAGCATGGTTCCAGCAGGCCTTTTACAAAATAATGACATCAGCAACAATGACTTCCTCTTCCCGATGCTCTCAGCGCACATGGGCCAGCTTGTCAAGAGTGCCAAAGTCTTTTCAAAATAAGCACCAAGTTCTCTTCTCCTCTTTCTATATATTGTAAAACTTCTCATTTGAGAAGGATCCATCTCTCAGCCCTAAGGCAAAACTCTACCCAAAAATCTCTCGGGCTTGTAAGGCAAAACTCTGCCAGTTTTTACCTTGAATCAGGACTTAGCATTTTTACCTCTATTTGAGCTTGCACTTTTGTATGTGTTTATGCCTTTGTTCTGTGTTAAGTCATTTTCCTTATGCTTTCACAGGGTGATTTCAGCATGTCTAGTGCATTGTGAGTTTCTCTTTTGCAAGTTTGCCAGAAGTGTCCCTAGAATAGTGTAGGTGCCTGTGAATATGCTGCCATAAGTGTGTCTAAGGATGCCTCTAGTAGTTTCTTCCTCCCTGTATTTCCATGAACCCCTAGCTCACTGATGCAGAAGGATTTCTCATATCAAATGAACTGTATAGGAGCTTCTTCTTGGTGAAAAGTGTATATTCGGGTTGCATGGTCATCTTTTTTTTGGTGTATCACCCCTTTTTAGTTTAGGTTTAGGTTATGTTTCAGCATCTTTCTCCCTTTTCATCCCCCCTTTTTCCATTTTATTTGTTAGCGGTAGGAATCTAGGGCCTAAAAGATACATCAAAGGGAGCTAGCCCTTATCTAGAGACTCTCCCCTCCAGCTTCACTGATCCCATAGGTGAGAGGGGAGTTTTCATTTTGACGTGTGGAAGGTAGGAGTTTGGCCTCCTACCCAAGGTGCAATCCACTGTGTCAATAGTTTCTCCATTAAAGGTTTGTACTCAAGAGGATAATTGATGGAAGTTAAATTACATGACACTTGATACAATCATAGCCCTAAAATAAGCATCTACAAGTTACTACTAGAAACCTGGTCATGCTCAAACCTGAAAGAGAGACCAAAGCATGTTTGGAAACATTTGAGCTCATTTTGGCATCTCAAAACAAATTCATGAATCTCTAGAGGATCACAGTGTAGGTGGTGAGGACATTACATATAGCAAAAACTAGATGGAGAAGTGCAGAGTTGAGAAAGGTTGCTAATGAGAAGGTTTATCTTAACTTATTTGAAAGGTATTCTATCCATACACAATGTCATCTGTTGGTGAAATTTTATAAGGTCTGTGTAAGCCTAATGGCTTTCTTCTAGTAGCCTAGGCCTAAAGGTCACATCTTGACACAAGAAGAGGTTGTTTGGACAAGGGAGAAGGATGGTTGAGTGAATTTTCAACTTATTCAAGCTTCTAATAGAAACACTCAAATAACTATAGTGCCATTAGGCCAAAATGAACCTAGACTAATGTAACCAGTAGACCTACAGTGCATTGAAGGCAAGGGATAAAGGTATGGTCTCAAGACGTAAATGAGCTCATTTAGGTGTGAAATGGTCCTAGTGACCTAAATAATAAACCAAAGGTGTGAAGTAGAGTACTCAAACACCTATCATCACCTACAGGGATCTCATGATTCCCCTAATTCACACCTACAGTTTGACACATACTGCAGACTAGCCTAAGCAAATGGAAAATGCAAGTTTGGAAGTTTGACAGAGGTGTAAGATGGATGAAAACATAATAAATCATTATCACAATGATAATATCATATTTCATGTAATTTTTAGAGGGAAAGTAACTAGAACATAGCTTGATCGAAGTTGGGCATTAGCCTCAAACTCAGCATAAAATCCTGCACATAGTTAGTGACCTAAAAGCTAGTCTAGATCATTTAGAGTGTTGAAGGTTCTAGAAGTGTGATCTAACTTTGAAAATTGATAAAAAAGGTTATCATCACTTGAGAAAGACCTCCATGGTCTTCTTTAAGTCAAATTAATAGAGGAAGTGTCCATTATTTTGTCTCAGACTAGAGGCACTCCATAGTCAATGCAATCTATAGACCTAGTACATTTGGGGTAAAAGGATGAAAGAGAGAGCCAAGAATGATTTATGGATGATACCTAGGGTTGAATTGAAGGTGTAAAAAGTGTTGATAATCACCTACAAGCACTGGGATCACTCACAAGTGGTCATATACTCATAAACATAGTCTATGCCTATTAGGCCTAAAACTAGGCATGAACCCTCATGACTTATAACTTCACTCTCATAACCATATGATCTCCCCAAATAATGTAATATCCTTCAAGGGAGAGTAGAGGTTTGATTGGATTAAGTGGTTTGTAGAAAACAACTCAAAATTGGTCATTTTGGCCTAAATTTGTCTCAAAGGTGTCTAGAATGCATAGTAAGAGCTCGAGAGCTAACTTATTTCACTCGTATCTTTACGAAAAATGTGCAAGGTGTCTCAAGCACTCAGGGGTAGATGAGGAAGGTCCTATACTCAAACTCAATGGCATTGGTTTGAGGGTTAAGGCCTTAACCTTTATGAATCATTGTTAACAACCTAAAGGATCTAAAACCCTCCTAAAGCCCTCATAAGAGCCCGATGAGAAAGATATACTTAGAAATGAATCTAGAAGGGCTTAATGGCCTATCAAGTGATTTAGACCTACATGAGTAGGATCCCTACCACTTAGATGCTCTTTACCATCACTTGTATGGATGAGGCAAATTATGTGTTTTCTACAGGTTTTGAGGTAATTTGAAGGTGCAGAAGGGAATTTATAGGTGAAATCCATTATGGAAGGTGTATAGAGATGTATTTAAACTCCCCAAACCCTAGTCTCACCTCAATGATGCATGAAAACCCCTTTTTTAAACTAATTGTTGAGGCAATCTTAGACAAAATAGTGAGAATAAGGTGACTGCCTAAGTTGAAGATGAGAAGTGTTGTTTTGAATCTTCTTGAGGCCTATGTGATAGACTAGAGGAAAAAGAAGGTATAAATAGTTGTCTCACATCCCTGCAACAAGTTTCATTAAGCATCTACAGGTCACCCTAGTGACAAGTGTGAGAATTCATGCCTAGAGGGCTAGTGAGTGATTGCAAGAAAGTGAATGACAACTGTAAACGAGAAGGTCATCAGTTTAGGGGTGTATAATGAATTCACAAATCTTGTTTCCATATTATCAGGTTAGGGAATGTGTTTCAATGACTTCTGTAGCAATTTTAAACAGTTAAGTGGACTTCTCATCAAGGAGGTAGTTTGAAGAAGGAGAATGAAGTGTCCCTACACCAACTTCAAGAGAATATTGTACTTAAGATAGATACTTGTCCAGGAGGACTTCATGACCTATTTTCCAACTCTTTATATTGCATTGTAACTAGTCTTCAAGACTTGAAACTTGGTATTTTGACTGTTCAATGTCACTCTTTCTCTCTCCTATCCTATGCTCTATATATTGAAGCCATTTTGGCATTGTAATGAATCCATAATTAGTATGGCAAAGCCCTGCTGATTTGACATCTTGTTTTGCCTTTGAATAAAGTTTTATCAAGCTAGTTTAGTCTATGTAATTCTTGCCTAAGTATGTCAAGTAATCTATTTGGATGACAAGTGATGATGATTGTTTCCCCTTGCTTATATTTTTCTCTTGCATACATTATGTGTGTGTCATTTATTCTAACAGGTCTCATGAAGTGTATATGTTTGTTAGGTGTATTTTGAAGTGTGAAAGAGATTAATAGTGTCTAAGATCAGACCTCCTAGTTACCCACCTTTGTAATTGCATGGCAATCTACCTCCATGTAGAAACACTTATGTTAGAAGAACCTTTGAGTTAAGATCAGTTTTAGAATTTTGCCTTCTTAGTGTATATACAAGTATGTTTGTGGAGATATCTTTGGTGTATCACCTCTATTATTGTAGGTTAATTTTATGTTTCCTTCTTCCCTTTTCACCCCTAATAGTGATTATCCTAGTGTAGTGTGTGATTCTAAACAAATAGATCAACGGATCTATCCCATAATCTAGTGATCTATCTCTTATAGTAGATTGCTTCTATACAGAGATAGTTTTGAGTTATCCCAAATTTGAGAAGGTCTTATTGACTAATCTAAGGTGAAAATTTGGGATATGACAGTTCTGGGATGCCCGACGAGATCCAAGGTCCAAAATTGTGGAATAATTTTGGTGTGTTCTTCTACCTATCAAATTTTAGTAACCATTTAAGCAAACACCAATGGCAACTCCAAATACGATCAACTGGTTATAAGTAGCCTAGGTACTTATTGTGAAAAAAAATTGATCAAATTTTATGTTTCATTTGACTAATGAAGTTGGTATGGCTACATATTATGACAGTTCCTACTAGACACCTCCCCACCAACCTTGTCATGACCCATATTTTATTCCTCATCATCCCTATCAAGATTGGTATCAACACTATGAGCTATGGAAGCCCTGTGGTTAGTTTATTCCTTCTCCATATGATCATAATGTTGTTGAAAAGCCTTATGAAGAAGCCTATCAAGAAGATGTGATTAAGACTCTTGAAGAATAAGTCCAAGCTCTTCAGAGACAACTTATTGGAGGCAGTCTTCTTCAAACTATACATATCCCCCTCAAGAAAATATGATATCTTCATCTTGGATGCCTTCTTGGACTATGATTCCTAATTGTACCATGCCAACTCTTGTGGAATAATCCAAACCTATGCAAGTCTCTCTCTCCCCTCCTCAAGAGTCTTCTTATGTTCCATATCAAATTTCTCATGCTCTTTATCCTCATGAAATCATTCACTATCCTCAAGAGGAGCCTCTAAGAGAGCCAATCCAATCTTCAAAAGAACCTAATAGCTTCAAAGTTATAACTTGGAACCAAGTAGTGAATTCATGGGAAAATAAAGATGAAGAGAGTGAGGACCAAGAAGTTGATGTCAATAAATAAAAAACCTTGTGTTTGTTCAAGCCCCATTACCTTCTCCTCAATAACCTATGGCTTATCCATCTTGGAGGTCTATCCGAGAAGATTTCCAACATAAAAAGAGGCCTTATTTGAGAAGGTGGAAGATGAAGTTGTAGTTGTTGAAGAACCTCAAGTAGGCTATGGGAAAGTTGAGGGGATTATAGAATAAAATGAAGTGTTTATAGCCCAATTGAACATGCTTTCCCTTCAAGAATTCCTTCAAGAATCTTCCATTTTTAAATCCCCAAATTGCAAGTGTTTTTTCTCCATTCCCAAGCCCATTCATGATCCATCCACCACACCTCAGACTCCATCTTCAACCCATGAACTTGTTCACCACCATCCCATCTCATCCCTTCTGGAAGGACAACCCATCTTACAGAGATTAGTGAAGAAGATCAAGCCAAAGTTAAAGTTGATCAACAAGATGACAAAATTGTCTATGTTGAAGAATTCACTATAGGGACTCCCCTTGGTGAACATAAGCATAAATCCATCTTCTTGAATGAGTAAAAATATTATCAAGGAGATGTTGAAATTATCCACAAAGAGTTTGATCAAGGAATAAAAGAGGAAGATTTGACCAAGAACATCATAATGGCTAAGTTGGTTGAGATTCATGAACATGGTAAAGAGGATGGGTTTGAAGAGGTTGTGGTTCTTAAGGAGAAAGAAGGCAAAGATGATTGGTAGCATCATATTGATCTCCTCAAAGAGCTTGAAGGTTTTTACAAGGTTGAAGATCATGTTCACAAAGAGATTGTTCAAGATGTCTTCATTGAGAACAATGATGAGGATTAGGTTGAGTATATTAAGCTCCTTGAAGAGCTTCAGGAGCTGGCAACATTTGATGAAAAGTTTAATGACATTCAAGATGCCATGGAGATCAATGAGTCATACTTGAATGAAGCATCATTGGTAGTTGCATCTAAGGAGTCTCATGAGAAGACTGAGAATGTTGAGTCACAAGAATAATTTACCTTCATAGGTGATATGTTTGCAATTGTTGTTGTTACATTGGAGGTCATGCCAAGAGGATTGGCAAGTATGAAGAAGTTGAAGACACCAAGAACAAGGGTTAAAGGATGATTTGCTTCATGTCCTTGTTTATCTCATGGAGAAAAGGATGGTACAAGCTTCCCCTTTGATCCAAGAGGAATAAGTTATCTTCAAGTTAGTTGTGCATAACTAGTTGTTTTATGTTCTTGTTGTGTTTTCCCTAAGCGCTTAAAAAACACAAGTATGTGTATTGTTGTCTTATTTTGTGTGTTTGTTTCTTGTTGTGTTTCATGTGAGTTTGAAGTCTTTTCAAATGCATATCAGTGTCAATTGTAGTATATGGGTGACTCCATTTCCCAAAGATAGGATAAGGCAACTAGTCCTTAGCATAGCAGGCATGCTACCCCCTAAAAATTGCCAAAATGTTGACTAAATTTTACCCTAGGTCAAATTAAGTCAACCCCCCTACATATTCAAATTTTTCATAAGGTCCTATAGGTTTGAAAGTGGTCACATGGTCATTAGTGAAGTCAAATTATATCTTTAGGGTTATAAAATATTTTTTAAGCCTTTGTCATATTTGTTCTTAATAAACTTTTATGCCACCTTTTGGTCATTCTAAGGGAATTGTACAATTTTCCACAAAAGGATAAATGTGTCAAGAAATAATCTAACATAATTCATGTTAGGGAATGTCAAATAACATTTTTGAAACTAAAAATTTGTAGGTTCAACATTAAAACAAGAATATCACATGCAAAAAAGGCATATTCGGATGTTGTACAAACTGAAGTTACTCACCTGACATGTGTGATCACTTCAAAAAAGTGTCTTGAGATCCCCACATTTCATTTCTAGGCTCAATTAGTTTCAACAGGTCCAAAATTAGTGAAAATAATTTTCTCTCTCCTATCGCTCTCTTGGACAAATCAAGAATGGTCAACAGTTTTCTTTTGGTACGGACTGGAGAAGAAGAGTTGGAGTGAGGGCACTTGGTAGATGTTAGGGGTCCCTATGTACTTCTATTTAATGGTCATAGTTTCAATATTGATGGTATGTACTATATGAATAATCATTAAGATTATTAGCACCTCCAAACTATCTATGCATTCTAAATGGCTTAGTTTTCTCATCTATTTACATTGGTCTATGTGAACCAAGTGATGTATATAGTCTTACAGAGCATGTTATTCCTTTTCATGTTGGCTTCAACTGATTTGGCACATGTGGTCATATGAGGATAGGCAGAATTATCTATTATAAGTGAACATTATTGAGAGTTTTGAACAAAGTTTCATCTTTCTGTGAAGTGGCTTCAGGCTAATAATAGCACACCTATGTTCTACTCCTTAGATCATAGTGATTAGTTTCTCCATTGAAGGATTGTACTGAGGAGGATCATTAATGGAAGGTAAAGTCCATGACACTTGATACAGTTAAGTAGCCCTAAAAAAATTATCTACAAGTTGTTACTAGAAACCCAATCATGCTCAGACCTAACAGAGAGACCAAAGCATGTTTAGAAACATTTGAGCTTGTTTTCGTATCTCAAAACAAATTCATGAATCTAAAGAGGATCACAATGTAGGTGGTGAGGCCATTACATATAGTCAAACCTAGATGGATAACTTTAGAGTTGAGAAAGGTTGCAAATGAAAGGGTTTACCTCAACTTCTCTGAAAAATATTATGCCCATACACAATGTCATCTGTTGGTGAAAGTCTATAAGGTCTGTGTAAGCCTAATGGCTTCCTTCTTGTAGCCTAGGCCTAGAGTTCACATCTTGACACAAGAAGAGGTTCTTTGGTCAAGGGAGAAGGATGGTTGAGTGAATTTTCAACTCAGTCAAGCTTCTAAAAGAAACACTCAGATAATTATAGTGTCATTAGGCCAAAATGAACCTAGAGTAATGCAATTGGTAGACCTATAGTGTGTTGATGGTAAGGGATAAAGGCATGGTCTTGAGACATAAATGAGCTCATACAAGTGTGAGATGGTCTTAATGACCTGAAGGAGAAACCAAATGTATGAAACACATTACTTAGACACATATCATCACCTACAGGTATCTCATGATTCCCCTAATTGACACCTACATTTTGACACATATTGTAGACTAGCCTAAGCAAATGGAGAATGCAAGTTTAGAAGTTTGATATAGGTGTAAGATGGATGACCACGTAATAAATAATTATAAAAATTATAATATCACATTTCATGTGATTTTCAAAGGGAAAGGAAATAGAACATAGGTTGATCCAAGCTGGGCATGAGCCTCAAACTCAATCTACCAAAATCATGCACACAGTCACAAACCTAAAAGCTAGTCTACATAATTTAGAGTGTTGAAGGTTATATAAGTGTGATATAGCTCTAAAAATTGATACATAAGGTTATCATGACTTGATAAAGACCTCTATGGTCTCCTTTTGGTCAAACTAATAGAGGAAGTGTCCATTGTTTTATCTCAGACCAGAGGTACTCCATATTCAATGCAATCTGTAGATCTAGTACATTTTGGTGAAAAGGATGAAAGAGAGAGACAAGAATGATTGATGGATGATACCTAGGGTTGAATATAAGGTTAACAAAGTGATGAGAAGCACCTACAACCATTGGGATCACTCATAGGTGGTCATATACTTAGAAACACAATTTATGCCTATTAGGCTTATAACTAGGCATGAACCCTCATGACTTATAACTTTACTATCATGAACTATGATCTCCCTAAACAATGTAAGAGCCTTCAAAAAAGACTGAAGGGTTTATTTGATTAATTAGTTTGCAGAGAATAACTCAGGAATTGGTCATTTTGGCCTAAATTTGTCTCAGAGGTGTCCAGAATGCATAGTAAGAGCTCGAGAGCCAACTTCTTTCAATCATATCTATACGGACAATGTGCATGGTGTCTTAAGCACTCATGGGTAGTCGAGGGAGGTACTATAATCAAACATAGAAGTATTGGTTTGAGGTTTAAGGGCTTAACCTTTATGAATCATTGTTAACAACCTAAATGAACTAAAACCCTCATAAGAGCTCGATGAGAAAGATATAATGAGAAATTCACCTATAAGGGGTCAAGTGATTTGGACCTACTTGGCACTCTTCTAGGCTCCCTACCACTTAGCTGGTCGGCACCATCACTTGTATGGATGAGGCACATTTTATGTTTTCTACAAGTTTTGAGGTAATCTAAAGGTACAAAAGAGAATTGATAGGTGAAAGCCATTGTAGAAGGTGTATGGAGATGTATTTCAACTCCCTAAACCCCATTCTCACCTTAGTTATGCATGAAATCCCCTCTTCTAAATTGATTGTTGTAGTTAGTATTGGACAAAACAATGAGAAACAAGGTGACTGCCTAAGTTGAAGATGAGAAGTGTTGTTTTAAATCTTCTTGAGGCCTATGTGCTAAGGCCATCCATTAATTATTCCCCTTCTGAGTACGTTGATGGATTAAGTGGTATTCGTAATGCATTAAGTTATCAATTGAGTTACACGATTCTTTGTGCTAAGGCCATCCACTATGTCATTTAACCCTTGAAAGAGTTTTGTGATTTTCTTTGAGGCATTTAATTCAACAATATATGTGTGATTAAAAAAGGGGGGGAGGCATGTAGTCCATGTGTTTTACTGCAGCAACAATTTATCTCAAACCAAATTTATTTTCTTGTCACAATTTCAATTTGATGTTCATCGCACCCTTCCACCTTCAATTTCAATAAAATTTATATCCTTATTTACACCCCACCGTCAACTTTCTCTACCCATGCATATAAGACTCCCTGAATTACTAATAGGCATGATTAAAAAATAAATAAATAAATAAATATTGAAACTTGTTAATGATGTATAGTTCCATGCAAAGACTATCACCATGTTCTTCAATATTTGGTTATATAGGATTTAAAAAAAAAGAGAACTTCCATGTTTCTGTTTAACCATGTAAAAAGGTTTGTGTTAGGTTTGAATATTTATTTGATGACAATTGTCCATTTCCTGGGATAATGGAATTGGCTGAATGGTTTTGTGTGGTGCGGTAATATTCTAATTGATTATATAATCTTTCTTTTCTTTTTTCCTTTTTATATACATATGTTGAGAGATAGTTTACTATGTAGTCTATTATAGAAAGGTATTTGTTATATTATCATTATTTAGTATATTATAGATTGAATTTAAGTGATTGCTTTTATTTATATATTTCTAATAGCTGTTGATCTCACATTAAAATTTTGACATAGATTTGATTGTCTTAAACTTGTAAAATTTTAGGGTTGGAAGAGAAAAGTTATTTGGGCCGTAGATTTATTTTTATTTTTATTTTTACCCAAAAAATGCTTATAAATTAACAATACCTCTCATTATTATTTTTTATACAATTGAATTTGAGAAGTTGTGTAGTTGTTGGTTAAGAAAGTAATCAAGTGTCTTAAATTATTTTTCTTACTCAAGAAGAACATTGTCAGCGTTACGCTGATAAAACTTATGTGTGATTGCAGTGTAAGGCGAAGTTGATCAAGGTGAATAACATTTAAGGATTTGGACTTATTTAGATGTTCAAATCTGAAATAATATATATTTTTTTTTACTTGATAATATCGAAGCCTTTTTTTCTTGATCTTGTTACAAGTTATACAAAGAGAGAAGTGTGTTCTTACATTACTAAGGTATCCTCCTTGGAATATTATATATCTTGGCTGATCATATTCAACCTTAAAAGTATTAAGTAAATAGTGCCCCTTGTGAAGATAGGGTGTCACAAGGTTTGGGCCTACCATAGGAATGCAAGATAACTTAATAGGTTATAATTCGGTGATATCAAACTACCTTATTTAATTAATAATCACTTGGGCCCTTGTGTAGTGTCTTTCAAGTATTATAGCCCTTAAATTATATTACATTGTTCTCTTATTCAACCTAATTACTAAAAGGATCTTCTTATCTCATGTTGATTCCTCATGTCAATTCCCTTTTTACTTATAATTTATTAAGCAATCTATAATTGTCCCTTGAGTAATGCATGAGAAATTTCATTATATCCATATCTGAAAGAGGGATGGGCTATTTAATAAATTTTAAATGAATTAAATTATAAAGTTTTAAATAAATAGCTTTAGCAATCTACAATTCTAATATTTCTAGCAAAGATCTAGTGCTTATATATATAATCACCTTAACCTCAACATAGCATAACATTAGATCATGTGAGGAATACTTATAAAACCCCTTTCATTAAATTGAGTAATTTATGATAAATTTAATCCTAAGAGCAGGATATGCTCGCTTGTTATCACTTTTCAACTACTATCTCTCATCTGGACCATTAGGTAGCTTAAGATTGTAATCAAGGGTTAATTATTGGATTAGTATAGTTATGTTATAAGTTTTACCATACTTGATCAAGTTATAACATTTCACCTTCCTCTTAATTTGTCTCCATCTAAGGGAAAGCAAAATATATAAGGTTAAAGAAATAAATATTCTTCTTAAAAATTAAGGAAGGACATATATTGTGATAAGCTTAAAGTGGTAATAAATGAAGAATTAGTAATGAAGTAGACAATTATGGCTTAAGTATTAGTATATATAAGTAGAACATCATATTCATTTCAGGATGATGAAATGCTTAAGATTTAGTTACCCAAATTGATATCCCTATGTTTTTTGAGAAGGTTTAGCTCTCTTAAAACTATTCTAGCAACAATATCATTACAATACTATAAATAAAAGTTTAAGACTCCCTGATGTGTGATGAGTGTATTTGTGCTCTAATGACTAGTCATGTGGAAAAAGAAACTCTTCATTTGTTCGGGTTTGTAGACCTTGTTATCCTCACATTTTATCATAACTAAGGGAATTGTGTTGCTAAAGAGAAGTGATTGTTTAATCTTTTATCACATAAGGAGATGTAGAGTTATGATTGTGTACAAAATTTATGAGCTAGGTTGCAACAATAATAAGAACATTAGCTAGAACATAAACTAAAATTTTGATGATTGGTCCAATGATAATGATTTTATAGGGAGCATAGATGTTACAAGGTTAGATGATTTTTATCCTACCTTATGTTGGCTCTTAG